>CM019042.1:19636782-20011343 GCA_009664405.1 Drosophila bifasciata | reverse complement strand
CTGGTTACCGTGTAGGTAGTTTGGTAATCGCGCTTGGCGATGAAGGGGAGAACGGTGACACCTGAGTTTTGGTGTGTGCGGTAATATGTTTCTGGGTCACCTGAGTTGTGTTCGCGCTAGGCGAAGAAATGATGACACTTCGTTGAATTTGTTTTGATGTTGTTAAAATGGTTTTATTTGTGTTCTGTATTGCTTGTGGTTCTGGTGTTGTGTAGTGGTTTTGTATTGTTGTCTTGCGAGGCGTGGCGTTGGTAGCCGCGGCGGATGTACTGCCGATACGGTTTAGAATAGGCGATGACTGCCGTTTTGGCTTATGCTAGGCGATGGACTGCCCCGATGGATCGCGGGCCCGGCCTATTTAATGCCGATTTCTAGTGCTGAGTCCGCAAGTCTGGGTTGGTGGGTGTGTCGAGTTCTTCTGCGCGTGCCACCGACACGGTCATTGCCCGGATGCACCGAAAATGAGCTGAGTCTGGGCTGTGGTCATTGGTTTTGTCGTACCCCGGTGGCGGGGGGAGACTGTGGGCGCGTGTGTCGATTCTGCATGAATCGATCGTCGCGTTGCCTTCGTGTGGGCTGTGTCTGAGGGCTTCCCGTCCCTGGCGTAACTTCGTCGTACAATGCTCCCCGTAAGCGAGGTTCTCTCCCCGTAGCAAGAAGGCGGGGCTGAATCCAGTTGTTTCCGAGACACTGGAGTTAATTGCAAGTGATATTTCTGGTACGAGTCTGTCCCATGTGTTTTGCGTCTCCACGAATTGTGCAATCATGGTCTTCACTGTCCGATTGGCCCGTTCCGTAGGGTTTTCCCTGGGGCAATACGGTGCGGTGTTGCAGATCCACGCCGGCTGTTTCTGTATAAAACGTGCGCAATGAGCGGCTGGTGAACTGCGTTCCATTGTCACAGACGAATCGTTTTGGCACGCCAAAGTGACTGAAAATGCGTCCCCGAAAAGCTAGCTCTAGAGTGGCGGTGGTAGCCTTCTTTATGGGGCAATTAGTTCGACCCATTTTGGAGAAGGTGTCGAAGAATACCAGTAGCATGGTGTTCCTCGTTTTGAAGGGGAAGTGGCCCTACAAAAAGTCGGCGCATACCGGCGAAAGGTTCCTCTGCCCCACTGGCTTGCGCTGCAGTGCCTTTAAACTTTGGCAGCTCAAACAGCTGCGTACGTATTTCCGCACATCGCGATATAGGCCGGGCCAATAGTATCGTTGTGTTATCCGGTGTGATGGTTTTCCGAATGCCGAGGTGGCCCGCCGTTGGCTGATCATGGCATTCCTTGAGTACTCTTTGGCGTCGGACTTTGGGACGCAAGTCCCATGACACGTAGTCGTGATCGTCGACTTCGTGGCCCAGATGTCTGTAGAGTTCTCCATTCTCGAAGACGTAGTCGGGGTATTTATCGGGTTCTTTGGTTTGCTGAATCCTTCGTGTGAGCCAGCAAGCTGTTGCGTCCCTTCCTTTGATTCTGGCTAATGTCTCCAAGGGTTGTCGGGACAGGCATCGGCAACCACGTTTTGCTTCCCGGCTCTGTAGTGGACGTCGTACTGATACCGTTGGAGTTCGAGCGCCCATCTCGCTATTCTTCCGTAGGGGCTTTCCAGAGTATTCAGCCATTTCAGCGCGAGATGGTCGGTTTTAACGTCGAACCGGTATCCTTCTAGGTAGCAGCGTAGTTTTCGGACCGCCCAAAATGACGGCGAGGCATTCCTTGTCTGTGGCGGAGTAGTTTCGGCCTGGTTCAAACGTCGGCTGACATAGGCGATGACGCGTTCCCGATCTCCTTCGATCTCCTGCGAGTACGGCGCCTGGCGCCGAGGTTGCTCGCATCGGTTTGTAGTGAGAACTTGACGTTGAAATCGGGGCAAGCGAGTACGGGAGCGGTCGTGAGTAGTTCTTTAGTTGGTCGAAGGCCGCTTGTTGATCTGCGGTCCATTTCCATGTTTGTCCCTTCTGAGTAGCTGAGACATTGGTTGACTACTGTAGCAAAGTTTGGCACGAATCTTCGGTACCAGGATGCCATTCCGATGCACTGCCGTAGTTCTTTAGGTTCGTGGGTGGCTTGAGTTCTTATACGGCAGCAATCTTGTCGGGGTCTGTGTGGATACCCTTTCGCTGATGACGACCAAGATATTTTGATCCGGTTTTGGAAAAATGTGCACTTTTCCGCGTTTATCCGCAGGTTCGCCTTCGAAGGCGAGAGAGGACTATTGCCGGGTTGTGTAGGTGGTCCTTGAAGTTGTCCGACGACGACGACAATGTCGTCTAAATATGCGAATGCGTAGGGTTCCATGTCGGCACCGATCACGGTATCAAGGGCCCGTTGGAATGTTGCTGGTGCAAATGTAATCCGAAGGGCATCACGTTCCATTGATAGAGACCTCTGCCGTGGACCGTGAAGGCGGTGGCTTCTCGACTCCGTTGGCCATGGGTATTTGCCAGTATCCGTTCTTTAGATCGAGGGTGGTTATGAAGCGTGCGTTCTTGTAGGCGCTTCCAAGATGTAGTTGATTCTGGGCAGTGGGTATGCGTCAGGAATAGAGTGAGCGTTGAGTTGTCGGTAGTCCACGAGCATGATGGGTGCGCTGTGTGGGCTTCGTGAGGGTTAGATGAGTCCTTCTTGATCAATTGGTCAACTTGCTCATCGATAATCCGCATCATGGCTGGGTTCTTTTTGTAGTACCTCTGTTTGATGGGTCGATTATCCCCTCATGACGATGGTGTGCTCGGCTATGTTGGAGGTCCCGTGGAGATTATTGAACTTTGGGGAGTTCCGTGTCCAGAAATTTTAAATCTGTGGCGCTATGTCCGGCGGCCAGGGATCGGAGATCAGTTCCTGAGATCGCGCTGAGGTGTTCGATCCTACGTGGGTAGTCGCTTGCGTGGGCGACGATCGGGGTAGCGTTGGCCGTGAGTGGCGTAGCGCTCGTGGGTCTGGCGGTATACCCGGGTTGTAGTGTTCCAGATCTACGTATGGTTGTAGGCGGGTCTCAGTGACGACCCTGTTTTCGCAGCAACGACTTTGTTTGGGCGACGAAGATTTCGGACGTGGTGTTAGGCATGGTGCATGGGCGCTAGTGGGAACGTCAGAACGCGGAAGGTAACGCGGGCTGGCGAAGATCGGGGTGGCGTCGGCCGTGGGGTACGACAGGGCTGCGGTCGGTCGGTGGGGGTCATCGGGCTAGATTCCGGTTCCGAGTGGAGAGGTTCCGTGGATATTAGTTCGATGGTTGGACCCGACCAGCAGGGGATTTGCGTGGCTGTTTCCCTCGTGGTTTGGTTGTTTCACACTGTTGCTGCCGTTGTCGTTGTCGTTGCTCGGGGCTGGTTGTCGTCTCTGGAGGGTGTCCGTGGGTTCACCTTCTCCGTTGCGGGTAGGGTGCATGGGAGCGGGTGGGGGCTGAACTTGACCTGGGCTTCCTGTGTCGAGTTCAAGTTCGTAGGGGCTTGTCTCGTGTGTGAGATCCTTATGGTGGGTTCGGGGTGCGTGTGCCCCGTAGGTTGTATTGGTCCTAGGCTTCCTGTGTCGAGCGCCTGGTTCGCGTGTGTGTTGATTCTGTCTCATGTGTGAGATCCTGTGTGTTTGGGATTTGTGTTCCCTGTGGTTGGCTTAGGACGCGGGGTGCTCCGTAGTGGCCGTGGGATTCGTGTTCCCGTTTGCTTGGCTGCAGTTTGCCGGTGCTTGTTTCCAGATTCGTGTTTTCCGTTGTGGCCGGGGTACGCTTTCGCTGTGGTTGGTTTCGGTGTCGTATTTTTCTTTCGTTGCGGTATTGGGTGCAGTATTCTTTGGGGTAGTCCGGGTCGCATTCGCGGCGGCTGACCCAGATTTCTTGTTGCTGAGGTTGTGGGTTTGTACGTGATTGATTGAACTGACGGTGGCGTTCGCGTGAGGTGGCGATCTTGTAGTTTTAGCAGCGTGGTGCCGCATTGATCGTCGTTTTGATAGCAATAGGAAGTCCATGCCGACTATCACTTGCTCCAGCATGTTTGGTAGGACCAGGAGGGGATTTGACCTTCTCGTTGATCCAGCTTGATGTGCGCCAGTAGAACTTGTGTGATCTCTCTGACTGAGCCGTCAGCCAGGCGTATGCGGACGCATGCATCTTGCAGGTTGGAGAGTTGTTGTTTAGTTGTCGGGCCAGGTTGTCGCTGACGAAACTTCGGGACGCTCCGGTGTCGATGGTGGCCTCCGTTGTTTGTCCCCATTGTCACTATCGCCATTATTCGGCCGTCGTTCACGTGTAGTGGATTGCTTAGTCGCGGGTCTGGGGGAGGCGTCCTTTTCGCCTGATCCCGGGTCAGTCGAGGACGCGTGTCGTGTCCCGACGTGGTTCGGCGGCAGCATTCCACGGTCGTCCGAGCGTCGCGTTTTCCACATTCCCAGCAGAATAGGATCGAAGCGTTGGTGCAGTCGTAGGCGGCGTCCAGCTTGACCACATCGGCGACAGGCTGCGCGTGGGGCTGGCAATGGGAGTGGTGATCATCTGATGGGCGACGTCTTGGTTCCTGCTTCGTACTCTCTGGTTTGATCTGATGACCGTCTGCGAGGTGTGTCTGCTGAATCCCAATGGGGTCTGCGAAAGGGCGTCCGGTAGGAGTCACTTCTCTGCGGGTCTGGGTGCCTTGCCGGCCTGGTGTCTGGGGGCTTCGCATATGGTGCGGGGGTCGTTGCGTGTTTCCTCTCGTGAATAAGCTCGTACCTGCCGCTAATCGGGTTAGCTGTGACAAGTTTTCACCCGTCTCGTCGCACGTATAGCTGAGTCCTGGCAGGGCGTTGTCGTAGATCCGGTAAAGCTCCGTGTCTAGGTCGTATTCGGCATGGTGCATGAGTAGACGTATCTCGATGAGATAGTCTTTGAATGGTTCTCCCACTGCTTGCTTGCGGCCTCGGATCTGGTCGTCCAATTGTTCGAAATACCTTGGCGGCAGAAAATATGTCAGAAACTCCTGGCGGAAATGTGCCCAGGAACTGCCCTGTAGTTGACTGGGTACGGTACCAGCGATTGGCTCGGTTGGTGAGTAGTTCGGCCATGCCCGAGGCAACTGGTTGGTGTCCACCCGCAGGCACGCGCGTTCCCAGTTCCAGTTCCAGAAACGATATTGGGTCATCTTCTCCGTTGAACTGGATGCCCCATCCGCGGATGCGTTCTGCCGTGCGTGCGACGTGGCTATAGTCGGGGCCCGCTTATGGGTGCGTCTATCGCTGGCACAATTCTCTGTGTGGGCGAGCGGGAGGTTTCGGTAGTGGGCGGCCTGGAAGATCGGCGGCTGTGACCATTGGTGGTCGGGGCGTGGGCTCTGGGGCTGCGGGGACATGCAAGTTGGCTTTGGGGTCCCATCTTCCGGTGCCTGATGGTCCTGGAGTAGTGGGCAGCGGGGACTTGGAGCGTCCTGCTAGTCTTGCGTATTGTCTGAGTTCTCCCGCCAAGCGAGTCCAGGGCACCCGGCGGAGTGGTCCGGCGACTAGTATGGCAAAGTTCTTGCGCAACCCTTTCAACAGTTCCTTCGGTGTCACCTGAATTCCTTGGCGAAGGCCTCCAGCTCGTCCTTCGTCGGCGCTTGTAGATCCAGCCGATGGTTGATGGTTCCACTGGAGTGGAAATTTGAAATTTGAAGATAGCAGAAAACGAAAAATGCAGAATCATAGAGAAAGACCATATCTAGCCCAAATCTGAATCGAATCGGATTATTAATATAGCCGCAATAGAGGAAAATATACGAAAAAACTTCGCTCCCTCCCTTTCGCACTCACACAAAAACGAGTCGATTTGGACTTTTGTATTTTGTGTCGCCTGGATCTCAGAGACTATAAGAGCTAGAGCAAACCAAACTATTTGCCAAGACTCCTGTGATACCAAGCCTGAACAAGTGTGTTTCAAAATTTCGCCCCGCCCCTTCCGCCCCCACAAAAAGACGAAAATCCACAATTTTAAAGATAGAAAAAAAATAAAAATGCAGTATTGTAGAGAATGACCATATCTACCAGATTCCCGAATTTGTTCAGATCATTATTGTAGCCACAATGATCAAATGAATTTTCTGCTGCGAACTTCCCCTTCCCGTTGCGGCGTAAGTCATTTATGGGGATGATTTTCGCTAATGATTCTTTCGCACGCACACTTACGCTCAAACATGCTGCCTCGTGCAGTGTATGTGTGTTGTTGTGAGAAGTGATGTAGATGAAGTAGATGTAGATGACTGATGTAGCAAAACAAATGTAAGATGTAAAAACTTATAAAAATTTGAAAATTCCACATAAATCACATGTGTGCTGACTGAGAACGGTATAATAGTAGAGTCGCGGCAACAGCGACTCCGTACGTTCTTTTTCTCGTTTTATATTAATATTATTAAAAGCATTGTGTTTTTTATATTTATCATTCGAAAATATAGATCATTTTAATTCTTCTTTACCTCAAACGTTCGTGCAATTTTTGTGCAAATTACTATACAATTTTCGGCCAGTCATATTATTATGTCATATTATTTATGTTAAGCGCAGGCCCAAGTCAGCACAAAAAAAGTAAAGCGACATTTTTACCGAAAAATTTTAATTTTTAAAACATATGAGCGAAAGTTTAAGTAGATACTCATGTAACCAGATATCGTCTGATAGCCGTTACACACTGTATACCAATATTTCGAGGACTGTTCGTAAGTTTTTGTCGTTTAAAAATTTCCCAGTGGAACCACCCTCCATCTGGAATGTTTGAATTCACACGTTTCTATGCGATAATTATTCGATAATTTTCAAATTCAACCTTAAATATGTGACATTCACAACGAAAATTTTATATTTACTACGAAAATTTTAACATTTGTTATGGTCGGCTTGCGAGAGAGCCGATAGTTGAGAGGGTTAGGAGAAGGAGCAGAGACAGCGGCCTCTATGGAGCATCCTGGGAAACGGGATCAGGGATGCTTTAAACAGAGTTGCACGGAAAGAGTGAATAGAAAAAACGTGGGCGAGAAGTTAAATAGGAATACAGTTTCCGGAAGAAAATAAAAAGAGGGTCGCATGTGCGCCCGTGAAAATTTGTGAGAATTAAAAAAGTTCAATAAAAGAAGGAGGACCCCGAAGGAGTACTGGAAGATGACGCCGGCGGGACATCCATTCTGCGATCCCGAGTACAGGGGCACCATCAACGCAACTGGACGAGGAGCCGAAAACGCAGAGACGACGGCGCGGGAGAGGAGGATCACGGGTGCAGCCGCGGTCTCACGACGAGGACACACCGAGCTCAAAAAGCAGCACCGGCCGTGGAGGAGCCCACCATCACACCTATCACGCTCATCCATACACATCGCACACATTACATTCATCGACACCCATTACATTCAACCACCCACATCAAACTCATCAATACACATCATACTCATTCACACATAAAAACCACAGCACGTATAACCCATCACCCTTCATACATCCATACACATAACACCGATCCATCATTCATCTCGCCCCTTTACTCGCACCTATATTTCACACTCAAGTCCTTTAGGAGTTCTATATTCTTCATTCACATCAAAAAAAAAAAATAACACGCTAGAAAAACAACATATAAAAAATAAGGAACAAATAAAAGAATCTATGTAGTTTATTTGTCCCTGTAACAATATGTAAACGGAGACCATTTCTCTCCCCCCCTGAAAGACACATCTCTCAATACGCTTTAATTAATTACATATCTCAAAGTCCGCCTATTACTAACAAGAGCACTTTTTAGAATAAGCTAATATTTAAGACTTTTTAAAAATTTCAGTGTTTACGTTGTAAAATTGTGAGATGGGTCTGCCAAGTCGGGCGAAATAGTTTGGGTATAGGTATTAGCATTTTTCTTGAATGTTAGTAATTTTTTGTTAGTAATTGTTATGTTCAGTGTCTTCTGTGCATTCGTTGCTCTCAGACGTGTCGCGCTTGCACTAACTTCTATTAATAGATCGTCGCGTTTGTTATCAGCAGTTAGCTGTGTGCGAAACCGAGCTCTAATATAAATTTGTAGACGCCGTCTTGAGCGGTGTCGGTATCGGTTACGGTTAACTAAGATAAGACACTAGATCACAAAACAAAGTGTGCCTTGCCCTCTGGGCGACTTCTCTCTCGTCCGCCCTTCCCGCAGCTGCGTAGAAGGGCAACAAAACCTTATCAGCGTGGTATACCTTTTGTATTGTAAATATCGGGCAATTGCAATATTTTATAAGCAAATATTGTTTTTGCCCAAGAATGGATGAGACTGATACTTCCACTCACCTCACAGCTTTATAATAAGCTGTCTGAGTATGAGAAAATGAAGAAATTAGCTGGTTCACCTGGAGAACTACGTGCCACCTTGGCCAGTGACTTGATGAAATCAATTAGGATGCCCAATTACAATAGTGCCTTGATAGCAAGGACTACAAGCACAACCACTACCAGCACCTTAACATTTTCTAATGGAAACTGCAACGACTACAACTGGCAGCATATGCTCCACACCAAACACCGTGAGTATAGCAACTGCTCAAACTGCGCAAAAAATGACTACACATTTCAATTGCCGATGGTCTCTCTTCGTAAAAAACAAAAAAGAGCGGACAAAGAATTAAAAACAGTCAAAACAATTCAAAAAATTAAGCCAACACAAACTTACCCAATAAAAGGACTTCAGAACAATACCTCTGCCAGCACCAGTTCGGCAGCACTGCGAAATAATCGCTTCGCAGCCCTTGCAGAAGAGGCCAACACTTTAATGGAATATGATGAGCAAGTTCAGCAACATGAAGTCGAGCCCAGCCAACCAAGTGAAGCTGGAAATGAGCAAACAAAGGAACGCAGTATCAAAAGCCTCCAGCTATCTGCGTGCCCCAAGTTAACAAAATTGACAAACTAGAGCAGGCGCTCAATTCTGTCGTCTCAGCTGATGATTACGATATTCGCACGTCGAAATGTGGGATCTCGCGTATTTATACGAAAAATTCCAATGCGTTTCGTGCAGTAGTAAAACTATTGTCGAAACAAAAATGTGAATTCTGAAACCATCAGTTGAGGGAGAACAAACCCTGCAGATTAGTGCTCAGAGATATTCATCCCAATGTTCCCAGGCAATTGATAGAGCACACCTTTTCTGACAAGGGCTTTAAAGTTTTGAATATATATTGCCCCAGAAAACCGGACTGGCGTAGCATGGAAATTAATGAGGAAGATGGCGAGGACATAAATAACGTCAAAACAAGGCAAAATATGTTTTATGTTAACATCGAGTACACTCCCAATGTTGCTGAGGCACTAAAAATAACCCAAATTGGTAGACACAGGGTTACAATATCAAAGGCCAAACAGAGTAAAAGAGCTGGTACAATGCTTCAGGTGCCAAGATTTCGGGCACAATGAGGAACTATTGCCTTAAAAGCCAGTTTGCGGTAAATGCTCAGGCGATCATGATACTGGCTCGTGTAAACTGAATGATAGTGAACATGTATATGCGCTAACTGCGGCGAAGACCACATGTCGAGCTTCAGAGGCTGCAAAGTAAGGATTGAGCTAAGCAAAAAACTTAAGCCAGCTGTGAGGTTGCCGAGAGATGGACTAGTCATCGATAGCAATAGGAATTACTCAAATTATCAAAGCACTAAACAACAGTTTATCTCAAACTCTGCTGTTAAGAGGGGCTTTTCTTACGCTGATGCAGCAAGGCCAGTTGAAGAAAAACGTACCAATGTGCCAACAAACCAAGACTGGCCCCGGTCACACATTTCCGCCGAAGATCGACATCTAAACAACACATTTAGTATGCTGGAGAAGGCGATTCATGAACTAAACCTAAGAATGGATCAAATGTATAAGCTCATACAGGAAAATATGGAACCCAATAGAGCCTTCCGTGAATTGGTTCAAAAACTTATTTCAAAATGTTAAGTCCGCATTTAATAATTGATTATGGAACGCACGAGGCCTGGTCAAAAACAATGATGAACTTAGGCTTTTCCTAAGCTCCAACTCAATTGATATAATGCTAATAACCGAAACGCACGTGCGTCCTGGCTTGAACGCATATTTGCCAGGATATGACCAGTACTACGCTAATCATCCCAGTGGCACCGCTCTGCTGTCTTTATTAGATCAAGTATCGCTCATTCACAGAATGAGCCAATTCAAAAGACAAAACATCCAGGCGGCCAGTGTAACTATACTGACAAATGGTGGAAGCATCAACGTCTCCTCCCTATATCTTCCTCCCAATGAAACTTGGTGCAAGGCCGATTTAGAGCAATTGCTTGTAGCCTTAGGAGATAGAATGCAGGCGGGGATTTTAATGCCAAACACCAATGGTGGGGTAATTCCAGATCATGCAGACGAGGAAGGTGCTTGCAGGAGGCCTTATCGACGTCTACTTGCCAAATTCTTGCTACTGGAGAGCCAACGTTCTTCCTCATACAACACACGGCTTACCCCCTCTGCACTGGACTTTTTATTGTCAACAGGATTGCCTTAAACAGACTCACTGTCGAAACAAAATATGAGCTCACATCAGATCACCTGCCAGTTGTCGCGACGCTTCACCATGAACCGCAATATAATCCCAAGAGGGAATATATTCTACCACCTGGCTGCCGTATTGAAGATTTTAAAGCCGATCTGGAGAGAAGAATAAACTTGAATATTGAAATTGACAGCCCAGAGGATATCGAAGACGCGATATCAATCCTCATGAACAATATTGTACTGGCTGCGTATTATGCTGCGCCGAAAACTTTACGCTTGCCAAACCAACATCGTGAAGCTAGTCTACCACCAACTGCTGCTGCACTCTTAAGTCTGAAAAGAAGAGTCAGGAAAAGAATATGCAAGAACGGGGATGTTCGTATTCATCAAATCTACAAAAGATTGTCAAATCGACTGCTAAAAAGAGCTTGCAAAAATCAGACAAGGCATAATTGATGAAATTTTGGAAAGAGCTGGTCCAGATGCATCATTTAATTACTCGCTCTGGAAGCTCACGAGGCGATTTAAGAGGCTGGTCATCCCCAAGACTCCAATTAAGGATCCTGCAGGTGGCTGGAGCTATTCCAGTCAACAGAAAGCTGAAATCTTTGCAAACAGCCTAGAGGAAAGATTTAAGCCTTTTGACTTTACAACAGCAGATAGGCGAAGGGTAGTCGAACTTAGGCTGGAGATGCCATTCCAAATGGCCTTGCCTGCAAGCCCAGTTACACTGCAAGAAGTAGTACACCTCATAAAAATCTAAAAGGTTAAATAAGCGCCTGGAGAAGACCTTTTAGACAACAGGACGCTGAAACTACTTCCTACAAGGGCTCTGCTGTATATAGTTCTGCTTATGAACAGCGTACTCAGGCTGAGGCACTTTCCAAATATCTGGAAGACGGCGCTAATTACAATGATTCCAAAGCCAGAGAAACAGCATACAGAAGTAGAAGGATACAGACCGATTAGCCTCCTGCCTGCCCTCGGAAAGATGATGGAACGCGTGATTCTGAACCGGATTCTCCAGCTCGAAGCCGTGACGTGCAGAATTCCAAAATGGCAATTTGGATTTCGAAGAAGTCACGGAACTCCCGAACAGCTCCACCGTGTGGTCAACTTCGCCCTGGAAGCTATGGAGCAAAAGATGTACGCAGTGGCTGTGTTTATGGATATTAAACAAGCTTTTGACAGAGTGTGGCATGATGGACTCCTCTGCAAGTTGAATGCATTCTAACTCCTCAACTGTATCAACTCATCGAAAGCTTTCTAGAGAGAAGCTTTAGAGTTGCTGTTGATGGAGTGAAATCGACGAGGCGCTCAATTTGTGCAGGTGTGCCCCAAGGCAGTGTTCTTGGCCCTACACTGTATACATTATTTACTGCTGATATGCCTACACCGCAAGAAATCACTGGACTAGACGCAGATAACTTACTAATAGCTACTTACGCAGACGATACCGCTGTGCTTACCAGAAGCAGCGACATTGATGTTGCTTCGGAAGCCCTACAGCAGTATGTAAATAGCTTCGAGAATTGACGCTGAATTGAACATTGGTATCAACGCCAGCAAGTGTGCGAATGTCACATTTGCATTAAGGCCGTTGTCCTGCGGAGATATTACAATGTTGGGGTCCACGCTCAGTCATACAAAATCGCACAAATATCTTGGTGTCATACTGGACAGAGGACTAACCTTCAGGAAACACACAACAATGGTCCAGAAATCGGTCATGGCAAAATCCGAAAGATGGCTTGGCTGCTTGCACCCAGAAACAAGCTGTCACTGCACAGTAAGGTGACAATTTACAAATCCATCTTAAGTCCAATATGGAAGTATGCGCTACCAATTTATGGCATTGCCGCTACAGGAAACATCAACAAAATAAGAGTTGCGCAAGCTAAAAATCCTGAGAAAAATATGCAACGCTCCCTGGTATATGCGCACTAGGGACATCGAAAGGGACCTATGTATTGCCAAGGTTGGCGATGTCATCCGAGTGCATGCAAGCAGTTACGAGAAACGCCTCGGCAAACACCCCAACGCACTTGCGAGGCGGCTCCTGTCCAAACCCAAAAAGAGAAGACTGAAAAAGTGCCATCCAGAGGATCTCCCCACAAGATCCCTTGTATAAAATAAAATTAAATTAAATATAAAACATTATAAAACATTGTAAATATTGTATAATTATATATATTTGTTCATAGATGTAAGTGCGTCCTATAGATGCATACTATAGGCAACTTTTGTACTCCCGAACTTTCAACTAGCTTAAGCTGCCATATTGGTAGTAGCAAACTAGTTTAATAAAATATATATACTTTAAAAAAAAAAAATTGTTATGTTAGTATTTTTTTTATGTTAGCGTAAATAATCATCAGTCACCAAATGTTTCAAGATAAGTAGATTTAGGGAGAATTAATAATGAAATTCACATGAGAAAGAATTAACATTAAAATGGAGTAAGGATTGGGTAAGGAAAGGTTGGGTGGGACGAGAGCCGGAAAAGGAGGGAACCAGGTTATTTTTGGGAGCGTTCCAAGCGAATCGCTCATGGAAGGGAGCGACTCGCTAGGGTCAATAACATCGACTGACCGCCGCTTAAGAGAGTGCCAACAAGGACAAGATTAAAATTTCAGCTGTGTCCAATGTAAGTTTTCTTTTGTTTAAATATTATGTTCTTTGTTAAATCCGTCCCCTGTCTATCGGGTCGCAAACACCCCTGACTTCCCCGAGAGCTAGCTGGGAGCGATAGGCAGGGTGGTAAACAGACGGTTCATAAGAAATGGCGCCCAATGAAAACGGAAGAATCGGTTTTGAACGAGGAGTTCGAGATTCCGAGATTAAAACCGATCCGCAAGATAGTGAAACTCAGCTGGTCCGTGAGCCGGGCGAGCAGAAAAGGAAAGAAGTGTGGATCCCGAGTTGTGGTCCAGGCAACTTGTGGAGGCCGCAGAGAGTTGACAGGCGGATCCTGAGTCGTGGTCCAGGCATTTTCCGAGGGGAAATGGCCTTGTTGTCCGACGGGTGGATGCCGCGAAGATTTGACGAGTGGGTTGGTCGAGTTGTGGTCTATGCGAAGCCGAAAAGGCTTCGGTGGTCTGCATCGTTGTCCGACTCGAGGAGTCCACGGATCAGGTCGGTAGAATGAGGAAGAGATGTCGTGGGGCTGTCGAGTTGTGGTCCGTGCGATACCGAGAGGGCATCAGCATCGTTTTCCAACTTGAGAGAGCCACGATGATCTGGAAAAGAAACAGTAAGAGGAGTTGGCACTCCGAGAAAAAAAAGCCGAAATTAATAGCGAGGGAAACTAAATGGTTCACTCACCGGCAGCAACCGTGGGTTGAAGTCGTCTCTCGTCTCGCCCAATAAATGGTATATCTGTGAAGAAAGATTTGTTTTGTTTACGTAGTTGTTTTGGAAAGTTTCGTTGTGAAGATTTTTTTTGTTTATGTGTAAGTTGATCGAGGAGAAACCCAGAAAAGAATATTTACGAGGACTGAATATCCTCGCTAACGTAGATTAGCAATTGAAGAAGTAGGATTAGATAGGTCACGGAATAGAGTTTTTTTTGGAAAAGGAGTTATTTATTTATTCAGTGTATTATTTATTTGGGCGAGTAATTACTGTGATAGGTGTTTATTTATTTATTTAGATTATAAAATATTTATTTATTTAATCATTTGTGTAGTAAATCGCCTATTTATTTATTCTACTATTTATTTATTTCCGTGTCGGTCCTAAACGTATTTATGTTTTTTGGTAGGATTGGGTAGATAGTAGGCAGAGCCGACATATATACGTATATTTAGTTTATATATATTTATGCAAGGAGGCCTAGGTAGATAGATTAAGGAAAGAGAGTTTGGTGAATGAGCGACCAGGAGGTGTTTAAAGGGTCGGGAAAAACCAGGCGAAGCCCGGAAGTGCCAAGGCGATATAAGCCGTATAATATGCCGACTACCGGAGGTATCGCATCGCAGGTGCCGGGATACGAGCACGCGATGCTGATGTGACTGGAAGACCCAAAGAATTGGGCAGTTGGAGGCCAGGCAGCAACGCGGACGAATGGTGAACTACCGGGAGAAATTAGATCGGCGGTGAATGTAGCGATAGCTCAGTCGCAGGAAACGTATCGAGCTTCGATGGGCCAACAAATTAAAGCTCTCCGAGCCTCGATGCAAGCGGACATGATGGAATTCATGAGGGTCATAAACGCGGTGGTCGGCTCGCTGAAAGCGGAGCCAACGACCAGTGATGGAGACAGGCGAAACCAGGATTCAAACCACACAAGTCTGGGAGGACTGCCGGAAGCTTCGGAAGCTTTGAGCTTCGATGGCGATCCGAAGGGCATGCCCGTGTCGGAATTTATATTCCGCTTAGAGCATCTGCAGACGGTGTACCAGGTTGCGTGGGCGGACGTGTTGAAGGCATTCCATACTCTGGTCACGGGTCAGGCGAGGGATTGGTATTGGATGTACCTTCGGACAGTGGGAGTGCCGGACTGGCCAAACCTGAGGTAAGGTCTCCAACAGCAGTTCCAGGTGCGACGGACAGAGTTTGAGCGAGAGCAGGAACTCAGAGAACGACGACAACGCTGCGGAGAGTCGACGGATCAATAAATCCAGTGCGTCTAGGTTGTCGAGTCCGTTCACAGATTATGAGCTGATAAGGATCATACAAATCAACATTAAGGACTCGATCTCCAGAGTAATCTACCCGATGCAGATTCCGAATCACCAGAAGCTGAGGGAAAAATGTTCGGATGCTGAGAAGCTGCTGGCGACACGTTGGACCAGGGGCGGTCAGGATCACAGAAGTAGCAGGCGCAGGGAAGACCCCAGAGTGCACGAGGTGGAAGTGACGAACCACGAGCTGGAGGATCAGACGGAGACGCTGGATGCCGTTTACAGGGCGAAGAAGCCTGGGAATGAACGCTCGCAGCTTAAGTGCTGGAATTGTGCACAGCCAGGGCACACGTATTTCGAATGCGAGTAGGCGGTGCGGAATATATTTTGTTACACGTGTGGTTTGGCCGGGGTAATCCTCCCAAAATGTCCGAAATGCCGACCGGGAAACGGGAAAAGGAGCACGACGCTAGTGGAGGAGTCGCGTTCCAAGTCTCCAAGAAGGATGAGCCAATGATTCCGTCCTCCACCGATGATGTAAATGTAGCTTTAGATAACATACCTATAAGTAAGCAGAACAATATTTATAAGAAAACTAGCAAACCCGGCGAACTCCGTTTCGCCACCAGATGACTTCGTTTTATGTAACATTTCGTTTGGTGATTAAAATATGAAGAACAATTTTTGTTTGTTTTATATTTGAAAAGGAAAAATTGTATTTCATTTCACAACATTCGAGGAATACATACATTTTCACCTGCGTACTTTCCGTTAATAATGGTTCCCTCAATCAAATTCGGCATTAGTCTTTTTACCGAAAGTCGAGTACCGTTGCAAAGTCGCGGTGGATTCAAATTACGCAATGTCATAATAACTGTACCAACTTTGAGTTGCAAGTTATGTGGTGGAAATCCTGGTAGCTCCAGAGAGTTCAAAAACTCCGTTGGATAATTTACTACATCATCGGGGATTTGTTATGGAATCAACGGATTTGTATGTCACCAAATCGCCAGCAATTTTTGATTGAATTTTGAAATTCAGTGCGTGTACATCATTATTCTTTGCGGCAAGAATTGCTCGTTGACTTAACCAAGCATGATTCTGATAATTCTCACTAATGTTTGGGAAAACATTTTCAATGAGATCTAATTGAGAGTCTACAAATCGGCAAAAGTCGTTGGTAAGAGTAATTAATCCAGATGTCGCATCAACTGGGACTTTTCCATTTCAACAGCTAACAATTGTTTGGAAAAATTGTGCAGCACTTTGATCATTTTGAAGTCGAACTCTCATATTAGTGGTTAGCGATATTTTTACGTTATTCCATAAAGGTTATGCATTTAATTCATCTGCAGGCGTTCCACGGGGAATTACTGGCAACGTCTGCCTGAAATCGCCTGCCAATAATATCATCAAGCCTCCAAAGATGTTGTTATTTCACCGAAGATCCTTCAGTGTGAAGTTAAGTGCTTCAAGTGATTTCTTATGTGCCATTGTGCACTCATCCCAAACAATGAGCTTGCATTGCATCAACAATTTTCCCATTGTACTGGATCGGGAAATATTGCATGTTGGAGTATCAATTGTGTTTTTTTAAATTGAGTGGCAACTTAAGCGCAGAAATGTGCAGTACGACCGCCATCTAGAAGAGTCGCCGCAATTCCAGATGATGCTAACGCCAAAAGATATGTCACATCTTGATCGAATAGTGGCCAAAATCAATGAAATGACAAATGTTTTCCCTGTTCCTCCAGGTGCGTCCAGGAAGAATAGACCACCAGTATTATTGTCCACCGCTTGCATTAATGTTTCGTATACTTGCTTTTGCTGTTCATTCAGCAACGGCACATTATTTCGAACGAATTCCTGCAATGTATCAATATTGTATTGCAGGTCTCGATTTAATTCTTGGTTGAATGCATCGTGCATCGATCGATTTGGCGCAAGCATTCCTACTTCAATCAGTAGCTTGTTTGCAATAGTCAAGCATTGATCCTCAATCAGAATCAATCCTTTATTGTAGATTTCATCGGTTATTTGAATTTCAGGATTATTCGTTTTGAATGCGCAAGCGATGCAAGATATCTTCACATATGTCGTCTTTGTATTTGTTCCATAATTGAATTGGCCCAATCGGGAATTTCCTCTTCTTATATTTGGTCTTTCTTCGCTTAAGTGCTGTAAATACACTTTGTTTCTGGCTTGCATGTCTTGTGCGGCGGCCGATGTTCGCTCGTCATCCTATAGGCATTTTAGACAATGGACTCTGTCCACTTTAACCTCAAATGCACGATCCACATAATTTACACAGTTCAACTTACCACCTTAAAGACAAATGCCTGCTGTTCACAATACACGTGATTGATTTGATGGTTGCCAATTAAAATATGAGGAAACGAATAACTTTTTTTTAATTTCGTTTTCACAGTGAACACAATCTCTTTTGTCACATGAAATTAACTGAGCCGAGAACAATGAGTAGCTGTCAAACAATGTATCACGCACCGGCGCACAGTGGGGTGAGAGACCCCAAAAGTGACGATTAATTCAACCGTCCAAAAATTGGACCATGTTATAATTTTGTATTATGTATTTGATCTATAAAAGTACAATTCATTAACTTTTGAGTATTCCGTAGAGTATTTTTTATTTTTACATTATTTTATTTAACTCAATTTTCCTAATATTCGGTTTTTTTACAACAAAAAATAGCAATTTCATAAATTTTAACGCTGAAATTTTTCCCTTATCTATTATATACCCATGGAGACTATATTCATGAAGAATAATAAGAATCGGTTTACTATATTATATGTCTGCCATAGAAACAACACGCTAAAATGCATGAAACTTTTTTTTGTTTGAAATAAAAACGGGTCATATATAATTAAAAGTTGATTAATATTAACAAATTTTATAATTAAATAAAATTAAATAATACATACATATATACATTAATCAGACTCGATATCATTTTCGCTTTCTTCACTTTCATTTATTTCGCTTTCATCTATTTCATACGCTTTAAAAAGGGACAAAAGCTTCTTTTGGAAATGTGTGAATTTTTTTTGGATTATTATTATTATTATTATTATTATTGATCTGATCTTAGAAGAAGACCAGATACACAATTAAAAGCGGTCTGTTTATTACACATTGAAGAGACACATATATTTTGTATAATGAAACAGTAAGACAATCACAATAACACGTTCACAGTTAATAAGCGTAATTCTAGTACACACGCTGTACTTCGCTTTCCATTTCTTCGTAAACTATATTTAATAATAAAGCTGAGCTTAAAAGTTGATCTTTCACTAATTAATTGCAAATGACAGACAGCTTAAAAGCTGACCAAAACAGCTGACCAAAACAGCTCACCGAAACAGGTGACCAACACTCATAAAAAAAACAACTCTGTTTTGAGATTAACCGCCCAACTTTGAATTCAAATAACTCTCTTGGGGCAGAACGGGGCACAAAACCCCTTGGTGGACACTTAAGTTGATATGTGACACATAAATTAAAAAAAAGAATGGTTACGTTTGGTTACGTTTGAAGCAACTTTTGCCTATCTAAAGATTAAAATATCTCTAATTTTACAGGTACTTTTTATAAAATGTTTTCCCAATATTTACTAAAAAATTTTCGATTCAAACAAATTTATGAAAATTGTTAAGGATTCAAAATTATTGTTTCCATTTTCAAAAAAAATTGTATTTTAGTTTTTGCGTGAAATTCGTCATCAACAGTGACAAAAAAATAAAAATTTTTCGTATTTCGAAAATCGAAAACACAAAGTTTCAAATCTGACGTCACATTGCAGGGTATCTATTAGACATAGGGCCATAATTTTTTCACTCCCCAATGCAGAATTGTATATACTTTCACTTCATATTAATTTGATTCCGCAATTCCAAAATTTGTATTTTGAATTAATCGTCACTTTTGGGGTCTCTCACCCCAGTGTGCGGCGCCTAATTAAAAATATTGGTTTGGCGCTGTATGTAGTATATAGTAGATAATACAAATACAAATTTCGTGAATTTTCTTTGCTATAAACCTAACGGAGCCCGAGACCTTTCAACGAATGCAAAACCGTGCAAATCGGTTCGTGCGTTCTGGAGTTATTACGTCAATAAGAAAACCCGACTTATTTTTTATATATTAAGAAGAAGATATACAAGTTTAATCTATCAACGCTACCTGAGGCCAGATGGTCCGAGCGCAAGCCGTTGGAAGAAAGGCAGCGGCGGTATGAAGAGTCCAGGAGCAGAATACTGGGAGACGTGTTGCACGATGTTTCCAGACCTGAAGGTAGATGATGGAATGCTGTTCCGTCGCACGCAGTTTGCTCAACCCGAGCTGGAGGAGTTCCAGTGAAAGCTTTGGATTCCAGACGCCTAGACGAGGGTACGGATCCAGCAGGCGCACGACAGCGATGTGGCAATGCACGGAGGTAGTGCGAGGATGTTGGGACGACTGCGGCAGTGGTACTACTGGCCCCGAATGACGGTGGAAGTTAAAGCGTACGTCGCGGAATGCGAAACCTGCAAAGGAACAAAGCATTCGACGCAGGTTAATCGTCCGTTTATGGGAGCCGAAACCGTGACCGAGAGGCCGATGCAGAAGGTTTACCTGGACTTCCTGGGTCCACATCCGAGGACAAGAGGGGGTAATGTGTTCATTCTGATCGTACTCGGCCACATGTCCAAGTACGTATGGTTGAAGGCAATGGGGAAAGCCACTTCAGCGGCCGTGATCCACCTTCTGCAAGCGGAGGTTTTCACGCAGTTTGGTGTCCTAGAAACGGTGCACACCGACAATGGAAAACAGTTTGTGTCAGCCGAGTTCTCGCAGTTCTTGAGGAATCGGAGGACTACACACATGCGATCGCCCGATGCGCCACAGGCAAACGCGGCAGAGCGAGTGAACCAAACGGTACTAGCGGCTATCCGGACCTACGTTAGCGAGGAGCACCAGAGCATCGGGACGTCGCCGTATTTCGTACTGTTCGGGCAGCACATGTTTACTGGCGGACAGGACTACAAGCTGGCTCGAAAACTGGGAGCTTTGAACGACGTCCAAGTATCGCTGGTGGCGAGGCAGGACCAGCAAGAGATCATCAGAGAGGAAGTCCGCCGGAACTTGCATCTGTCCTACGAGAAAGCGAGGAAGCAGTACGATCGCAAAGCAAGGGAGATTCGATACTTACCTGGGCAGGAAGTGTATAAGCGGAACTTCATTTTGAGTAGTTTCAAGGACAATATCAATGCCAAGTTTAGCCCGAAGTATGTAAAGTGCAGAGTGATCCGAAGCATAGGAAACAGTCTGTATGAACTAGAGACGCTGAATGGAACCCGCATGGGAGTGTTCCGTGCCAAGGATTTAAAACAGTAGCCCGGGTATCTCAGTCGTTGGAGCATGAGGCTCTTAGACTCAGGGTGTGGGCGATGGCCAACGTTTGTGCTTGCTAAAACCGAAAGCCGCCTTGGTGTGTGCACTCCCGTTTCGACGGCAGAACCTGGAAATGTGAGTGTGGTGTTATGGACGGCTTGGAAGAGAGCCGATAGTTGTGAGGGTTGGAGACGGAGCGGAGACAGCGGCGTCTATGGGGGATCCTGAGAAGCGGATAAAGTTCAATAAAAGAAGGAAAAGCCCAAAGGAGTGCTGGAAAAAGACGCCGGCGGGACATCCATTCTGCGATCCCGAATACAGGGGCACCGTCAACGGAACTGGATGAGGAGCCGACTTCATTATTCTTCATTCGGATTTACCAAAAAATAAGATCACACACGCTAGAAAAACAACATAATAAAAATAAAATAAGGAAAAAAAATCTAGTTTATTTTCCCCTATAACAATATGTTAGGTTATGTTATATTGGCTGTCAGGCTGTCATGAGACCGACACACATAGGCCGGCTTCGGCCCGCTGTGGTACCTTTGAATCATTGGCCCTTCCCTGCCGTGAGAGACACCCTGTCAGCAATTATCCCATCCGGCTGCGCTAATGAAATTAGCTATCTTTCTGGGACAAATATTGGACATTAGTGATATGTCTGTAAAGAAGGGGCGAGCCCAAGTGTTGTAGCCTTCTTCTACTGAGAGCCGGGCAGGAGCAGAACAGGTGCTCCACTGTTTCCTCCTCTTCCTCATCTCTACAGTTGCGGCAGTAACTATTATATAAGTGCTCCCATCCTTCTGGAATGGGTTCCTATAAGCCAGTGTCCCGTGAGGGATCTTTTTATGATGAGAGCTTGCAGGTGGCCATAGGCATACATGTATCCTCTTTGTCGTGGAGAAAGGAGGTGGTAGTGCCAGCTCTGGCAAGTTCATCTGCTATGCAGTTACACTCAATGTCCTGGTGACCCGGGACTCATATCAGGCTAGTAGAGTCATTTTGCTACGGTGGCCGAGTTCAATGAAATCGCATTTAGTGATTTGAGTGCAGGCAACAACGAAAAGGCAACTGTTTGGATGCAAATCAGAGCTTCCCAGATCGCTGTGAGTTCCGCTTGGAATACTCTGCAGTGATCCGGAAGCCTGAAGGAGGGCCTTATGTTTAGTTGTTCGGAGTAGATACCTCCTCTTACTTTGTTGTCCATTTTGGAGCCAACCGTGAAGATTTGAATGGCTCCACCAGGACCCGAGTTCCCTCAAGCCAGCTATCACGGTGAGGATATTTATTTCAAAAGGAGTTTCAGTATACTCCCTCGGAATGCAGTAGTCCGTTTTTGTTGGGACGTTGTTGTTGTCGTTCAGAATGGATGAGTCCCATATTTTGCGGTACCCATTGGTCAGAGTCTCTAAGACGAATTGCTGCCATGAGTGCCTGAGCCCGCGAGGTCAGGACTCTGGAGGCACAGGACAGCGTTTACAGCATCATTCGGTGTGGTGCAAAGTGCTCCACTGATGCAGAGTGCGGCAGTTCTTTGTACCTTGCCGAGTATTTTGGTGATGGACTTTTTGATAGGGCCGGCCACCACACCGTGACTCCGTAGAGTAGAATTGGTCTAACCATTGCAAGATATATCCATTGGACTATACTTGGGTTAATGCCCCACCTTAGACCAATGGCTTTCTTGCAGGTGTAGAGTGCTATCGTAGCCTTCTTCACTCTTTCTTTGATGTTTTGGTTCCAGTTGAGCTTGTTGTCAATTACCAACACCAGGTAACTAACACTATCGCTGAAGGATAGCCTGCATTCGTTAAGCATTGGTGGGTTAAGGGGCGGAATCTTGTATTTACGTAAAAGGCAATGACCGTGTCAGTGGCACAAGTGGAGAACTCGACACCACTTCCGTAGCCACAAACTTGCGGACTCAGCCATCGAGATCGGCCTTAAATAGCCCGAGCCCTCGATCAATCCGGGCAGTCCATCAGCCGAGCATCAAACGGCAGTACATCCGCCGCGGCTACCAACGCCACGCCTCAGCAAGACAACAATACAAGAAACCACTACACGACACCAGAACCACGAGAGACAATACAGAACACAAATAAAACCATTTAATAACATCAAAACAAACTCAACGAAGTGTCATCATTTCTTCGCCGAGCGCGAACACAACTCAGGTGACCCAGAAACATATTACCAAACTACCTACACGGTAATCAGACTCTACGCTCGCTCCACTTTCGGTCTCACGGCCAAGCCCCTGCCCTAAAGTTCCAGCGAACTACAAATTCCTTGTAGGGAAAATCCTGGACAGACTGAGCCTACCTCAGCCTGAGATAGGTTTCTCACAAGTGGCGCCCGAGCAGGGCTTACGGAAACTTTAAGGAGATTTCAAAGCCAACTTTCTGGCAACTTAAAGGAAACTTCAAGAAAACCTTAACACGGGGCTACGTGGATTAAAGACGGCCACCGAGAAAGAATAGTAGAGCTAACCACAGAACACAAGTCCGGTACAAAACCAAATTCGCGCACCCACCCGAATCCAGTCGCGAGGGCCACCGGAAAAGTAAACGCAGTGACCAAGTGCTAAAACAGTGAAAAGTGCCCAAACCAACACCGAGGAAAACTCAGTCCAATCACCATGGAAGCCTACGAAGACGACGCGATCATTGATTTCCACTCCAGTGGAACCATCCAACCATCGGCTGGATCTACAAGCGCCGACGAGACGAGCTGGAGGCCTTCGCCAAGGAATTCGAATTTGACACCGAAGGAACTGTTGAAGAGTTGCGCAAGAACTTTGCCATACTAGTCGCCGGACCACTCCCGCCGGGTGCCTGGACTCGCTCCAAGTCCCCGCTGCCCACTACTCCAGGACCATCAGGCACCGGAAGATGGGACCCCAAAGCCAGCTTGCATGTCCCCGCAGCCCCAGAGCCCACGCCCCGACCACCAATGGTCACAGCCGCCGATCTTCCAAGGCCGCCCACTACCGAAACCTCCCGCTCGCCCACACAGAGAATTGTGCCAGCGATAGACGCACCCATAAGCGGGCCCGACTATAACCACGTCGCACGCACGGCAGAACGCATCCGCGGATGGGGCATCCAGTTCAACGGAGAAGATGACCCAATATCGTTTCTGGAACTACTCGAGGAACGCGCACGTGCCTGCGGGTGGACACCAACCAGTTGCCTCGGAGCATGGCCGAACTACTCACCAACCGAGCCAATCGCTGGTACCGTACCAGTCAACTACAGGGGCAGTTCCTGGGCACATTTCCGCCAGGAGTTTCTGACATATTTTCTGCCGCCAAGGTATTTCGAACAATTGGACGACCAGATCTGAGGCCGCAAGCAAGCAGTGGGTGAACCATTCAAAGACTATCTCATCGAGATACGGCTACTCATGCACCATGCCGAATACGACCTAGACACGGAGCTTTACCGGATCTACGACAACGCCCTGCCAGGACTCCAGCTATACGTGCGACGAGACGAATTGAAAAACTTGTCACAGCTAACCCGATTAGCGGCAGAGTACGAGCTTATTCACGAGAGGAAACACGCAACGACCCCGCACCCATGCGAAGCCCACCAAGAGACACCAGGCCGGCAAGGCACCCAGACCGCAGAGAAAGTGACTCCCTACCGGACGCCCTTTCGCAGACCCCATTGGGATTCAGCAGACACACCTCGCAGACAGTCATCGAATCAAACCAGTACAACGAACCAAGACGTCGCCCATCGAATGATCACCACTCCCATTGCCAACCCACGCGCAGCCTGTCGCCGATGTGGTCAAGCTGGACACGCCGCCTACGACTGCACCAACGCTTCGATCCTATTCTGCTGGGAATGTGGAAAACGCGGCACTCGGACGACCGTGGAATGCTGCCGCCGAACCACGTCGGGACACGACACGCGTCCTCGACTGACCCGGGATCAGGCGAAAAGGACGCCTCCCCAGACCCGCGACTAAGCAATCCACTACACGTGAACGACGGCCGAATAATGGCGATAGTGACAATAGGGGGACAAACAACGGAGGCCACCATCGACACCGGAGCGTCCCGAAGTTTCGTCAGCGACAACCTGGCCCGACAACTAAACAACAACTCCAACCTGCAAGATGCATGCGTCCGCATACGCCTGGCTGACGGCTCAGTCAGAGAGATCACACAAGTTCTACTGGCGCACATCAAGCTGGATCAACGAGAAGGTCAAATCCCACTCCTGGTCCTACCAAACATGCTGGAGCAAGTGATAGTCGGCATGGACTTCCTATGTGCTATCAAAACGACGATCCAATGCGGCACCACGCTGCTAAAGCTACAAGATCGCCATCTCACGCGAACGCCACCGTCAGTTCAATCCAATCACGTACAAACCCACAACCTCAGCAACAAGAAATCTAGGTCAGCCGCCGCGAATACACGTCCCGGACCTACCCCAAAGAATACTGCACCCAATACCGCAACGAAGAATACGACACCGAAACCAACCACAGCGAAAGCAAAGCACCGGCCCACAACGGAAAACACGAATCTGAAACAAGCACCGGCAAACTGCAACCAAGCAAACGGGAACACGAATCCCACGGCCACTACGGAGCACCCGCGTCCTAAGCCAACCACAGGGAACACAAATCCCAAACACACCACGAGGATCTCACACATGAGACAAGAATCAACACACTTGAACCAGGCGCTCGACACAGGAAGCCTAGGACCAATACAACCTACGGGGCACACGCACCCCGAACCCACCATAAGTATCTCACACACGAGACAAGCCCCTACGAACTTGAACCCGCTCGACACAGGAAGCCCAGGTCCAAGTTCAGCCCCCGCGCTCCCATGCACCCTACCCGCAACGGAGAAGGTGAACCCACGGACACCCTCAGAGACGACAACCAGCCCCGAGCAACGACAACGACAACGGCAGCAACAGTGCAACAACCAAACCACGAGGGAAACAGCCACGCAAATCCCCTGCTGGTCGGGTCCAACCATCGAACTAATATCCACGGAACCTCTCCACTCGGAACCGGAATCTAGCCCGATGACCCCCGAAACACCGACCGCAGCCCTGTCGTACCCACGGCCGACGCCACCCCGATCTTCGCCAACCCACTGGAGTACCTTCCGCGTACTGACGTTCCCACTAGCGCCATGCACCATGCCTAACACCACGTCCGAAATCTTCGTCGCCCAAACAAGTCGTTGCTGCGAAAACAGAGTCGTCACTGAGACCCGCCTGGCCATACGTAGATCTGGAGACACTACAACCCAGGTATACCGCCAGACCCACGAAGCTACGCCACTCACGGCCAACGCTACCCCGATCGTCGCCCACATAAGCGACTACCCACGTAGGATCGAACACCTCAGCGCGTTCGACACAACCATCCTCCCAGAAGACCCAAGCCAGCCAAAGGACCCCGACACCCCCGATCACACCGAACACGATCCAGAACTGATCTCCGATCCCTGGCCGCCGGACATAGCGCCACAGATCCAAGAATTTCTGGACACGGAACTCCCAAAGTTCAATAATCTCCACGGGACCGGAGGGATAATCGACCCATCAAACAGAGGTACTACCCAAAGATGATGACCTCCATGATGCGGATTATCGATGAGCAAGTTGACCAATTGATCCAAGAAGGACTCATCTAACCCTCACGAAGCCCACACAGCGCACCCATCATGCTCGTGGACTACCGACAACTCAACGCTCACTCTATTCCTGACGCATACCCACTGCCCAGAATCAACTACATCTTGGAGCGCCTACAGAACGCACGCTTCATAACCACCCTCGATCTAAAGAACGGATACTGGCAAATACCCATGGCCAACGGAAGTCGAGAAGCCACCGCCTTCACGGTCCACGGCAGAGGTCTCTATCAATGGAACGTGATGCCCTTCGGATTACATTCCGCACCAGCAACATTCCAACGGGCCCTTGATACCGTGATCGGTGCCGACATGGAACCCTACGCATTCGCATATTTAGACGACATTGTCGTCGTCGGACGAGACTTCAAGGACCACCTACACAACCTGGCAATAGTCCTCTCTCGCCTTCGAAAGGCGAACCTGCGGATAAACGCGGAAAAGTGCACATTTTTCCAAAACCGGATCAAATATCTTGGTCACGTCATCAGCAAAGAAGGTAACCACACAGACCCCGACAAGATTGCTGCCGTATAAGAACTCAAGCCACCCACGAACCTAAAAAAGAACTACGGCAGTGCATCGGAATGGCATCCTGGTACCGAAGATTCGTGCCAAACTTTGCTACAGTAGTCCAACCAATGTCTCAGCTACTCAAGAAGGGCCAAACATGGAAATGGACCCCAGATCAACAAGCAGCCTTCGACCAACTAAAAGAACTACTCACGACCGCTCCCGTACTCGCTTGCCCCGATTTCAACGTCAAGTTCTCACTACAAACCGATGCGAGCAACCTCGGCATAGGCGCCGTACTCACGCAGGAGATCGAAGGAAAGGAACGCGTCATCGCCTATGTCAGCCGACGTTTGAACCAGGCCGAAGGAAACTACTCCGCCACAGACAAGGAATGCCTCGCCGTCATTTGGGCAATCCGAAAACTACGCTGCTACCTAGAAGGATACCGGTTCGACGTTAAAACCGACCATCTCGCTCTGAAATGGCTGAATACTCTGGAAAGCCCCTACGGAAGAATAGCGAGATGGGCGCTCGAACTCCAACAGTATCAGTACGACGTCCACTATAGAGCAGGGAAACAAAACGTGGTTGCCGATTCCTGTCCCGAAAACCCTTGGAGACGCTAGCAAGAATCAAAGAGGACGCAACATCTTGCCCCTGGCTCACACGAAGGATTCAGCAAACCAAAGAAGAACCCGATAAATACCCCGACTACGTCTTCGAGAATGGAGAACTCTACAGACATCTGGGCCACGGAGCCGACGATCATGACTACGTGTCATGGAAACTTTGCGTCCCAAAAGACCGACGTCAAAGATTGCTCAAGGAATGCCATGATCAGCCCACGGCAAGCTACCTCGGCATTCGGAAAACCATCACACGGATAATACAACGATACTATTGGCCCGGCCTATATCGCGATGTGCGGAAATACGTACGCAGCTGTTTGAGCTGCCAGAAGTTCAAGGCACTGCAGCGCAAGCCCGTGGGTAGGATGCTTACCCGCAGGGCAGAGGAACCTTTCGCCACACTATGCGCCGACTTCGTAGTCCCCGATCCAAACGAGGAAACACCATGCTACTGGTATTCTTCGACACCTTCTCAAAATGGACCGAACTAGTGCCACTTAAGAAAGCTACCACAGCTAGCCTAGAGCTAGCTTTTCGGGAACGCATTCTAAGTCACTTCGGCGTACCAAAACGATTCGTCTGTGACAATGGAACACAGTTCACCAGCCGCTCGTTCCGCACGTTTATGCAAACAGCCGGCGTGGATCTGCAACACACCGCACCGTATTGCCCCCAGGAAAACCCTACGGAACGGGCCAATCGGACAGTGAAGACCATGATCCCGTACCCGAAATATCACTCGCAATTAACTCCAGTGTCTCGGAAACAACTGGATTCAGCCCCGCCTTCTTGCTACACGGGAGAGAACCTCGCTTACCTGGAGCATTATACGACGAAGTTACACCAGGGACAGGAAGCCCTCCGGACACAGCCCACACTAAGGCAACCCGACTCAGAGAAGTATTCGCGATAGTGCGGAACAACATTCAGCGGGCGAGTCAAGAAAAATCCCGTCACTACAATCTCCGCCGACGACAATGTGGGCCCACTGTGGGCCAACTAGTACTGATCAGACAACACCACCTTTCCAACGCAGCCGACGGTTATCGCTGCGAAATTGGCCCCAAAATATGATGGGCCATTCAAAGACAAGGGTTTCGCGTCAACAAATATCGTCAAGTTGCAACACCCCGGAAGTCGGCAACTGAAAGTCGCAAATATCAACGACTTGAAAGAGTACCACGACACGTTGGACAGCGACCCTGCCGAGGAAGCAAACGACCCCAGCGATCACAACGTAAATATTCATACTGATTTACTTCAACTGATTACTTTGCATTTCATATACATATTCGTACTAATAGCACTAAGTTACGTTGTCAGTCTCCCCACGAAACTACCTACACGGTAACCAGACTCTACGCCCGCTCCACTTTCGGTCTCACGGCCAAGCCCTACCCTAAAGTTCCAGCAATACTACAACATTTCTTGTAGAGAACCCTGGACAGACTGAGCTTACCTCGGTCTGAAATAGGTATCATTACAACATCTAACTCCAACTGGAGATATGCTCTCTTGAGGTCTAGTCTTGTGATAGAACATTTGAAAATTCGACATAAATCATACCGACTGAGTACGGGTATAAAAGTAGTTTCGCGTAACGGCGACACAACACGTTCTTTCTCGGTTTATTCAACAGTCGTCTGAAAGGCTCTGTGGAATTTTCCAGGTCGGGAATAAATTTGCCAACATAAGTGACCAGTCCTTAAAAAACTTCGGGTCGCCTCCTTGTTTTGGGATCTCTGAATAACAGGATTGTTTTGACTTTTTCAGGATCCACTTCAATGCCTTTATCCGACAGTATATGTCCTAGAAACTTAACTTCCTGCGTTTTCCAAACGCATTTCCCATTATTCAAAACAACGTTATTTTCTTTTCAGAACATCGTCATGGTCCTTCTCAGTTATTCCGAAAATAATGATATCATCAATGTAGTTCATCGCGTTCTTGCATGACGCTAAGAGTTCCTTGAGTCTCCATTGAAAGATCTCAGGAGCAGAGTTAACGCCAAACATAAGCCTTTTGTATCTAAATAGCCCAAGTGGGTTAATGAAAGTGGTTATGCTCCGGCTGGGCTCATCTAACTCCAACTGATGATATGCACTCTTGAGGTCTAGTCTTGTGAAAAATGTTGCGCCCCTCAACTTGGTCATGAACGTGTCGAATACTGGAAGTGGGTAATTCTCTCTCAAGATTGCCTTATTTGCCAGCCTCATGTCTATGCATGTTCTGATATCGCCATTTTCTTTGAATGCTATGACCATGGGCGATATCCAAGGGGAATGGCCTCTTACTGGCTTAATAATATCAAGGGCAAGAGCTTCTTCCAATTTCTCTGTTACTTTATCCTCCAGGGCAATTGGTATTCGCCACATTGGTTGTTGAATTGGCTTGATATCTGCATTTATCGACAACTTTACTGGTAAACCCTTCCACTTTGGAAACGGCGTTAATTCCTCTATTTTCTTGACTTCGATCCCGAGACGTAGGACATTTAAGAGCTTGAGTGCTGCGTCCTTTCCGAGTAGCGATTGCGTTCCGTTTTTATTACGAAAAACGAAGCAAACAACTCAGGATTTTGATTGACGGATATAGGGGCTTCGAAAAGGAAAATTACTTGCAGCAATTCGTGTGAAGCATATCCTCTGACCTGATTTGTTGAATTTTGCCGAACGTTGAATACAGTTGCATTATCTCTTTGAGGACACGACCAGTCTTTTCGGGCTTATAAGGTTATGTCGGGATCCCGAGTCAATGACTAGCGAGCGTTCGCGCCCACCAACTCGGAATTTGATTATATCATCTTCATGGTCGCTTTGGATCTTAAAACAATTTGATCTGGGTTTTCGATCTCCTTCTTCCTCCACCAAACGTACGTTGCTGCGTTGACGTTTAGCTGTATCTTCATGGTCATAGGATCTCTGTCGTTTTAGGTTTGTTCTACATTTAATGGCAAAATGACCAATCCGAGTGCATTTATTGCACTTTTGGCTTGTGGCTGGACATGATGAACTGCTGCTGTTGTGGCCTTTACGACCACATCTCCCACATTCAAACGGTTTTTTTGGGTTCGCGTGTCCTGCTGAGATTTTCCTTATCATCTCGGTTTCTGGCTTTGAACGCATCATCTCCGACTGTTTATTAATCTCCTCATCGACTTGGCAGGCATCGATTACCTGAGACAAGGTGTACTCTTTTTCCAGCAGTTTCATTTTTTGACTCACCCCGGCTCAGCTATCGATTATTTTGTCCTTTAGGAAATCTCCTCAACTTCTGCCTTTAGTGGCCCCAAAAATCACTCTTCTGAATTTGATGGCGCAACCTCAAAACAAATTTCGCAAAACCCTCCCTTCTGTTGGACAAATATTTCTGAATAGATGCCTTTCAAAACATGAGTTCTGTTTTGAAGAAAAATATGCGCTTAGTTTCTCGACCAGAACCCTATATATGTATGTCTATATCTTTATCTGAACATTATCTACAATAGCATCGGGTAAAGAAAATGCCACAGTTTCAAGCTCTGATCCCCAAAAATGTAGCAATTTGCTTCTCTTACGAATAGATGTATCAATTTCTTCGGCTATAAGGTAAATCTCAAATTCTCGTAGTCACTTCTCCCACTCCATGCGCAAAAAGACTTCTCAATAGTTTCGCAAAGAAATGGCTTAATTACGTTTTCCGTCATTGTTGTTTGTTATGCCTGGAATAATAAAAAAACATCTTTGTTATTTGGCAAACTGCCACTGACTCCATCAGATCGTTTTAAATATCGAGTTTTACTCCGCTCCCTGATATAGAGCCAGCTTCATAAATTTTTAATTCGGCCCGTACTCTTGGTACTGCCCCTGGCTTAAAGTCAGCTTCATATATTTTAATTCGGCCCGTACTCTTGGTACTGCCCCTGACTTAAAGTCAGCTTCATCCATACTTATGTATTTTATTCGGCCCGTACCTACGGTACTGCCCCAACACTCTGGTTGCTCTTAAACCAAATTTGTTTTCCATTATGTAAACTCTCTTATGTGTTTCTCTTTCACACTTCTTGCATTGCCTTTTGTACACTCTCTTGCAAATGCGTTTCTCTCTTTTTTTCAAACTCACGCCACAAGCGAATGCATGTACGAAACGAAAATGAGACTGTTCAGAGTGGGGACGGTGCTGGCGGGGCCACCGCTCTGTGGGCCATTCCAGCCACAGTTCACTGTTAGCAGTCCAGCTACACAAGCGGTTGCCCTCGCTCTCGCCCTCATACTTAAGAGGATTTTTCTCCCGGCGACGCTCTCTTCGCGCTTAATCTCACCATGGTTACGCTCCCGCCCACGATCACGCTCTCGCTGCCGACAGCCCTCGGCAGCTTGAGCGCAACTTCTGTGGCCCATGATCACGCTCCGCTCTCGCTGCCGACAGCCCTCGGCAGCTTGAACGCAACTTCTATCCACATACGCTCCCGTTCTCGCTGCCGGCAGCCCCTCGGCAGCTTGGCGCAACTTCTTATTAATACGCCTTTACATCCGAAGCGACACGGTTCTTTTCGCACGCGACTTACACCCATATAACCCATAATAAACTGAAATACACATTGACAACCTCGGCTTTCAATTGGATTTGGATTTGGACATTCTTACAACTTCTTGGGATTCTAGACTGTGGAACTACACAACGCCCCTTGGCTCAAACATTGGTCCTTCGAGCCGGATTCTTCTGCTTCCCCTACAAGCAAATACTCCAGCCTTCGAGCACGGCATCGCCTTCACCACAGGAGAGAACCACAGGATAAGTACGCTTGCCTTTACCACAAATCGCCTCCACTCGCGGTTTTGTGCTCCAAAATTCCGCAAGTCAAGTGCCGCGACAGAAGTACACACATATATATTCTTATATATGTACTATCTCTCCATCTCCGTTATCCGTGTTGCTTCACACTTCGCCACCGCCATATTATCGGCAATTCCGGCCGTTCTCCGCTACTTCACTTCCAACTACCAGTGCTACGGTAGTTTTTCTTCGATTCCTTGTGTCCGTCCATAATATTAATTAATTAATTAATAAAATATCTTAAATAAAAGTGCATTCCGCGCCTATGTATGTACGCACATTCAAGCCCATGAGAGCGGCTTGCGTACATACACACACACACATACATTAATAGTTCTCCTAGTGCGTTCCATCCGCGGCCTACCCCAATAAAAATATACGATGGCACGCCCCGAATGCAACTACATGCACACACACCTACGTTAACATACATATCTCCAAGAGCATTCCATCCGCGGCTTACCCCAATAAAATATACATTGGCACGCTCGAATGCAAGTACATGCACACACACCTACATTAACAAACATGTCTCCAAGTGCATTCCATCCGCGACCTACCCAATAAAAAATTACACTGGTACACTCCAAGTGCAAGTGAATACATACACATATAAACATATACACATATGTAATATAAACATATAAACATATGTTGCTGGACAACAATAAAATTATCCATCCATCTACCTGTGTTTTCCTAATTAAATATTTTTACATTTATTTGCATAGTTGGCTCCCATCTATATACATATGTACATACATACGCACATTCAACAAAATTCAATTAAATACCGCATTCCACCACTCCGCGCAAGTGCCATATTTAACAGAAAATCCGCGATTAAGTGCAATTCATGCCCTCTAGCCACTTTTTTGCAAAGTCTACATTCCCTCCAACATTCGCCAGAGTCCAAATAAATTACTAGCGACCAAGGCACGGCGCATTCTCCGTAATTATTTGGCAATTTAGCTTACAAATTGGCAAATTGTGTTTCGTGTTTTGATATTTTTTGTTCCGAGAGTGAGAGGTGGCCCAAAAACTATCGGCATCCGAACCCAGTGTTCATCCGAATAGAAAAAAAATAAATTAATTAAATAATCCGACCACGTCCAAGAAAAACCTCCAAGTCTTTTTTTTTGGTTCACAAACAAAAAATATTTTTTTTTGTTTTGATAAAGAAATTATTGTTGTTCCGTTTCTGTGAGGTGTCCGTGCCTGCTTCCATTGCTTCCTTCCATCCGATAGTAACCCAGTTCCGCTCACGACTGTGTCAAGGGGTAAACGGAGGAGCATCGCACAGTCAATATTTCCAAATATTGCTACTCCAGTGTGACCGTTCCTCTCCTCAGCTCGGCTCAATATAGGGTCACTCATTGTTTGAGATTTCTCACCTACAGGTGATCTCAAACAATCCGAGTCGTTCCGATTATTGCCTTCCAGCTAGCTTTTTGAGGCCTTTTGTCTGATAGTCCGTGTTTGGGTTACGGATGTTTCCTGACGGTTTTCCGAGTCAACCCTACTCAGACCAGTCTGCAGTCCCTCACAGACTTCAAAAACTACTTGGGTAGTACTGTGTACTTTCAAATTATGCCAACAGGTCACAAGGACGGCAACCAACTTTTGCCTGTGACCTCGTCAACCGGCTACGCACCTCGTCCGCCTCCCGGAACTACTCCGACACAACCAATCAAGGCCTCCCTCACTCCGAGAGCAGCCAGTAGCAGCCCTGCTACAAGGACCAAATCCGTTCTATTCCGTCTCCGGTGACCCTTAAGGTTCCATCGGTGACTAAACAGGATCCGAAAGGTTGCATCACTAGTCCCGTCAGCTCTCGCCACTTCACCACAATGGCTCAATCCGCCACCTCTGCCGCTCGGACCAAATTGGTAGCCGCCATTGGGCCGACTATCCCACCTGGCAGAGCGTATCACTTCCGCCCCATCCGCCCCTCTGTCCGAGGTCCGTCTAGGCCAAATCCTCAGCATGTGGACGGACGTCGAGGCCGAGTACAAGGCCTGCTCCGCGGTGATGACTGACGAGGATCCAGAAATCCAAGCGGACATCCGGGACGCCTCAATGCCCAGCTTGCCACATCCATGGTCCTTCCTCCTGCACAGCCAGTCCAACCGGGCGGCTGTCGACTGCCTCCCGTCAACATTGAAAGTTTTTCTCAGGGGACTACGTCCGCTGGCCCACATTCCGGGACCTGTTCACTGCGGTCGTGATAAATAATCTAAAATGATCTCCGGTAGAGATATATACCTCACCGAGAAGACCAGGGGGCGATCAAAGGCCATTGTAGAAAAGTCCCCACTCACAAATGACGGTTTCGAGTCCGCCTGGTTGGCTCTCCGCAGCCGATATGAGAATAATCGGCTTCTGGTGACCAACCAAATTAACATCCTACTCTTCTTGCCCCGCGTAACTTCCGAATGCAGTCGTGCTTTGAAGGAACTTCAAAGTACGATGCAGGAGTCCTAAATGCGCTAGCGGTCTCCAACGTGTGCACGGACAACTGGGATAGTCTGCTCGTGGCTATTTGTGCTTCAAATTGCTAAAGCTAAGCCGGGCTTTGTGGGAAGCGTCCGTAACGGACAAAAAGGAGGTGCCGCCTTGGAAGGAAATCGACTCCTTCCTCACTCAGCGCTATTTGACGCTTGAGGCTTTTGAGAATGACCCTTCCACCTAACGAGATGCTACGACTCCGCCTCCTGCCAAAGGCAGTCAGAATCCGCAGTCCTATTCCAAGGACGTCGCACGCGTTCCATAACAGCGTGGATCCTAGCAAGTGCATGTGTGATCTCTGTTCCAAAAGAGAATCACCCAATCCGACTCTGTCCTCATTTCCTGCAAATGAGCGTTGACGGCCGCTCAACTGCATAAAGCAAAGGCAGCTCTGTTTAAATTGCTTCGCAAAGGGCCACATGCTTCGAGAATGCCAAAGCTCCCACAATTGCAACACTTGTGGAGGACGACACCACACGCTTCTGCATCGTGGCAATCCGGCTTCCAGCGAGTCACATTCCACATCCGTGCCCGATTCCACAGCCTGGCCAGAAGTCGATCGACCAGTACCTTCCTCAGAAAATTCTAGTTCTTCCGCACTTCCGAACGTTCAGACGTATTTCGCCTCCGGCACAAGCTCTGTCCTTCTAGGCACGGCAATCATTAATATTTGCCACCTGGGTAAAAATTTCCGCGGCCGCGCTCTGATCGACTCGGACTCCGAGCCAACATTCATTACGGAACGCCTTTTCGACACAATTCAATTGCCATTCGAACGTATTCAGACACAGGTCTCCAGTCTGAATCAGACAGTATCCGCTCAGTCCGAGAAGCCCCCTGTCATCTTTCCATTCGCTCTCCAAAGTGGCCGGGTTTACAATTAAACGCCACAGCCTATGTTATCACGGAACTGACAGAGAATCTTCCGTCGCATTCGATCTCGCAAAGGTTGTTGAAAGACTTGCCGAAATATTTTGCGGATCCTACATTCTTCGAAGGCTCACTAATCGATGTCCTGATTGGAGCCGATGTCCTATCATCTGTAATTTCAAGTGGCTTACAGCCCAACATATGTGGTTCTCTTATCGGACAGGAAACCATTTTCGGTTGGTTGCTCACGGGTCCCGTCTCCAATACGGCGAGACATCAAGATGCATCGTTTTCGAGTCAGGTTTCCAGAGCACCTATTAAAGGGCCTGAAACCCCGAAGTCCGACTCCGAATTATTTCCTCCCTAGCCACTTACATCCAGCCAAGGCTTCTCACGCTCCCGCACGTTCCCGTTCCACCTGCAGACCGGATAGCACATGTTCTCGGGGTAACAGTTCCTACCAATGCCGAGTGTGCCTAGGAATCCATCCCTTACGGAATTGCCGCCAATTCATCCGCTTGAGTGTCGAGCAGAGGCTCCGAGCCGTCCGCGTCCGCAAGTACTGCTCGAACTGCCTGGCTCACGAACACTCGGGCAAGGACTGCCGCAGTGGGGACCTGTGCAAGGTGTGTCACCGCGACCACCACACGCTCCTCCACACGCCCGGGTCTTGGCACCAAGCATCTTTTTCGGCACCGTCACTTCCATTTTAGGCTTCCAGGTTATCCAACCTGGCAATCTCGCCCGCATGCAGTCGTAGAGTTTCTATTGCAATCCTGCAAGGGGAGAATGTTCAGACTGGGGACGGCGCTGGCGGGCCACCGCTCTGTGGGCATTCCAGCCACACTTCACTGTTAGCACTCCAGCTACGCAAGCGGTTGCCCTCGCTCGCCCTCATACTTAAGAGCATTTTTCCCCGGCGGCGCTCTCTTCATGCTTTTAATATCACCACGGGCACGCTCCCGCCCACGATCACGCTCCCGCTCTCGCCGCCGGCAGCCCTCGGCAGCTTGAGCGAAACTTCTATCTACGTACGCTCCTGCTCCTGCTCTCGCTGCCAGCAGCCCTCGGCAGCTTGAGCGCAACTTCATTATCATTCGTTTCTTCACTCTACGCGACACGGGTTACTTTCGCACGCGTGTACTCCCTGTACAAAAATATATACATATATCAATAAATTGACTGAAGTTGACGACCCCGGCTTTTCATTTGGTTTTGGACTTGAACTTGGAGTTTCTTGGGATTCTCGACCTGGGAAATTTACGACGCCCCTTGGCTCAATCATTGGGTCCTTCGAGGCGGGATACTTCTGCTTCCCCAAAAGCAACTTCTCCAGCCTTCGAGCACGGCATCGCCCTCACCAGGAAACCACAAGATAAGTACACTTGCCTTTCCACAAACCGCCTCCATTTTCGTTTGTGCTCAGAGAAAAATTCCGCAAGTTCAAAGTGCCGCGACCGAAGTACATATATATAGTCTTATATATGTATGTACTCTCGCCATCTCCGTTATCCGTAGTGCTTCCAACTTCGCCACCGCCATATTATCGGCAATTCCGGCCGTTCTCCGGTACTTCACTTCGAATTACCAGTGATACGGTAGCTTTTCTTCGGTTTCTTGTGTCCGTCCATCACCCGCGGACAAATTATTTAACAAAATAATTAATTATTTAATAAAATATATTAAATAAAAGTGTATTCCGCGCCTATGTATGTACGCACATTCCAGCCCATGAGAGCGGCTTTGCGTACATACACACACACACACATACACTAATATTTCTTCAGTGCGTTCCATCCGCGGCCTACCCCAATAATATATATATTGGCACGATCCAAGTGCAAGTGAATTCACACACACCTACATTAATATACATGTCTCCAAGAGCATTCCATCCGCGCCCTACCCCTAATACAATATACACTGGCACACTTCAAGTGCAAGTGAACACACACACATACCAACATATACACATTCCAGCAGCAATAAAAGTATCCATCCAGCTACCTGTGTTTTCCTAATTAAATTTATTATTTATTTTATTTATTTATTTATTACATTTATTTTGCATAGTTGGCTCCTAACTATATACATACATACACACATTCAACAAAATACCAAACCAATTAAATACCGCATTCCACCACTCCGCGCAAGTGCCATATTTAACAGAAAATCCGCGATTAAGTGCAATTCATGCCCTCCTAGCCACTTTTTGCAAAGTCTACATTTCCTCCAACATTCGCCAGAGTCCAAATAAATTACTAGCGACCAAGGCACGGCGCATTCTCCGTAATTATTTGGCAATTTAGCTTACAAATTGGCAAATTGTGTTTCGTGTTTTGATATTTTTTGTTCCGAGAGTGAGAGGTGGCCCAAAACTATCGGCATCCGAACCCAGTGTTCATCCGAATAGAAAAAAATAAATTAATTAAATAATCCGACCACGTCCAAAAAAAATCTCCAAGTCTTTTTTTGGTTCACAAGCAAAAAAATATTTTTTTTGTTTTGATAAAGAAATTATTGTTGTTCCTTTTGTGAGAGGTGTCCGTGCCTGCTTCCATTGCTTCCTTCCATCCGATAGTAACCCAGTTCCGCTCACGACTGTGTCAAGGGGTAAACGGAGGAGCATCGCACAGTCAATATTTCCAAATATTGCTACTCCAGTGTGACCGTTCCTCTCCTCAGCTCGGCTCAATATAGGGTCACTCATTGTTTGAGATTTCTCACCTACAGGTGATCTCAAACAATCCGAGTCGTTCCGATTATTGCCTTCCAGCTAGCTTGAGGCCTTTTTGTCTGATAGTCCGTGTTTGGGCTACGGGTGTTTCCTGACGGATTTCCGAGTCAACCCTACTCAGACCAGTCTGCAGTCCCTCACAGACTTCCAAAACTACTTGGGTAGTACTGTGTACTTTCAAATTATGCCAACAGGTCACAAGGGACGGCAACCAACTTTTGCCTGTGACCTCGTCCAACCGGCTACGCACCTCGTCCGCCTCCGGAACTAATCCGACACAACCAATCAAGGCCTCCCTCACTCCGAGAGCAGCCAGTAGCAGCCCTGCTACAAGGACCAAATCCGTTCTATTCCCGTCTCCGGTGACCCTTAAGGTTCCATCGGTGACTAAACAGGATCCGAAAGGTTGCATCACTAGTCCCGTCAGCTCTCGCCACTTCACCACAATGGCTCAATCCGCCACCTCTTCCGCTCGGACCAAATTGGTAGCTGCCATTGGCCGACTATCCCACCTGGCAGAGCGTATCACTTCCGCCCCATCCGCCCCTCTGTCCGAGGTCCGTCTAGGCCAAATCCTTAGCATGTGGACGGACGTCGAGGCCGAGAACAAGGCCTGCTCCGCGGTGATGACTGACGAGGATCCAGAAATCCAAGCGGACATCCGTGACGCATATGGCGAATGCTATGGGTATTTGAGGAGTGTCTTAGTGACCTCAATGCCCAGCTTGCCACATCCATGGTCCTTCCTCCTGCACAGCCAGTCCAACCGGGCGGCTGTCGACTGCCTCCCGTCAACATTGAAGTTTTCTCAGGGGACTACGTCCGCTGGCCCACATTCCGGGACCTGTTCACTGCGGTCGTGATAAATAATCTAAAATTATCTCCGGTAGAGATATACTACCTCACCGAGAAGACCAGGGGCGATCCAAAGGCCATTGTAGAAAAGTCCCCACTCACAAATGACGGTTTCGAGTACCCCTGGTTGGCTCTCCGCAGCCGATATGAGAACAATCGGCTTCTGGTGACCAACCAAATTAACATTCTCCTCTTCTTTCCCCGCGTAACTTCCGAATGCAGTCGTGCTTTGAAGGAACTTCAAAGTACGATGCAGGGAGTCCTAAATGCGCTAGCGGTCTCCAACGTTTGCACGGACAATTGGGATAGTCTGCTTGTAACTATCTGCGCTTCAAAATTGCCGAAGCTAAGCCGCGCTTTATGGGAAGCGTCCGTGACGGACAAGAAGGAAGGTGCCGCCCTGGAAGAATATCGACTCCTTCCTCACTCAGCGCTACTTGACGCTTGAGGCTATTGAGAGCGACCCTTCCACCTCACGAGACACTCCGCCTCCCTCCAAAGGCAGTCAGAATCCGCCATCCTCCCCGAATACAGCCCCTCTCCGTTCCGTTCCACGGGCAGTCCTATTCCAAGGACGTCGTACGCGTTCCATAACAGCGTGGATCCTAGCAAGAGCAAGTGTGATCTCTGTTCCAAAGAGAATCACCCAATCCGACTCTGTCCTCATTTCCTGCAAATGAGCGTTGACGCCCGCTCCAACTGCATAAAGCAAAGGCAGCTCTGCTTAAATTGCTTCGCAAAGGGGCCACATGCTTCCAGAATGCCAAAGCTCCCACAATTGCAACACTTGTGGGAGGACGACATCACACGCTTCTGCATCGTGGCAGTCCAGCTTCCAGCGAGTCACATTCCACATCCGTGCCCGATTCCACAGCCTGGCCAGAAGTCGATCGACCAGTACCTTCCTCAGAAAATTCTAGTTCTTCCGCACTTCCGAACGTTCAGACGTATTTCGCCTCCGGCACAAGCTCTGTCCTTCTAGGCACGGCAATCAATAATATTTGCCACCTGGGTAAAATTTCCGCGGCCGCGCTCTAATCGACTCGGGCTCCGAGGCAACATTCATTACGGAACGCCTTTTCGACACAATTCAATTGCCATTCGAACGTATTCAGACACAGGTCTCCAGTCTGAATCAGACAGTATCCGCTCAGTCCGAGTAGCCCTGTCATCTTTCCATTCGCTCTCCAAAGTGGCCGGGTTTACAATTAAACGCCACAGCCTATGTTATCCCGGAACTGACAGAGAATCTTCCGTCGCATCCGATCTCGCAAAGGTTGTTGAAAGACTTGACTCACCAATCGATGTCCTGATTGGAGCCGATGTCCTATCATCTGTAATTTCAAGTGGCTTACAGCCCAACATATGTGGTTCTCTTATCGGACAGGAAACCATTTTCGGTTGGTTGCTCACGGGTCCCGTGTCCAATACGGCGAGACATCAAGATGCATCGTTTTCGAGTCAGGTTTCCAGAGCACCTATTAAAGGGCCTGAAACCCCGAAGTCCGACTCCGAATTATTTCCTCCTAGCCACTTACATCCAGCCAAGGCTCCTCACGCTCCCGCACGTTCCCGTTCCACCTGCAGACCGGATAGCACATGTTCTCGGGGTAACAGTTCCTACCAATGCCGAGTGTGCCTAGGAATCCATCCCTTACGGAATTGCCGCCAATTCATCCGCTTGAGTGTCGAGCAGAGGCTCCGAGCCGTCCGCGTCCACAAGTACTGCTCGAACTGCCTGGCTCACGAACACTCGGGCAAGGACTGCCGCAGTGGGGACCTGTGCAAGGTGTGTCACCGCGACCACCACACGCTCCTCCACACGCCCGGGTCTTGGCACCAAGCATCTTTTTTCGGCACCGTCACTTCCATTTTAGGCTTCCAGGTTATCCAACCTGGCAATCTCGCCCGCATGCAGTCGTAGAGTTTCTATTGCAATCCTGCAAGGGGAGAATGTTCAGACTGGGGACGGCGCTGGCGGGCCACCGCTCTGTGGGCATTCCAGCCACACTTCACTGTTAGCACTCCAGCTACGCAAGCGGTTGCCCTCGCTCTCGCCCTCATACTTAAGAGCATTTTTCCCCCCGGCGGCGCTCTCTTCATGCTTAATATCACCACGGGCACGCTCCGCCCACGATCACGCTCCGCTCTCGCCGCCGGCAGCCCTCGGCAGCTTGAGGCGAAACTTCTATCTACGTACGCTCCTGCTCCTGCTCTCGCTGCTAGCAGCCCTCGGCAGCAGAGCGCAACTTCATTATCATTCGTTTCTTCACTCTACGCGACACGGGTTACTTTCGCACGCGTGTACTCCTGTACAAAAATATATACATATATATATAAATTGACTGAAGTTGACGACCCCGGCTTTTCATTTGGTTTTGGACTTGAACTTGGAGTTTCTTGGGATTCTCGACCTGGGAAATTTACGACGCCCCCTTGCTCAATCATTGGTCCTTCAGAGCCGGATACTTCTGCTTCCCCAAAAGCAACTTCTCCAGCCTTCGAGCACGGCATCGCCCTCACCAGGAAAACCACAAGATAAGTACACTTGCCTTTCCCACAAACCGCCTCCATTTCGTTTGTGCTCCAGAAAATTCCGCAAGTTCAAAGTGCCGCGACCGAAGTACATATATATAGTCTTATATATGTATGTACTCTCGCCATCTCCGTTATCCGTAGTGCTTCCAACTTCGCCACCGCCATATTATCGGCAATTCCGGCCGTTCTCCGGTACTTCACTTCGAATTACCAGTGATACGGTAGTTTTTCTTCGGTTTCTTGTGTCCGTCCATCACCCGCGGACAAATTATTTAACAAAATAATTAATTATTTAATAAAATATATTAAATAAAAGTGTATTCCGCGCCTATGTATGTACGCACATTCCAGCCCATGAGAGCGGCTTGCGTACATACACACACACATACACTAATATTTCTTCAGTGCGTTCCATCCGCGGCCTACCCCAATAATATATATATTGGCACGATCCAAGTGCAAGTGAATTCACACACACCTACATTAATATACATGTCTCCAAGAGCATTCCATCCGCGCCCTACCCTAATACAATATACACTGGCACACTTCAAGTGCAAGTGAACACACACACATACCAACATATACACATTCCAGCAGCAATAAAAAAGTATCCATCCAGCTACCTGTGTTTTTCCTAATTAAATTTATTATTTATTTTTTTTTATTTATTTATTTATTTATTACATTTATTTGCATAGTTGGCTCCCAACTATATACACACATACACACATTCAACAAAATACCAAACCACTTAAATACCGCATTCCACCACTCCGCGCAAGTGCCATATTTGACAGAAAAATCCGCGATTAAGTGAAATTCGTGCCCTCCAGCCACTTTTTGCAAGGTCTCCAATTCCTCCAACATTCTCCAAAGACCAAATTAATTACTAGCGACCAAGGCACGGCGCATTCTCCGTAATTATTTGGCAATTTAGCTTACAAATTGGCAAATTGTGTTTCGTGTTTTGATATTTTTTTTGTTCCGAGAGTGAGAGGTGGCCCAAAAACTATCGGCATCCGAACCCGGTGTTCATCCGAATAGAAAAAAAATAAATTAATTAAATAACTAAATAATCCGACCACGTCCAAGAAAAACCTCCAAGTCTTTTTTTCACAAAACAAAAAATATTTTTTTGTTTTGATAAAGAAATTATTGTTGTTCCGTTTCTGTGAGGGTGTCCGTGCCTGCTTCCATTGCTTCCTTCCATCCGATAGTAACCCAGTTCCGCTCACGACTGTGTCAAGGGGTAAACGGAGGAGCATCGCACAGTCAATATTTCCAAATATTGCTACTCCAGTGTGACCGTTCCTCTCCCTCAGCTCGGCTCAATATAGGGTCACTCATTGTTTGAGATTTCTCACCTACAGGTGATCTCAAACAATCCGAGTCGTTCCGATTATTGCCTTCCAGCTAGCTTGAGGCCTTTTGTCTGATAGTCCGTGTTTGGGTTACGGGTGTTTTCCTGACGGTTTTCCGAGTCAACCCTACTCAGACCAGTCTGCAGTCCCTCACAGACTTCCAAAAACTACTTGGGTAGTACTGTGTACTTTCAAATTATGCCAACAGGTCACAAGGACGGCAACCAACTTTTGCCTGTGACCTCGTCCAACCGGCTACGCACCTCGTCCGCCTCCGGAACTACTCCGACACAACCAATTAAGGCCTCCCTCACTCCGAGAGCAGCCAGTAGCAGCCCTGCTACAAGGACCAAATCCGTTCTATTCCGTCTCCGGTGACCCTTAAGGTTCCATCGGTGACTAAACAGGATCCGAAAGGTTGCATCACTAGTCCCGTCAGCTCTCGCCACTTCACCACAATGGCTCAATCCGCTCGGACCAAATTGGTAGCCGCCATTGGCCGACTATCCCACCTGGCAGAGCGTATCACTTCCGCCCCATCCGCCCCTCTGTCCGAGGTCCGTCTAGGCCAAATCCTCAGCATGTGGACGGACGTCGAGGCCGAGTACAAGGCCTGCTCCGCGGTGATGACTGACGAGGATCCAGAAATCAAGCGGACATCCGTGACGCATATGGCGAATGCTATGGGGTATTTGAGGAGTGTCTTAGTGACCTGACCTGCACAGCCAGTCCAACCGGGCGGCTGTCGACTGCCTCCCGTCAACATTGAAGTTTTCTCAGGGGACTACGTCCGCTGGCCCACATTCCGGGACCTGTTCACTGCGGTCGTGATAAATAATCTAAAATTATCTCCGGTAGAGATATACTACCTCACCGAGAAGACCAGGGGGCGATCCAAAGGCCATTGTAGAAAAAGTCCCCACTCACAAATGACGGTTTCGAGTACCCCTGGTTGGCTCTCCGCAGCCGATATGAGAACAATCGGCTTCTGGTGACCAACCAAATTAACATTCTCCTCTTCTTTCCCCGCGTAACTTCCGAATGCAGTCGTGCTTTGAAGGAACTTCAAAGTACGATGCAGGAGTCCTAAATGCGCTAGCGGTCTCCAACGTTTGCACGGACAATTGGGATAGTCTGCTTGTAACTATCTGCGCTTCAAAATTGCCGAAGCTAAGCCGCGCTTTATGGGAAGCGTCCGTGACGGACAAGAAGGAAGTGCCGCCCTGGAAGGAAATCGACTCCTTCCTCACTCAGCGCTACTTGACGCTTGAGGCTATTGAGAGCGACCCTTCCACCTCACGAGACACTCCGCCTCCCTCCAAAGGCAGTCAGAATCCGTCATCCTCCCGAATACAGCCCTCTCCGTTCCGTTCCACGGACAGTCCTATTCAAAGGACGTCGTACGCGTTCCATAACAGCGTGGATCCTAGCAAGAGCAAGTGTGATCTCTGTTCCAAAGAGAATCACCCAATCCGACTCTGTCCTCATTTACTGCAAATGAGCGTTGACGCCCGCTCCAACTGCATAAAGCAAAGGCAGCTCTGCTTAAATTGCTTCGCAAAGTGCCACATGCTTCCAGAATGCCAAAGCTCCCACAATTGCAACACTTGTGGAGGACGACATCACACGCTTCTGCATCGTGGCAGTCCAGTTTCCAGCGAGTCACATTCCACATCCGTGCCCGAACATGAAATTCCTCCAGAGGCCTTGCAAATTCTCAATATTACGCAATATATAAATAATCTTCCAGAACGATTTTTCTGGATTTTCTGGAATAGCTGGAAAATTTGTGGAATGGCCAATCTTTACGGACCATCCGCAAAATAAATGGAGGATGGTTACCTGTGGAAAAAGGCAATAAGCAGTTTCCTGAAGCACTAAGAACTGGGCGATCAGATAAGATCACGTTATAACTTTAACCCTATTAGATCTTCGGAATGCATAGCCAAATAAATCATACAAGACAAACGCCTTGATACCCACATAAGACACATGTATTGGCACATGGCGTATTGGCTCATTATACCCGTACTCGAAAAGAAAGATGAAAGAAGACAGAAGGAAGCGTTTTTCGACCCCAAAAAGTGTACATATTATTGATCAGCATCAAAAGCCGAGTCGATATTGCCATGTCTGTCTGTCCGTCCGTCTTGTTTGTCGCTCAGTGCTCGGATACTATTAGAGCTGGAGCAAACAAATTATTTTTTCAGACTCATATTATATCACACTGCTATAAGTTTATTTCAGCATTTGTCCCCGCCCCCTTCCGGCCGCACAAAGATCACATATCTGTGGCGTAATCAATTTTAAAGGTAACAGAAAACGAAAAATTCCGATTCTTAGCAAAAATGCATATCTAACAGAAGCCCAAATCTGATTCGGATCGGATCATTAGTATATCCACAAACCATTAGAAGAATCATAGTTCCTCACACATAGTTCCATTCTCTCACACACCAACGCGACTGTTTTGCCCATTCGTCCAGATAAGGCCTGGATCTTAGAGACTATAAGAACTAGAGCAACCAAATTGTCTGACCAAACTCCGGTTATACCACTTCAATAACAGAGTATTTTAAAATTTTCCCACGTCCTCTTCCGACCACATAAAAGCCGAAAGTCCAGATGTAGATGACAGATGCAGCAAAAAAAAATGTAATGTGTAAAAACTGATACAATATTTTAAAATTCCGCTTAAATCACATGTGTACCGACTGAGTACGAGTGTAAAAGTAGTAAAAAGAGCTTGTTACAAATTAAAGTTGTCGTCCTCGTCTTCACTTGTTATGTTTAACACTTCCTTATTCGAACAGTTCATCAGTCAAGTCAGGCAACTTGTAATGAACGCCTTCCACCGTAAAAAATAGAAACATATGTTTAATTGTTAAAAACTTGTATATATATTTAATTTTTATGTATTGAAAGCTTTAGGAAAAAAAAAAATAAACCAAATTACACCTTGCTAACTTAGCTGCGAAGATAAAGATAGCCCTATCATTTATCAGTTGAAGAACGGAGCCCTATTTGTAAGAAAAAGGCATGACCCAGATTTCAATTGCACGAAAACTTTTCAATTTACTTTAGAAAACGAAAACGTTGGTGCTTTCGAATTCGCGAGATTTATCCGTTTATAAAACCAAAATATTTCCCCGGTGATTTGTTAGGTAAACGGGATTTTTATAAAACAGCAAAAAAAAAAATATGTTCGAGATCTATCCCAGAAATAGGCGACCTAACCACAGCTATTTCGAATTATTTTATTTTTTTCAACACAGGATCTATATACTTGTACGAGCATTGCTCCCATTTTTTCATCAATTCTAAAAGTTAAGATTTGTCTATAGAATAGGCATTCCTTGTAAAAGTTACTTTATCATTGCATTGAAATTCTGTATCGCTGAGCCATCAGGTTCAGGTCTCCACGTTTGGAAACAAGACACAGACTGTGGGGACTCCATGAAAAGGCGGGGTGGGCGAGAAATTTGAACTATCTATATATTTCATATCTATATATATATATATACAAAAAAATAAATCCCTATTTCCCTTGGTCCTGGATTCACGCGTGATCGGCTGGACCGATTTCGCCAATTTTGTTGTTGTTGTGTTTGTTGTTGTCAGGAGAAGGGTTGAGGGTTTGGAATCTCCGATACATTGGCTACCCAAAACGTTTCCAACTGGTTATAGCTTTGACAGAGAGACCAAACAGTAGAAAATCCAGCTTTGTATGCGAAACACTTTGATTAATTTCGTATGATGCGTTGAAATAGCTTTAATTTACAGAGGAATTAAGTTTTCTTTAACTACAAAAAAATTTTTCTTGTTTACCAAAGAATTTTCGTTTTTAAAAATGCCAGGCTTAAGTCGCAGAACCGACGAGCAACGCGAAGAGAGGAATGAAGTTGAACGGAATCGATGGAATCGAAATCAACAACATAGATATGTTGCGGTTGACCCCTATCGAGCTGCATTCAATTACTATATAACGTGGTAATCGATTACAGTTCACAGCAAATCGTTGCTATTGGACCAATTGGATACGTGTTATTACGTGAGCGGACAAGTCAAGCCGCCGCCAAAGCCACTATATTTCGCTAATGGTCCTGATTTTAATAATTTTTTTTACTCATATCCAGCAATATAATAAATTCTTTCAGATGACGTAATTTTCGCAACAAAAAATTATTCAAAACAGTTTTATGCCCACTTTCAAGATACAGGGTGAAATATATCATCCAACAGGTTCCTTCATGCCAACTCCGGATGGTGACTCAAAATGTTGCAAATCTATTTTATGGGCGATTCAGCCAGACAAGTCACCGCATTGGACCGCATGCTGTCTGATAACCAAAGCAAAGCTGTTGCAAAGCTGATAAGACGCCTGTTGGAGTCGCTATTGTCGTCATGGGTGAAAATTTATAAAACCGAGACATTGTTTTACATCGGAGTAGTAATCAAATGCAGCGTATATCCGAAACACATCGATCATATGATGCGTTACAATATCCTATCTTATTTTTTTTCTTATTGTAAATTTAGTTTAAAATTATTACACACGTTATTTTGTATAAAAAAAAACAGACGGAAGCTTCTTTTTTGTGTGGTTGTTGGTTGCCGTCTGTTTCTTCAGTTTAGGAATTTGTGTTGTATGAAGTCTAGTGTAAGTAGGTTAGGGCATGGCGGGAGCGCAATAAAAGCTCTCTCTCGCTCTCGGCGAATTCGCCCCGCTTTGCCACCGTAGGTAAGCTAGGCTTAAGAGGAATTGTTTGAATTTTTTTAGAATATATTCGTCTTTTGAATTTCGATCGAGCACGTCCCATTTTTTTCGGCCAATAAAATCTTTACTCACCCAAGTTTTCGGTTATTTTCTTAGAAAAACTCTTCTAAATTTTCATGGCGCCCCGGGTGGACAGTAAAGATTAAAAAAAACATAACATAAAAAGAAAGTGACTGTGACACAAGTGCAGTGAAGTGCATCAAAAAGAAAAAAGAGTTCAAAATTCCAACTCTAAAATCTGGTGTGTTGCCCGCGTCCTCAGTGGTTTTGTTTGTTTAAGCCTGGCTATAATACCCGTGTCGGCCGCGTAGTCCAACCCATCGTTGCTGCTACAGATCAACATCACGCTGCACCAAATGGCAATAGGAGATCACAAAGAGAGGAAAGTGGAATCTGGACTCCAAGAGCGAGCAGAACCTGAGGTATTTGTGCGAAAAATTGAAAGTTAGAGTCGAAGACATTCGTAAATACTCATAAATTGTCTTGTGCTGAAAAAATTGCACCTCACTTTCAATTCTTGGCACATACGTATGATATAGTAGAGTTGATTGCATGCATTTAAGTAGTGCACATACATATATATATAACCCCATATTGCACATACAACCATACTAAACTCTATCGAACCGCTATTTGGACGCACAATTAAATATTTGTATAACGTTATCTGCAATCACTGTCGCCCCCCTTTTCCCTTCTCGTTTAAAATTCGGTAAAAGTTGGTCCGTTAATCCAAGCCGCGGGTATAACATATAATTCTCAAAATACATACATATGTACGTACATACAAGCAGAATCGCCACGCACGCAGGGGAGGACGGCATGGTCAGAGTCATCGACGTTAGGAGCAGCGACGGAGGAGTGTTTCGGAGGGCCATAAGTTGGCGCCTCTACCAATGGGTTGAAGCCACGCAGGCCTTCAAAGGGGCCGGTGTTTCGCCAGTTCAGAAATTTGGTTTCTACATGAAGTCTAGTGTAAGTAGGTTAGGGCAAGGCGGGAGCGCAATAAGAGCTGTCTCTCGCTCTCGGCGAATTCGCCCCGCTTTGCCACCGTAGGTTAGCTAGGCTTAAGAGGAGTTTGTATGAAGTTTTTTGAATATAATCGTAATATTGAATTTCGATCGAGCGCACGTCCCATACTTTCGACCCGATAAATAAATATTTACACCACCCAATATTTTGGGTTTTTTTACATTAGAACAACTTTTCTGATTTTTCATGGCGCCCCGGGTGGACAGTAAAGATAAATAGAAAGGCAACAAAAATAAAGTGACAGTGACACAATAAATAGTGAAGTGCATAAAACAAGAATAAAATAGTTATAATTCAATAGTCTAAATACAAGCAGCTTTTCGTCTCTCGCTTTCGCTTTTTCACCATTGCTTGCTGTGTACTTGGTGAGAGAATTTTCGTTGGGGCGCTTGATGAAAACGGAGAGCCGTGACGCGCTACCCTGGTTCTTGAGAGTATATTGGTTTTGCCTCTCACTTGAAACCAACTTTACACGTCGTGCCTCCACATTCAATTGTTGTCGTTCTCGTTTTTTAGCTCTTGTTCGGACTATTATTGCTCATTATACAGTATATTGATATTATATTGTTATTTTATCTACCAAAACCATTGGTTGTCGGTGCGTACATACATACGTTCGTTAACCCAAGCCGCGGTGTGTAACACTTACATACTTCTTCACATACACACATACTTACATAACAGCAGTTTTACCGGTGCATTATATTCGTTTCTCGTTTTCGCCACACCAGTGCTTGCTGTGTAGTTGTTGGAAGAATTGCCGCGCTTGAGCAAAACGGAACAAGTGACGCGCTACCCTGTTTTCTGAGGGTATACTGTTTTTGTTGTCACTTTGCCAGTGAAGCGCTACCCTACATTGTGGGGTATATTGTTTTCGGCTTTCACTTGGAAAAAAGCTACCCCTGCAGTGTGAGGGTATATCGATTTTAGGCTCTCTTTGCCTCGATCTTTGGACATTTTTATTAATCCATCTACAAAAAAAATCATGGTTGTTGTCGCGTAGATTATATAAAAAATAAAAAAAAAAAATGGCACAAGAAAATAAGGCTGTTCTCAATAAACTAAAGAATAAGCTCAAAATCCGAGTCAAAAGCATTCGCCGCTTAGAAGATCGCTTAGAGGGTGGGTTGATCCCATTGCAGTTGGTAGAGCTGCAATGTAGACTCGATGTTTTGAATTCGGCTATCAATGAGGCCAACATGTTGCAGGAGCAAATATAAGATATTTATAGCAAAGATATACATATTTGGAGCCGAGCTCGAAGAAATGGGCATTGTAACCAAGGCAAAGATAATGGCGCTTATCGATGCCTTGAAGATATCAAGCAACACGCCGCCCTCGGTATCTGCTTCTACGGCCCCAACTCGTGCTTGACTTCCGAAATTGGCCCTACCGAAATTTAGTGGTAAATATTCGGAGTTTAAAAATGTTGTTAGCCTTTTGAGACTCTCGTTCATAATGATGATAGTATACCGGTGATCGAAAAATTTAATCATTTGATTTCGTGCCTCTCTAATGAAGCATTAGGAGCAATAAAGGCGTTCCAAGTCAGCGAGGCCAATTATGCAAAGGCTATGGCCAGCCTAAAGCGCGTATACGACAACGAGTGTTTAATATTTTCAAACCAAATCTACGCACTGTTTAATCTGCCAAAAATGCCATCGATCTATGGTTTGGTTACTTACTCTATAGGAGACGACACGAAGATTTTGAATGCAATGCTCATTCATATCGTTTTGAACAAAGTCGACCCAGTGACTAGCTTGACTTTGAAAATTTGCCACTGTGGTCCGATTTTGAAAAAGTTTTAAATCGTTGATACCAGCATTTGTCAGCGGAAGAGTCGACAAAGCCAAAGCAAGATAAAGTCATACCAAGCAAGTCGCTCAATCGCAGTTCATTCGCTTGTTCTGCCACTTCCCCAAATTAAAGCTCAGCGGACATGCTGCTATTGCAATTCGGGGAGACCATGTAGTGGCCAACTGCGCGCCATTTTCACGTCTCTCGGTTATGCAAAGGTTTGAGTTCACAAAGTCTGCATCCTTATGTATTAATTTTCTGCAAATACACTGTTGTAAGATGCAAGGTCGCCAAATGTCGAGTTTGCGGCCGCTCACATCACACATTGTTGCATCGGTACACAGTGACTGAAAATAGTCTCGCGTTGCCACCACCCCCAGAGAGTTCGTCTCCTCCTTTAAATCAGGATCACCCTTCCACCTCACATGCTCTGCATGCGACGTCGTTGGACAAGGTGATTCTGGCTACGTCGATCGTAAGTGTTCGAACAAAAAATCCGGTGATCACATTTTGGCCAGAGCTCTCCTTGATTCTGGATATCAGACAAATTTCATCACGGAAGACCTCGCCCACCGCTCTTACATCCGTAGAGAGGATTCATGTATTAACTTGCTTGGTATTGGTGAATCAATTCTTAAGTTAAGAATAAAAATACACACAGTGGTGAAGTCGCGCATAAATGGTAGCGAGTTCTCCTTTGATTTCTGGATCCTGAAAGCAATTTCTCCCCTGACCAGTCAGTTAATGTAACTGAATGGAAAATCCCAGAGAACCTACCACTGGCAGACCCCTATTTTTACAAATCCACAAAGAATAGACATGCTGATTGGAGCTGAATCATTCTTTTGAGTTATTAGCTGTTGGTCAAATCAAGCAAGGTCCTGACTATCCGACTCTTCAGAAGACCCTTCTTGGCTGGGTTGTTTCGGGAAAATATGTTTCCAAAAGTCCTGCCCTCCAAACTGCAAAAGCAGTTTGAGTTGAGGTGAAGAGTTGTCGGTTTCCATTGATAGGACCTTGCAAAAGTTCTGGTCACTGGAAGAAATTTTTTGCTCCAAAGAAACTTATTTCGCCGGAGCACACATTATGTGAAAATTACTTTCGGAAGACGACTCGGTAGGTATTACCATCAGGTCGGTTCGAAGTAAGGCTGCCGTTTAAATCAGATCCAAATTGTTTGGGCAACTCCTTTGAGGTTGCGAAACGGCGGTTTTGTCGCTTGAAAGAAGATTGTCTCGTGACCCTGAGTTGAAGAGAATGTACTTGGAATTCATGGAAGAGTACCTCTTCTTAGGTCATATGTCGCTCACGGAAAATACTGTTCCTCCTACTCCACACTACGTAATTCCACATCAGTGGGTCCTTCGGCCCCAAAGTGCGTCTACCAAGCTTCGCGTCGTGTTCGATGCGTCGTCAAAGACGTCCTCTCAGGTGGCCTTGAATGAGATTCTGATGGTCGGACCGACCATTCAAGAGGAATTATACTCAACGCTGCTCCGCTTCCGTCTGCAGGAAGTCTCAGGTTCTTCAGATCGCAGGGTTTGAGTTAGCGAAATGGTTTTCGAACTCACCTGAGATTACCGCATCTGAGAGCACAGTCAAACCCATAACGATCTCGGATTCAGAATCGACCAAGGCGTTTGGAATTTCATGGTTGCCTAATGAAGACGCCTTTCAGTTCAGAATTGACAATGAAGTCATGGGTCTCCGAGCGACAAAACGGAACATACTGTCGGTGACATCGAAGTTGTTCGACCCCTTGGATTGTTAAGTCCTATTGTCATTAAGGGCAAGATCCTATTGCAGAAACATTGGCTTAAGAAACTAGATTGAGATGAGTCGATTCCGATGCATTTGGAAACAGCATGGAATATGTTGAAAATACACTATCTCAATTGGAAAGAGATATCTATACCTCGGTTTGTGTATACCGATCCGATGTCACCGGTCCAGATACATGCTTTCGCGGACGCCTCCATGAGAGCTTATGGAGCGTGCGTCTATATACGCAGCAGAACTGCAGAAGGTTTGAAGATACCGTTGTTGACGAAATCTCCAAAGGGCGCCGCTCAAACGCTCCCAAAGCTTGAGTTATGTGCCGTTCACCTTCTTGCGGATTTCTGCCACAGAATCAAGCCCCTATATAAAGGTCCCCGTCGAACGACCTGTTTATTGGTCAGACTCTGAAGTGACGCTTCACTGGATTCGGTCGCATCCATCTACGTTGTCGACGTTCGTTTCGAATAGGGTGGCTGAGATTCAAAAGTGGTCAGATGAAGCTACGTGGCGGCATGTCCCGACAAAACAGAACCCAGCAGACATTGTGTCAAAAAGGTTGTGACGTCAACGAAATCGTCCAGTCAATCTGGTTCAAAAGGACCATCATTCCTGAAGGATGAGGAGGAGAGTTGGCCTAAAACCCTCATTTCGAGCCTTCAGAAGATATTGAGCTGGAGAAAGGAAGACATCGGTCGGACTGACCGCTGCCGTGGAAAGTTCGGAGTTGGTAGATGTCATCGAAGGATTCTCGTCACACCTCAACCTGCTAAGAGTGTTTTTGTTATATGTTCCGCTTTATAAGAAAATGTAAAACCCGAGCGTACGGTTCGAGAAATCGGTCTCACCGACAGAGTATAGTGAAGCTTTTATAAAATTGTCGAAATTATTCAACTTTACGAGTATCGGGAGGAAATAGAGAAAGTTCGGAAAGGATCTAAAGTCGGTCCAAGTCTTCAGCGGTTGAACCCATTCATCCATGAAGACACTGGGACTTGGTGTACTTTTCGTTGTTGAGGGTAGGGGGCGACTAGCTAAAAGCTCCTATATCATACAATGTCAAGTTTCCTTTGCTCTTGACGAAGCGCTCGCAATTCGTGCGGAGCTATGTTCGTCATCTGCACAATTACAATTTTCATGTCGGCCCACGAGCACTTCTTGAGCATCCTCCGGCAGAGTGTTTGGATCGTAAACGCTCCAGGGTCTGCAGTCAAACAGTTCGATCGTATATCCGCTGCTTTAAATGCAAAGCCTCGAATGCTTACGCAACTAATGGGAAATTTGCCCGCAGACCGGCTCCGTGCTCTCTGCCCATTTTCCATTTGCGGCGTTGATTTCTGTGGCCCAGTCTCGACGACATTGAAAATTCGAGGAAGGCCCCCATACAAGTCGTATATCGCGCTTTTCGTTTATCTTGCGTCCAAAGCGGTTCACTTAGAGCTTGTCTCCGATTTGACTCCTACTTTCTTTTTGTTGGCTTTCCAAAGGTTCGTCGGTCGCCGAGGATATCCCCAGACCGTCCATTGCGACAACGCGACGAATTTCGTCGGAGCGAGCCACCACCTCAGCGCTCTGCGGAAGGCGCTCGAGGACGAGGCGGACGAAATTCGCGGATTCGCATCAAGAGGCGGATGCGAATTTGCGTTCATACCGCCTCGAGCGCCGCACATGAGAGGACTATGGGAGGCAGTTGTGAAGTCTGCGAAGAGCCTACCCTAAAAGCAAGTAGGCAAAAGTGCTGACCGCAGAGGAGCTTGCCACGGTACTCGTTGGAATCGAGGCCGTGCTGAACTCCAGGCCGCTGGGAGCCATCAGCCAGGACCCCAGCGACGGCGAGGCCCCTCACGCCCGGGCACCTGCTGACAGGCGGGTCGCTCATCGCCCCCAGCACTGCGGACTCCGGACCAGGAGAGTCCCAGCTGCTTGCGGCGATGGCGACTTGTCTCGTCAGTCAGGCAGGCGTTTTGGCGGCGATGGTCCCGCGAAAATGTCCTGGGGCTTGAGGTGCGGGCCAAGTGGCACGAACAGAGACCCGACGTCAAGGAGGGAGACCTCATCCTCGTGGCCGAAGACAACATGCCTCCGCAGGAGTGGCTGACAGGAAGGATAATCGCCACGCACGCAGGGGAGGACGGCATGGTCAGAGTCATCGACGTTAGAGGAGCGACGGAGGAGTGTTTCCGGAGGGCCATAAGTTGGCGCCTCTACCAATGGGTTGAAGCCACGCAGGCCTTCAAAGGGGCCGGTGTTTCGCCAGTTCAGAAATTTGGTTTCTACATGAAGTCTAGTGTAAGTAGGTTGCCAAGGCGGGAGCGCAATAAGAGCTGTCTCTCGCTCTCGGCGAATTCGCCCCTTTTGCCACCGTAGGTTAGCTAGGCTTAAAGAGGAGTTTGTATGAAGTTTTTGAATATAATCGTAATATTGAATTTCGATCGAGCGCACGTCCCATACTTTCGACCCGAAGGACACCACCGCAATATTTTGGGTTTTTACATTAGAACAACTTTTCTGATTTTTCAATGGCGCCCCGGGTGGACAGTAAAGATAAATAGAAAGGCAACAAAAAATAAAGTGACAGTGACACAATAAATAGTGAAGTGCATAAAACAAGAATAAAATAGTTATAATTCAATAGTCTAAATACAAGCAGCTTTTCGTCTCTTGCTTTCGCTTATTCACAGTTGCTTGCTGAGTACTTGTTAAGAGAATTTTCGTTGCCGCGCTTGATGAAAACGCCGCAATTGTTGTCGTTCTCGTTTCTAGTTCTTATTCGGAATATTATTACACATATTATATAGTATATTTAAATTATATTGCTATTTTATCTTCCAAAAACCATTGGTTGTCGGTGCGTACATACAAACGTACAGTTGGTGCGTTAACCCAAGCCGCGGTGTATAACACTTACATACTTCTCCACATACTTACATACATAATATCAGCTTTACCGGTGCATTATTTTCGCTTAGCCGCCGGTGCTTGCTGTGTAGTTGTTGGAAGAATTGCCGCGATTGATTAAAACGGAACGACAAGTGACGCGCTACCCTGTTATCTGAGAGTATACTGTTTTTGTTGTCACTTTGCACGACGCGCTAACCTACATTGTGAGGGTATATTGTTTTCGGCTCTCACTTGGAAAGTGACGCGCTCCCATACAGTGTGAGGGTATATCGGTTTCTTGGCTCTTTTGGTTTCGTTCTTTTGGACATTCATTATTTATACATCCAAAAAAATAGTGGTTGTCGTCGCGTAGATTACGAGGGTTGCTATTTATGTTTTTAGCCTCGGTCACTTCTAGCCATATTATGGCCAAAAGGTTATTTGAATAAAAAAGTTTGGAGTTTTATGGGCTAAACCTACATACAACTTTTTAATGTACGACCACGTTTGATATCGAATAACGATAAATAAAAAATTTACCTTGGCAGAAAAATGGAATTAGGCCGTGAACATTTTCGTGCGATTATTTTCACAACTTTCGACGTGGATTACGTAGACAAGAATTCATCGATGAACTAAAATTATTACACGGCGAACAAGCACCTTCCTTAAGCTCTATAAAAAATTAGGTCGTCCAAAATCAGTTGTTGTGCCAAAAAAATCAATGCTGTGCAAAAACTGATCAACAAAGATCGTCATGTCACATACCGTGTGATAGAGGCTTCCTTGGACATTAGTATGACGACCATCAATAAGATTTGCCATGATTCCTTGGGCATAAAACAGTGGGGTTCCCGTTGGACCCCACATAATTCAACAATCCAGCAAAAAAAAGCCGCGTGTCGATTGGTACAAAGAAATGATCTAAAAGTACGATCGTGGTGCTTCAAAAAGTGTATATAGTATCTACACAGGTGACGAATCCTGAATATATTCATACAAAGCCGGAAACAAAACAACAATCGACCACTTTGTGGTCTTCCAAAATTCCAAATCCAAAAAAAGTTGTTCGCTTGCAAAGCACATCGAAGCAAATGGTGGCCTGTTTTTCGGCATTAATGTTCATGTTTCTACAGTGGCCTTAGAGAAACGTAAAACAGTTAATTAAACTTATACTTATTGGTATACAACTATTTGCTTGCCACAAGTTTTCAGTGAGTTCGAAAAATGAACAAAAAGACACGAATCCATCTTCACCATGCCAATGTTAGCTCTCACTCTTCGGCACAGACAAAGGCAGTTTTGACCGACCAAAACGTCGAATTGATGGCCGTACAGTGCTGACTTAGCCCCCAATGACTTCTTGTTCCCTAACATCAAGAATAAATTACGCGGTCAACGGTTTACGACGCCAGAAGAAGCGGTTGATGCATGTTTTAGAGGTCTCTCATTTGGACGGGAAAAAAAACTGTGAAAATTGGTTTAATCGAATGCAAAAGTAAATTAATTATCAAGGAGAATATTATGAGAAATAATAAAACCATTTTCAGACGCCTAAGTTGGTGTCTTCATAGTTAGGCCAAAAATATAAATAGCAACCCTCGTATAATAGTAAAATGGCACAAGAAAATAAGGCTGTTCTCGATGAACTAAGAAATAAGCTCAAAATCCGAATCAAAACCTTTCGCCGCTAAGAAGATCGCTTAGAGGGTGGGTTGATCCCATTGCAGTTGGTAGAGCTGCAATGTAGACTCGATGTTTTTGAATTCGGCTATCAATGAGGCCAACATGTTGCAGGAGCAAATATAAGATATTTATAGCAAAGATATACATATTTGGAGCCGAGCTCGAAGAAATGGGCATTGTAACCAAGGCAAAAGATAATGGCGCTTATCGATGCCTTGAAGATATCAAGCAACACGCCGCCCTCGGTATCTGCTTCTACGGCCCCAACTCGTGCTTGACTTCCGAAATTGGCCCTACCGAAATTTAGTGGTAAATATTCGGAGTTTAAAAATGTTGTTAGCCTTTTGAGACTCTCGTTCATAATGATGATAGTATACCGGTGATCGAAAAAAAATCATTTGATTTCGTGCCTCTCTAATGAAGCATTAGGAGCAATAAAGGCGTTCCAAGTCAGCGAGGCCAATTATGCAAAGGCTATGGCCAGCCTAAAGCGCGTATACGACAACGAGTGTTTAATATTTTCAAACCAAATCTACGCACTGTTTAATCTGCCAAAAATGCCATCGATCTATGGTTTGTTACTCTCTATAGGAGACGATACGAAGATTTTGAATGCAATGCTCATTCATATCGTTTTGAACAAAGTCGACCCAGTGACTAGCTTGACTTTGAAAAATTTGCCACTGTGGTCCGATTTTGAAAAAGTTTTAAATCGTTGATACCAGCATTTGTCAGCGGAAGAGTCGACAAAGCCAAAGCAAGATAAAGTCATACCAAGCAAGTCGCTCAATCGCAGTTCATTCGCTTGTTCTGCCACTTCCCCAACAGTAAAGCTCAGCGGACATGCTGCTATTGCAATTCGGGAGACCATGTAGTGGCCAACTGCGCGCCATTTTCAACGCTCTCGGTTATGCAAAGGTTTGAGTTCACAAAGTCTGCATCCTTATGTATTAATTTTCTGCAAAGGGTCACACTGTTGTAAAATGCAAGGTCGCCAAATGTTGAGTTTGCGGCCGCTCACATCACAATTGTTGCATCGGTACAGAGTGACTGAAAATAGTCTCGCGTTGCCGCCACCCCCAGAGAGTTCGTCTCCTCCTTTAAATCAGGATCACCCTTCCACCTCACATGCCCTGCATGCGACGTCGTTGGACAAGGTGATTCTGGCTACGTCGATCGTAAGTGTTCGAACAAAAAAATCCTGTGGACACATTTTGGCCAGAGCTCTCCGATTGATTCTGGATCTCAGACAAACTTCATCACGGAAGACCTCGCCCACCGCTTACAGATTCGTAGAGCGGAGTCAATTCTCAAGTTAAGAATAAAATACACACAGTAGTGAAGTCGCGCATAAATGGTAGCGAGTTCTCCTTTGATTTCTGGATCCTGAAATCAATTTCAGGTTATCACCCTGACCAGTCAGTTAATGTAACTGATTGGAAAATCCCAGAGAACCTACCACTGGCAGACCCCAGACCGTCAAGCCACAAAGAATAGACATGCTGATTGGAGCTGAATCATTCTTTGAGTTATTAGCTGTTGGTCAAATCAAGCAAGGTCCTGACTATCCGACTCTTCAGAAGACCCTTCTTGGCTGGGTTGTTTCGGGAAAATATGTTTCCAAAAGTCCTGCCCTCCAAACTGCAAGCAGTTTGAGTTGAGGTGAAGAGTTGTCGGTTTCCATTGATAGGACCTTGCAAAAGTTCTGGTCACTGGAAGAAATGCCATCTCCAAAGAAACTTATTTCGCCGGAGCACACATTATGTGAAAATTACTTTCGGAAGACGACTCAGGTATTACCATCAGGTCGGTTCGAAGTAAGGCTGCCGTTTAAATCAGATCCAAATTGTTTGGGCAACTCCTTTGAGGTTGTGAAACGGCGGTTTTTGTCGCTTGAAAAGAAGATTGTCTCGTGACCCTGAGTTGAAGAGAATGTACTTGGAATTCATGGAAGAGTACCTCTTCTTAGGTCATATGTCGCTCACGGAAAATACTGTTCCTCCTACTCCACACTACGTAATTCCACATCAGTGGGTCCTTCGGCCCCAAAGTGCGTCGACCAAGCTTCGCGTCGTGTTCGATGCGTCGTCAAAGACGTCCTCTCAGGTGGCCTTGAATGAGATTCTGATGGTCGGACCGACCATTCAAGAGGAATTATACTCAACGCTGCTCCGCTTCCGTCTGCAGGTGTGTCTCAGGTTCTTCAGATCGCAGGGTTTGAGTTAGCGAAATGGTTTTCGAACTCACCTGAGATTACCGCATCTGAGTTAGAGCACAGTCAAACCCATAACGATCTCGGATTCAGAATCGACCAAGGCGTTTGGAATTTCATGGTTGCCTAATGAAGACGCCTTTCAGTTCAGAATTGACAATGAAGTCATGGGTCTCCGAGCGACAAAACGGAACATACTGTCGGTGACATCGAAATTGTTCGACCCCAACGGATTGTTAAGTCCTATTGTCATTAAGGGCAAGATCCTATTGCAGAAACATTGGCTTAACAAACTAGATTGAGATGAGTCGATTCCGATGCATTTGGAAACAGCATGGAATATGTTGAAAAATACACTATCTCAATTGGAAGAGATATCCATACCTCGGTTTGTGTATACCGATCCGATGTCACCGGTCCAGATACATGCCTTCGCGGATGCCTCCATAAGAGCTTATGGAGCGTGCGTCTATATACGTAGCAGAACTGCAGAAGACCAAAACGCTCCCAAAGCTTGAGTTATGTGCCGTTCACCTTCTTGCGGATTTCTGCCACAGAATCAAGCCCCTTAAAGGTCCCTATCGAACGACCTGTTTGATTGGTCAGACTCTGAAGTGACGCTTCACTGGATTCGGTCGCATCCATCTACGTTGTCGACGTTCGTTTCGAATAGGGTGGCTGAGATTCAAAAGTGGTCAGATGAAGCTACGTGTCGGCGGCATGTCCCGACAAAACAGAACCCAGAAGACATTGTGTCAAAAGGTTGTGACGTCAACGAAATCGTCCAGTCAATCTGGTTCAAAGGACCATCATTCCTGAAGGATGAGGAGGAACGTTGGCCAAAACCCTCATTTCGAGCCTTCAGAAGATATTGAGCTGGAGAAGAGGAAGACATCGGTCGGACTGACCGCTGCCGTGGAAAGTTCGGAGTTGGTAGATGTCATCGAAGGATTCTCGTCACACCTCAACCTGCTAAGAGTGTTTTGTTATATGTTCCGCTTTATAAGAAAAATGTAAAACCCGAGCGTACGGTTTGAAAAATCGGTCTCACCGACAGAGTATAGTGAAGCTTTTATAAAATTGTCGAAATTATTCAAAATTACGAGTATCGGGAGGAAATAGAAAAGTTCGGAAAGGATCTAAAAGTCGGTCCAAGTCTTCAGCGGTTGAACCCATTCATCCATGAAGACACTGGGACTTGGTGTACTTTTTCGTTGTTGAGGGTAGGGGGCGACTAGCTAAAGCTCCTATATCATACAATGTCAAGTTTCCTTTGCTCTTGACGAAGCGCTCGCAATTCGTGCGGAGCTATGTTCGTCATCTGCACAATTGGCAATTTTCATGTCGGCCCACGAGCACTTGTGAGCATCCTCCGCAGAGTGTTTGGATCGTAAACGCTCAAGAGGTCTGCAGTCAAACAGTTCGATCGTATATCCGCTGCTTTAAATGCAAGCCTCGAATGCTTACGCAACTAATGGGAAATTTGCCCGCAGACCGGCTCCGTGCTCTCTGCCCATTTTCCATTTGCGGCGTTGATTTCTGTGGCCCAGTCTCGACGACATTGAAAATTCGAGGAAGGCCCCCATACAAAACGTATATCGCGCTTTTCGTTTATCTTGCGTCCAAAGCGGTTCACTTAGAGCTTGTTGTCCGATTTGACTCCTAAAAGAAGGTTGGCTTTCCAAAGGTTCGTCGGTGTCGCCGAGGATATCCCCAGACCGTCCATTGCGACAACGCGACGAATTTCGTCGACGCGAGCCACCACCTCAGCGCTCTGCGGAAGGCGCACGAGGACGAGGCGGACGAAATTCGCGGATTCGCATCATAGAGGCGGATGCGAATTTGCGTTCATACCGCCTCGAGCGCCGCACATGAGAGGACTATGGGGAGGCAGTTGTGAAGTCTGCGAAGAGCCTACTCCTAAGGGCGGTAGGCAGCGCGCGCTGCTGACCGCAGAGGAGCTTGCCACGGTACTCGTTGGAATCGAGGCCGTGCTGAACTCCAGGCCGCTGGGAGCCATCAGCCAGGACCCCAGCGACGGCGAGGCCCTCACGCCCGGGCACCTGCTGACAGGCGGGTCGCTCATCGCCCCCCCAGCACTGCGGACTCCGGACCAGGAGAGTCCCAGCTGCTTGCGGCGATGGCGACTTGTCTCGTCAGTCAGGCAGGCGTTTTGGCGGCGATGGTCCCGCGAAATGTCCTGGGGCTGCAGGTGCGGGCCAAGTGGCACCAACGGAGACCCGACGTCAAGGAGGGAGACCTCGTTCTCGTGGCCGAAGACAACATGCCTCCGCAGGAGTGGCTGACAGGGAGGATAATCGCCACGCACGCAGGGGAGGATGGCATGGTCAGAGTCGTTGACGTTAGGAGGAGCGACGGAGGAGTGTTTCGGAGGGCCATCCATAAGTTGGCGCCTCTACCAATGGGTTGAAGCCACGCAGCCATTCAACGGGGCCGGTGTTTCGCCAGTTCAGAAATTTGGTTGTACATGAAGTCTAGTGTAAGTAGGTTAGGGCAAGGCGGGAGCGCAATAAAAGCTCTCTCTCGCTCTCGGCGAATTCGCCCCGCTTTGCCACCGTAGGTTAGCTAGGCTTAAGAGGAGTTTGTATGAATTTTTTGAATATAATCGTAATATTGAATTTCGATCGAGCGCACGTCCCATACTTTTTGATAAATAAATATTTACACCACCTTATAGTTTTTTGTTTTTTACATTAGAACAACTATTTCTTATTTTTCATGGAGATATTGGACAGTAAATTTAAATAGAAAGGCAACAAAAATAAAGTGACAATAACACAATAAATAGTGAAGTGCATTTGTTCAAGAATAAAATAGTTATAATTCAACGAGTCTAAATACAAGCAGCTTTCGTCTCTTGCTTTCTTAACAGGGCCAACCAGTCTTTTAAGAAATTTCGTTGCCGCGCTCGATGAAAACGACACACATTTTACACATATTATATGGTATCATTTAAATTATATTGCTATTTTATCTTCCAAAACCATTGGTTGTCGGTGCGTACATACAAACGTACAGTTGGTGCGTTAACCCTGCCGCGGTGTATAACATTACTGCTCCACATACAACATACATAATATCAGCTTTACCGGTGCATTATTTTCGACGCCGGTGCTTGGTTCGTTGTTGGAAGAATTGCCGCGATTGATTAAAACGGAACGACAAGTGACGCGCTACCCTGTTATCTTCCAGTATACTGTTTTTGTTGTCGCCTGCACGACGCGCTTAACCTCCATTGTGAGGGTATATTGTTTTCGGCTTCACTTGAACGCTGCGTTCCCATACAGTGTTTCTGGTATATCGGTTTGACTTGGCTCTTTTGTTTTTTCTTCTTTTTGGCATTCATTATTTATACATCCAAAAAAAGTGGTTGTCGTCGCGTAGATTACGAGGGTTGCTATTTATGTTTTTAGCCGGTCACTTAGCCATATTATGGCCAAAAAGCCACAATAAAAAAGTTTGCTCTTTTATGGGCTAAACCTACGACAAAGGAATGTACGACCACGTTTGATATCGAATAACGATAAATAAAAATTTACCTTGGCAGAAAATGGAATTAGGCCGTGAACATTTTCGTGCGATTATTTTTCACAACTTTCAGCGAAGGAAACCCGTAGACAAGAATTCATCGTTCTAAGAATTAAATACGAACAAGCACCTTCCTTAAGCTCTATAAAAAATTAGGTCGTCCAAAATCAGTTGTTGTTTTAAAAATCAATGCTGTGCAAAAACTGATCAACAAAGATCGTCATGTCACATACCGTGTGATAGAGGCTTCCTTGGACATTAGTATGACGACCATCAATAAGATTTGCCATGATTCCTTAAGCACAAAACAGTGGGTTCCCGTTTTGGTACATAATTCAACAATCCAGCAAAAAAACCGCGTGTCGATTGGTACAAACGAAATGATCTAAAAGTACGATCGTGGTGCTTCAAAAAGTGTATATAGTATCTACACAGGTGACGAATCCTGAATATATTCATACAAAGCCGGGAAACAACAACAATCGACCACTTTGTGGTCTTCAAAATTCCAAATCCAAAAAAGTTGTTCGCTTGCAAAGCACATCGAAGCAAATGGTGGCCTGTTTTTCGGCATTAATGTTCATGTTTCTACAGTGGCCTTAGAGAAACGTAAAACAGTTAATTAAACTTATACTTATTGGTATACAACTATTTGCTTGCCACAAGTTTTCAGTGAGTTCCACGAAAAATGAACAAAAAAGACACGAATCCATCTTCACCATGCCAATTTAGCTCTCACTCTTCGGCACAGACAAAGGCAGTTTTGACCGACCAAAAAACGTCGAATTGTACCGTACAGTGCTGACTTAGCCCCCCAATGACTTCTTGTTGTTCCCTAACATCAAGAATAAATTACGCGGTCAACGGTTTACGACGCCAGAAGAAGCGGTTGATGCATGTTTTAGAGGTGGAAACGGAAAAAAACGAAAATTGGTTTAATCGAATGCAAAAAGTAAATTAATTATCAATAGAATATTATGAGAAATAATAAAACCATTTTCAGACGCCTAAGTTGGTGTCTTCATAAACTAGGCCAAAAATATAAATAGCAACCCCTCGTATAATAGTAAAATGGCACAAGAAAAATAAGGCTGTTCTCGATGAACTAATAATAAGCTCAAAATCCGAATCAAAACCTTTCGCCGCTAAGAAGATCGCTTAGAGGGTGGGTTGATCCCCATTGCAGTTGGTAGAGCTGCAAATGTAGACCACGATGTTTTGAATTCGGCTATCAATGAGGCCAACATGTTGCAGGAGCAAATATATAAGATGTTTATAGCAAAGATATACATATTTGGAGCCGAGCTCGAAGAAATGGGCATTGATTGTAACCAAGGCAAAGATAATGGCGCTTATCGATGCCTTGAAGATATCAAGCAACACGCCGCCCTCGGTATCTGCTTCTACGGCCCCAACTCGTGCTTGACTTCCGAATTGGCCCTACCGAAATTTAGTGGTAAATATTCGGAGTTTAAAAATGTTGTTAGCCTTTTTGAGACTCTCGTTCATAATGATGATAGTATACCGGTGATCGAAAAATTTAATCATTTGATTTCGTGCCTCTAATGAAGCATTAGGAGCAATAAAGGCGTTCCAAGTCAGCGAGGCCAATTATGCAAAGGCTATGGCCAGCCTAAAGCGCGTATACGACAACGAGTGTTTAATATTTTCAAACCAAATCTACGCACTGTTTAATCTGCCAAAAATGCCATCGATCTATGGTTTGTTACTCTCTATAGGAGACGATACGAAGATTTTTGAATGCAATGCTCATTCATATCGTTTTGAACAAAGTCGACCCAGTGACTAGCTTGACTTTGAAAATTTGCCACTGTGATCCGATTTTAAAAAAGTTTTAAATCGTTGATACCAGCATTTGTCAGCGGAAGAGTCGACAAAGCCAAAGCAAGATAAAGTCATACCAAGCAAGTCGCTCAATCGCAGTTCATTCGCTTGTTCTGCCACTTCCCCAACAGTAAAGCTCAGCGGACATGCTGCTATTGCAATTCGGGAGACCATGTAGTGGCCAACTGCGCGCCATTTTCACGCCCTCTCGGTTATGCAAAGGTTTGAGTTCACAAAGTCTGCATCCTTATGTATTAATTTTTTTGCAAAGGGTCACTTTTTGTAAGATGCAAGGTCGCCAAATGTTGAGTTTGCGGCCGCTCAATCACATTGTTGCATCGGTACAGAGTGACTGAAAATAGTCTCGCGTTGCCGCCACCCCCAGAGAGTTCGTCTCCTCCTTTAAATCAGGATCACCCCTTCCACCTCACATGCCCCTGCATGCGACGTCATTGGACAAGGTGATTCTGGCTACGTCGATCGTAAGTGTTCGAACAAAATCCTGTGGACACATTTTGGCCAGAGCTCTCCTTGATTCTGGATCTCAGACAAACTTCATCACGGAAGACCTCGCCCACCGCTTACAGATTCGTAGAGGCGGATGTATCAATTCTCGTTAAGAATAAAATACACACAGTAGTGAAGTCGCGCAAAATGGTAGCGAGTTCTCCTTTGATTTCTGGATCCTGAAATCAATTTCAGGTTATCACCCTGACCAGTCAGTTAATGTAACTGATTGAAAAATCCCAGAGAACCTACCACTGGCAGACCCCTATTTTTACAAGCCACAAAGAATAGACATGCTGATTGAGCTGAATCATTCTTTGAGTTATTAGCTGTTGGTCAAATCAAGCAAGGTCCTGACTATCCAACTCTTCAGAAGACCCTTCTTGGCTGGGTTGTTTCGGGGAAAATATGTTTCCATAAGTCCTGCCTCCAAACTGCAAGCAGTTTGAGTTGCAGTGAAGAGTTGTTGGTTTCCATTGATAGGACCTTGCAAAAGTTCTGGTCACTGGAAGAAATGCCATCTCCAAAGAAACTTATTTCGCCGGAGCACACATTATGTGAAAATTACTTTCGGAAGACGACTCAGGTATTACCATCAGGTCGGTTCGAAGTACGGCTGCCGTTTAAATCAGATCCAAATTGTTTGGGCAACTCCTTTCAGGTTGCGAAACGGCGGTTTTTGTCGCTCGAAAGAAGATTGTCTTGTGACCCTGAGTTGAAGAGAATGTACTTGGAATTCAAGGAAGAGTACATCTGCTTAGGTCATATGTCGCTGACTGACAATACTGTTCCTTATACTCCACACTACGTAATTCCACATCAGTGGGTCCTTCGGGCCCAAAGTGCGTCCACCAAGCTTCGCGTCGAGTTCGATGCATAGTCAAAGACGTCCTCTCAGGTGGACTTGAGTAATATTCTGATGGTCGGACCGACCATTCAAGAAGAATTGTACTCAACGCTGCTTCGCTTCCGTCTGCACAGGTTCGCCCTAACATGCCGACGTAAAAAGATGTATCGCCAAGTTCGCCCGGTGAATGAAGCGAATAGGCGGTTTCAGATGATAGTGTGAAGAAGAGACCCATCTGAGTCTTTGAGATTGTACAAGCTTAACACTTATGGGCTTATGGGACTGACCAGCCCCTTCTTGGCTCTTGGGGTGATCCTGGTGTTTAAAAAGTTGAATGAGTCTGCAAAGCTATCATTCCCTAAAGCTGCTGACGTTACTGGGTTCGACCTTAAAGTTGATGACATGTTAAGTCCGAAGTATCTCAGGTTCTTCAGACCGCAGGGTTTGAGTTAGCGAAGTGGTTTTCGAACTCACCTGAGATTACCGCATCTGAGAGCACAGTCAAGCCCATAAAGGTCTCGATTCCAGAATTTGAATCGACCAAGGCGTTTGAATTTCATGGTTGCCTAATGAAGACGCATTTCAGTTCAGAATTGACAATGAAGTCATGGGTCTCCGAGCGACAAACACAGAACATACTGTCGGTGACATCGAAGTTGTTCGACCCCCTTGGATTGTTAAGTCCTATTGTCATTAAAGGGCAAGATCCTATTGCAGGAACTTTGGCTTAACAAACTAGATTGGGATGAGTCGATTCCGATGCATTTGGAAACAGCTTGGAATATGTTGAAAAATACAGTGTCTCAATTGGAAGATTTATTATCCATACCTCGGTTTGTGTATACCGATCCGATGTCACCGGTCCAGATCCCCCCCTTCGCGGACGCCTACGTGACCGTCTTATGGAGCGTAGGTGCCGATACGCAGCTGAACTCGAAGGTTTGAAGACGCTGTTGACGTCGCTGTCAGCCATAAGGTTAGCGCCGCTCAAGTGCCAAAACGGTCAGTGCGGCCGTTTATGCGCCGCTGACGTTGTTGCGGCTCTCTGCCGTCTAGGAAGGCCTTAAAACATATTCCTATTAAAGGTCCCTTTCGAACGAGCACAACCTCGTGTAGATTGCGGTCTCAAACTTCACTTTGACTTGGGTAGGCGTTTTCGTTGTTGGTGGTAGCTGTCGAGTTTGGTCCTTATATCATATCAATCAGCCTTTCCATCGTTTCAACAAAAATGAAGGATAGACTGATTGGTCTGGAGCGCCATGGGGGTCATCTGCACAATTCTCGGCTTTTGGGGATCGCGAGCCACTCTGAGCATCCTCCGGCAGGGGAACGTACCCAGATTCGGAAACGCTTCAAGATTTTCTGCAGTCAGACAGTTCGGGGCAGGTGGCTCCCTGCAAAATGGCTGGTCGTACATCATCCTGACGCAACTACCGGGAAATTTGCCCGCAGACATGCTGATTGGAGCTGAATCATTCTTTTGAGTTATTAGTTATTGGTCAGTGTCGAGCAAGGTCCTGACTATCAACTCTTCATCTGAGCCTTCTTTTGGCTGGGTTGTTTTAAGAAAATATGTTTTCCATAAAGTCCTGCCATCACTACTGCAAAGCTGTTTGTTGCAGTGAAAGGTTGTTGGTTTCGGTATTAGGACCTTGCAAAAGTTCTGGTCACTGGAAGAAATGCCAACTCCAAAGAAACTTATTTCGCCGGAAAGCACACTGTATGTGTTAAAAAACTTTCGAAGACGACTCCTGGTATTACCATCAGGTCGGTTCGGATACGAATTTTAAATCAGATCCTGAATTGTTTGGGCAACCCTTTCAGGTTGCGAAACGGCGGGAGGTCGCTCGAAAGAAGATTCGTCTTGTGACCCTGTGAGTTGAAGAGAATGTACTTGGAATTCAACCGAAGAGTACATCTGCCAGGTCATATGTCGCTGACTGACAATACTGTTCCTTATACTCCAGGACTACGTAATTCCACATCAGTGGGGCCTTCGGATTGCAAAGTGCGTCCACGCTTCGCGTCGAGTTCGATGCTGAGTCAAAGACGTCCTCTCTCAGGTGGACTTGAGTTTGGCAAGCCTCCAATAAAGTCATGTCGTAATATGGGCACAAGGTTACTCGACTCGTTTACCGAAGACCAAACAGTACCTGGCAAATTGAAATCATCCAGAACTATCATATGGTCTTTATCTGATAGCGAGGAAGAAACAGTTTTAAAAGCGGACAGGTGCTGCTCGTATATAGAGATATCCGAAGACGATTGGAATGTACTCCCGTAATGAAAAAGGGGCTGGAAGAATCAGTTTTATGCACAGGAATTCCAGGTCCTGTTGAACCTGGAATATGTAGTGTTCCGACGTGAAGTTAGAGTCCACTGCGATGAGGACCACTCCTCCACGGTCCTCCAGAGGACCGGTCATTTCTGAATATTGTGTACCGATCTGCCAAAACTTCGCAACTAAGGATATCCGGCTTTAACCAGTTTTAAGTGGTTTCATTATTCAGTTTCACAATAATGTGGGACGACAATGTGAAACTCTTCAGATACTCAGATACTACGTAAGCCTCCTAGCAAACTTCTCCCCACCTTTAGGCCATCGGCTTTTATTTTGCTTTGGATGAAAGCAGTTACATCATGTACGTCAGGGGGCCAGCCGAGAGACAAAAATCTTTTGCCGCTTTGGTGGGACCCACCAGTGGTTTTTGGCACCATAGGTGCGGTACCTGTGTCACGCAATATCCGGTGGTACGGGACGTACATCCCCTGGCGGGTTCGAAATGGACGGGATAGTTACGGATGGTACGGACTCTACGGACATGGACACTACAGTCGGCTGCATGTTCTCCGAGGTGATGCATTCGGACACCGAATCTGCATCACCAGCAGCGATCGTTGCCCTTGGGTGGCAACCGAAATAAACTGCTGCACAAAAACGGCTTAGGAGCCGATCATGTTTTCATCTTTAAAACCTACGATCAACTCCTCGTCTGCCTCATAAACGAGCGTATGTTGTGTTCGACCGCACGGCATTCCTCACAACTATAATGCAGTATATCATATCAGTGTGGAAATAATTTTTTAGTTTCTCTAGCTTTTATAGCCTCCGAGCAATAGGCGAAAAACAAGACGGACGAACAGACGGACGGATAGACATGGCTATATCAACTCGGCTATTGATGCTGATCAAGAATATATATACTTTATCGGGTCGGAAATGATTGCTTCTCCATGTAACACACATCCACTTTTACCACAAATACACTCTTCGAGTACGGGTATAAAAATTTAAATTATTATTTGTTTTGATTTATTTAAAATTTCACATTTACATCTACTTATCCCTATTTTTGAACATATTTATTTCAAAAAATATATGTAAACCCAGCGACAAAAAAAAGCCGCACTCTTACTTTTCATGCATTTCTGACATTGTAAGGCTGGTGTTTCTCCAAATTTTATTCGATTCGACTAATTATTTTTTTGGGTCACTTAACCATTTTTATACAAAACAAGTTACTAAATTTGTTTGTATCATAATTATATAGGGAAAGAAAAATATGTTTTGCCAATCACACCGTTTCAACGGTTATTTAGTAATTTGACCATAACTAAAAAAAAAATGTTGTTAAAATATATAAAAGCGTTTTTCCAACAAAAAGCCAATTTTTTCCAATGAGTTATTTTGTTTTCTATAAAAGTAATGACAAAGCTAATATTTAAAAAAAATTTTTTTCAAATGAATAACCAATTTATTTTGCGGGGACCACCCTCTACGTTTATAACACATTTGATCATATTGGGCATCGAATCGTAAAAAAAACCTTCAGATATTCGTCCCTGAGCATCAAAGCCTCTGTTTTTCATAGTTTGGCGTATCTCAACAATAGTTTTGTGCTTCTTTTTCCCTTTTTTGAACTCATAAGGACCAGACATTCTTGTCTATCGTATTGAGGTTTTGCTTTGTTACCTGGCCAATCTAAGGACTTAATTACCAATCCCGTCTTTAAAATGTTAACCTATCGTGAGAGAATATAGTTAAAACGAGGAAGAACGTACGGAGTCGCTGTTGCCGCGACTCTACTTTTATACCCGTACTCAGCCAGCACACATGTGATTTATGTGGAATTTTCAAAAGTTTTATCAGTTTTAAATTTTACATTTTTTGCTACATCAGTCATCTACATCTACTTCATCTACATCACTTCTCACAACATCACACGTACACTGCACGAGGCAGCATGTTTGAGCGTGAGTGTGCGTGTGAGAGAAGCATTCGCAACAATCAACCCCAATAATTGACTTATGCTGAAAGAGGAGGAGGGAACTGCTGAAAATTCATTTGATCATTGTGGCTACAATAATGATCCGATCTGAAACCAAATTCGGGAATCTGGTAGATATGGTCATTTTCTACCATACTGCATTTTTGGTTTTTTTCTATCTTCAAAATTGTGGATTTTCGTCTTTTGTGGGGTGCGGAAGGGGCGGGGCCAAATTTTGAAATACACTTGTTCAGGTTCGGTATCACGGGAGTCTGGGCAAAAATTTGGTTGCTCTAGCTCTTATAGTCTCTGAGATCCAGGCGTTCATTTTACGAAAAAACCAAATTTAAATCGATTTTGTGTGGAGTGCGAAAGGGATGGAGCGAAGTTTTTTTCATATTTGCCTCTATTGTGGCTATATTAATGATCCGATCCGATTCAGATTTGGGCCCCTGATAGATATGGGCTGTCTCTATGATTCTGCATTTTTAGTTTTTTGTTATTTTCAAAATTGTGTCCGCCACAGATGTGCGCCCTTTGTGGGGGGCGGAAGTGGCGGGGAAATTTTTAAAAACTTTTCTAGGAGTGAGATATCACATCAGACTGGATCAAAAGTTTGGTTGCTCTAGCTCTTATAGCCTTCGAGCAATGAGTGAAAAAACAAGACGGACGGACAGACGGACGGACAGACAGGGCTATATCGACTCGGCTATTGATGCTGATCAAGAATATTTATACTTTATGGGGTCGGAAACGCCTCCTTCTGTGTGTTACACATCCACTTTTAGCACAAATACAATATACCCTTTTATAGTCTTCGAGTACGGGTATAATTATTATAATGCATTAAAAAAAAATGCAAACGACGAAGAATAACTTAGACAGCGCGCTCGATGACAAGGTGCAGAATCTTCCTGAAAGATGGGATCATCTTCTTTCTCAGTAACTGATTTCCATACTAGGCCCAACGCCACTGAGAATAATTTCTTTATACACTTTTGCATTGACCATACCACCTTTTAACATTATTAGCGATTCAGTTTTATTTTTAGATATTCAAACTCATACCATAATAGAAGGCAAATGCTTTAAGGTGCTAATGCAGCAATCTTCGGAATATCGTTCCCCTGTTCTGCGGCGAACTGTGCGCGAACCATCGGGTCCAATGAGGTTAAATTTTGACTCATCCGAGAATATGACTCGTGACGATTCGGATTAACCCCAATTCGAAGTGGCTTTTTGACAGGTGTGTCCTTGCCATTAGGGCCATCCCTTCAGCCAACGCTATATAGTTCGAGCCGAAATATTTTTTGAAAATCGTTGCTGCACTTCGGAAGCTATTTCAACAGCATTTAAAAAATCTATTATGTAGGGTCGTTCTCTTAATAATACGATCTTCCCTTATATTTGTTGTTTTTTTTCCCGATCCTTTCTTCCTCTTCACTTCTCCAGTCTTTCAATTTTTTTTTTTCAAAAAATCGTCTCACAGAGCTTTCGTGGAACGTTTTTTAAACGCTATTTTACGAATTGCAACATTTTGTTCAGCCAATTCAATAATTTTTACTTTTCAGTCACCGTCATCTGCTTTCCTTAGACATCGTTTTTGAAGAGTTCAAAAGTCTCTTTTAGGAAGTGTTTCCAGAAACTAAGACGTCAAAAACCACACAAAACCAGAAGGTAACATTCACGGGGACTCCCAAAAAAAAAAAAAAGTTAGTCAGATCGAATAAAATTTGGAAAAAACACCAGGCTTCAAAGTCAAAATGCACGAAAAATCAGAGTGCGGCTTTTTTGTCGCTGGGGGTACATATATAAAAATATTGTGCAAATTCCGTCGGCTTTTCGACATCGTTGCTGCTGTATTAAGAACTTTTATTTGAAATAAATACATATTTTTTTAAAAGTGTAACGAACCATGGACCATGGACCATTTCGTAGTACGTAAGACACAGTAATCCCGGCGCAAACGCACGACAACGCTGCCAAACCTACACAAAAATTTAAAGACACTAACAATTGTAACCAAACCCAACACACGCCATACTCAACTGACCAAATGCGAAATCGGTGAGAGTACTACCAGATTTCCCAATCCCCACACAATGCTCGACTTCTCTCCCCTTCTTGGTTGCGAACTCAGCGAGATCAGCAAAAGTTCCGAGCTCCCCATCGGACTGAACCTACCTCTGCCTGAGATAGGTCCACGCAATAGGGATAAGTATGTAAATGTCCAATTTCAAATGAATCAAACAAATAACAGCTTTAATTTTTTATAATTTATTACGGCAGGTCAGGTCGATAATACAAGTTAAATACATACAATACAACTTTAAAAAAAAAAAAATGTTCCCAGTTCTTTGCTTTCTTAGCGAGCGCATAGAACAAAAAAACTAGCATGTCGCACCTTCAATACTCTAATGGGCATTTGTTCGAATGTGATATCCATTTGAGTATTTACATGTGCATATTCGTTTACGCGTTGTTTATTCTATATAAAAATAAATTAGCATATAAGGGATACACAAAAACAGTTTTTCTTATATAGTGGGCAAGCTTCTTCAAAACGTGTCATAATACCAAAAATTCGAAGGTAACGGTATGTGGAAAAAAATATGAAAATATCAGCGCGAAATGCGAACAGCAAATCCTCTAACCAGTACACAGTACACACACACAATATTTAAGTAACCACGAACCACAAGACAATAGCCCAAATCTGTAGTCGAAGAAGTTGAAGACAATACTGACATACATTTGTATGTCCGTGTAAAGACGTGCTGGACATGTTTGGACATGTTCAACCTTTGCCGAATGTCTCAGGACCCAGAGCTTCAGCCCAGCACCCAGAGCCGAATGGCCCAGCCAAAGGCTTTGGTTACTGGACGCCAAATTCAGCTGCGACACATTCGTAGTAAGTATGGTTAGTGGCACAGGCTACGATCGTACGTTAGAGTTTATACTATCGATATAATTTGAGGTGTATCGCCCAGTCCTATGTATACAACTATTTATATATTGTCTTCTTAAGCACTAAGAACTGAGTACTAAGATCCAAAAACTTTTTGATAGCGAACAAATTTCAAATATTTTTCTTGCGGCCAGTGGGGTGCACTTCATTCCGTACGGTCACACTTCTCAAGATATTGGCGCCTATGGAAGTGGAGGGAGAATGAATGCCTTCTCACACTGTCAGCTTGGAAAAAGCGTTGTTGTCAGAAAACCTGTAGTTTCCCGACAACAATATGCTAAATGGAGAGCGAACTCCATATTATATACAGCTCCCGAAGCCTGGCTGTGAACGAGCTTATTTTCAACTACAGATTAAGCAGACCACGTCGTTGCATTGAGAATGCTACCTGCAGCACTTCCACTCTACCAGACACTATCTTTTTTCAATCTGAGTACATACTAAGATTAAATATATAATTACATTTTAAAAATTTATTTCTATTCATCTCAGTGACCACAAACTGCCATGCAGCTTTCTAGTCGCTTGTTTGGTTTTTTACTTCTTGCCCTCCATTAGTTTATATTGCAATGTTTACGTTCTTTTTGCTCGCAAAAGATAGAACATAGATATCTTTTTTTTGAACTGAACTGAGTAATACTGCCTTCCGTACAGAGCCAAGAAAACAGTTTTTGCCTGCAAAAATTTCTTAACGGTGTCATACGAATATCAACCCTGATTTTGTTGGCGTGCTGTTTTTTTCGATCTGAGTACCACTGGGTACTGAGTTCTACTGGAGTGCTTTACTCTGGATATATGTATTTATAAAAACGTTATATTTTAGATTTTACCAGAGACATGCTATTCCATACGGCAGTCATCTGGTTTGAAGTCTTTTAAATTCAAACGGAATATCGGCTGGGATCATCGGAATGAGAAATTCCTCACCTTTGAATTTTCCTTTCAGTATCGTCGCGTAAATCAAATTGTTCATCACTTTTCTAACCACCAAACGCGTACCGTTGCAATACACTTTGGATTTGGTTTATGTTTCGAAGCATGATTAATACGGAGCCAACCTTTAGGGCGTAAAAAAAAGTGCGGTGGTAAGCCGCATCATCCAAGAGGCTTAGAAATTCAATTGATAGTTGGTGGCTTCATCTTCATTTGTGACCCAGTCAATAGATTTGAATGAATGCATTGTTCCAATGATATTATTTTGAATTATGTAGTTGAGGTCATCTACATCTTTATTCTTAGCCGCTAAAATTGCTCACTCACTCAACCATTCATAATTTTTTAGTTAGAAATAATGTTTAGAAATACATTGTTGATAAGTTCGTCTTTTGATGAGACAAAAATCACAGAAATTATTTGGAAATGATATCAATCCGCTCGATTCATCGACAGGTACGTGACCATTACCGATAGTCAGCAATTGGTCCGAAAAAATCTTTAGCAGATGTATCATTAAGCAATATAACTCTCATGTTTGTTGTCAGCTGCGGTTTCTTCATATAGTGCCATAGATTCGACGATTTGAGGCAAGCGTTTATTTCGTCGGCAGCCGTAGATCTTGGATTTTTACTGGCAGTGTTTGGCGGAAATCGCCGGACAGTAAAAATCATTGCTCCTCAAAACATCTCGAGTCATTGCGTAAATCTTTCAATGTTCGGTTAAGTGCTTCTAATGCACGTTTATGCGCCATTGTGCATTCGTCCCAGATGATGATTTTCGCTGCCGATAAAAAAACTTTGGCCATTGCTCAGTGTTTTTGCAATATTACACCGTCGGCTCTTCAATATTTTTGAAGATTCAACGGTAATTTTAACGCTGAATGAGCCGTACGGCATCCTTCTAACAATGTGGCTGCTATTCCAGAAGAAGCAAACTGCAACCGCTGTGTTGGATCTCGCACGAACAGTGGCTAAAACTACTGACATGAGGAATGTCTTACCAGTTTCACCAGGGGCATCTAGGAAATATAAACCACCATTTTCGTCATCGATTGCTTTCATTAAAATATCATAAACGTCCTTTTGTTGGGAATTCAACAGGGGTACATTCGCTTGAACTACTAAATCTAATTCCTGGTGATCATATTCACGTTCCGTTCCAATTCTCGATTAAATGCGTCATTTATTTCACGATTTGGCGCTGGCATTTCTAACCTGATTAATAAACTACCGCACATGAGGCAACACATATCTTCGATTAAGATTAAAAGCACGATTACGTATCTCCTCATTACCCTCAATATCGTGATTTCTCGAACTGACACGAACTTGATATAAAATATCTTCTGACATTTTATCCTTGTATTTTTATGCCACAGGTTACATGGGCTTGATGGAAAGCATGTCGAATTATGATAGCGAAAAATTTGCGTATCTGACTTGGAGATGCAGAGATGCATAATGGCTTCAACGATGGTCGTATCCCAATGGGTATCGTTTTCTAATAACTTGAGTTCTTCACATGCAGCACGATATGTTGGGAATATTACACCATTAAGAGTCCGTAGTGTCTCAAATGACGTTGGCCCACGCACATTTACCAGCAAATATCGCAAATAGAAACATTCATCATTTTTTGGATGAACTGTGTACATACGACCAAGAGCATCAGTAGAACGCACATCCGGATACCCAGGCACCCCATCGCCTTTGCTTCCGTCTTTGAAAATTCGTCTATGAAGCATTCAAAAGTATAATAACGTGGCATCTCCCGAGTAAACCAAAGATCGTGCAAATGGGTCACTTTGGCAGATCGCAAAAAAAACTGGTCAATGTAGTTGGTGGAGGTGTTTCAAAAGCACATTGCATAGCATTCGAAGCCGTGAAATATACTCGTATACTCAATCCAAAACCGCCATGTCGATGCCTATCGTGACATATCTAACGCTGCGCTGTTCACGTGCAATTTCTTGTTCTTCAGTCCTTTTCATTTGCAGTGTTTCGTATGTTTCTTGCAATACGGCTTTTTGGAAAAGATTCGATCGTCTTGGTCGCGGCATTTTTAAATAAACTTTACTTCAATTCACCTAAAAATTTTTTATTGCAAAACTCAAATTTTCAACCATTCATTCATGGATAAGCCAAATGCCATTTAGCTGCTCGAGATGCGTTGTTTTATTTCAAGTCTGCGATTTTTCTTAATAGTTAATCGAACGTAGTTTGGCTTTGTTGAACCTAACAAAAGTTAAAAATATCTGACATACATCTATTTTTGACATACATGTCGACTCAATGCGATTGAGGATGCGAATTCGAGGATTTCCTTTTTGTTGTACCACGTTTTATAGTGACTGACGTTTTACAGTATCCTATTTTACTTTCCCTGCTCTAAGATTCCTACCTACCAATTTTTCAGCCATAACGGTACAGCCGTTCTTGGAGTGCCATTTAAAATGAGGTAACTAATATGACTTTCTTTTATATATATCATGGGTCGCAAATAACAATCAACCGTTTTTCGTTTTGCGGTCTTCTCTCTAACACAACCGAAAAAAGACGATGCACGTGTGCTCTCGCTCTGAACAGAACTTTTCGTTGTTCTTTGTTTTGGTTTTCGGTTAACTGTTCTCAGTTGCGAGGTTTCTTTTTATGCTCACTAACAACAACTTAGGAGAGAGCGATCAACTGAACGCTTCGCGCATTGAGGGTCAACAGAAGAGCGAAAAACGAAAAGGCTCATCGTAAACGGTCTTTTTGACTTCGGTGCCTTTTTATTAAAAAGTGTGAGTGTGCAAGTGTGGTTTACAAGTAGACTGATCATTCGCATATACACCTTCATACAAAATGCAAAAAAGACTTTTATTTTCTTCGCTCGTTGCAAAACGGTCAGCGAATGAGCAGAGCAAAAGCACACGAAATTGGTTTTTTGCTTGAGCACGAACCGTTCGTTCAAGAGACACGGTGAACGGTTCTTGTCTGACTTTTGCGCAAGTGGTGCGCAAAAAAACAGTTTTTGGTGACTGCGAAACGGTCAACTGTTATTTGCGAGCTCTGATATATATAGAATAATGAAAAAATAATGTTTGCGCTTTAAATGTTTGACAAACATGCAGAAAAAAAAAAAAATACAGTTCATAAAAATGCATACCGATTCAAATAACTTTGAAGTTCAATCTCTTCTTGCATTCGCTTTTCTTCCAAGACATTCCCAGCGTTTTTTTGCGTGCAAGTCGTAATTGTAATGTTATATCATCACCAAAGTTTTGTCTTTTGTTCCTTGACAAATCATAAGCTGAAATATTAATTTTTACTTATAAAAACAATTATTGAGTATTGACTACTACTTACCGCGTTGCAAGATGCTTTATCGCTTCGTCATAGCTGTCTATCTCAATAAGTCTTGCCCCAAGAAAAAGTGTCCTTTTAGCAAGTTTGCGTCGATATCCAAAGCTCGTCGACAATCTTGACAGCAATAACCCCATCGTTTTAGCTTTTAGATTGCAGAGCGCCCGATTTGTGAAAAAGTAGCATTTGTAGGGTTCTTTTATCTTTAAACAAAATGAAAACCAATTTGTTAATATCCCGTACTAATCTAACAACCCACATAGTATTGTACTTAAGGATAAGAGTTTAAAGTAAAAATTTGTTTTAAATTAACACTGAAAAACGAGAAAGAACGTGTGCTGTCGCCATTCACGCGACACTACTGGTTATTGATGCTGTTCAACAAGGGTACATGTCATAACGCCCAGTGTCATAACGCTCGTGGGCGTTACTTTTACTATATTATGTGAAAATGTGAATTGAGTAGACATTGGTAATTTCTCTCTGTTAATGTGATTTTCCGGATCAACATATTAATACTGCGCACATACTGATACTAACCAATTGTTTGCACTAAGGTTTGATAGAAGTGCTATGTACTATGGCAGGTAAACTAAGGAAGTTCAATCCAATTTTAAAATAAAAATTTCTAAAAAAAATTTATTTTTCATTGTGCAAATCATAAGCTTATTTTTATTTGAATGATTTTAAATTCCTAACGGTACAATTTTGTAGAGTTGGTCAACCAGTTTTAGTTCACCGTTTCCCAATAGACTATTTGAACAATACTTTAAACGCCGCCTAATTAATGCACCTCTACGCAGTATATAAATAAATATATACATATATACTAGCAAACCCGGCGAACTCCGTTTCGCCACCTCAGATGCCTCTTCGTTTTATGTAACATTTCGATCTCCGTTTCGCCACCAGATGGCTTCGTTTTATGTAACATTTCGTTTGGTGATTAAAAGATGAAGAACAATATTTTGTTTGTTTTATATTTGAAAAGGAAAAATTTTATTTCATTTCACAACAGATATGAATTCATTTCCTGATTACAAAAATTAAGTTTTATTTAGTTGAACTTCTAAGTAAATGAAAGTGAATCCAAAGTAAATACTTAATCGAAGCGTTATAAGTGTTCGCAAATTATCCGTTTCCCATTGAAGTGCTCTTTTGGTAAACCACATTTTTTGTTTTTGGTCCGACGTTAACACAAACAAAAGCGGGTTCCCCAACTCGTGAACACGCAACGTATAACTGCCCAAGCGTGAAAAACAACAATGATTTTCAAAATTTATCCCGCAAAACATAAGCGATTTGCCTTGCGACTTGTTAATTGTGTCATCGTTTGAAGTCAAAACGGAAGATTAGTCGGAATCATTGGTATTCGAGGAATACATACATTTTTTCACCTGCGTACTTTCCGTTAATAATGGTTGCCTCAATCAAAATTCGGCATCTTTTACCGAAAGTCGAGTACCGCTGCAAAGTCGCGGTGGATTCAAATTACGCAATATCGCCAATAACTGTACCAACTTTGAGTTGCAAGTTATGTGGTGGAAATCCTGGTAACTCCAGAAAGTTCAAAACTCCGTTGATAATTTACAACATCATCGGGATTTGTTATGGGAACCAACAGATTTGTATGTCACCAAATCGTCAGCAATTTTTGATTGAATTTGAAAATTCAGTGCGTGTGCATCATTATTCTTTGCGATAAGAGTTGCTCATTGACTTAACCAAGCATAATTCTGATAATTCTCAGAATTGTCTCGTTTACACGATGCATGATATTGCTTCTTCGCTGAACGACAATGCCTAGCGATTTAGTTGGATCGCCAACAATAATTGCAGCTACATCATTAACGGTGGGTGTATTGGATCTTCGCACATGTTCTGTTGTTGGGTACAATCCGCTCTTATGACAAATTTGTGCGTATCCGATGGCATTCGTTCCAATGCTGTTTTAAACATATTAACCACAGCATTATAAGCGTGAAAAATGCTTGCAACTGTTAAATAATTCGTCTCTTTAACTGTTGTGTTCCTGTATATTGCACCGCACATTCAGCTGATCCGCCATCGACGAAATGAAATATATTTGCAGAAATTTATGCGGTTCATCTGGTGTTGCCACCATTGAACCATGCAAATGATATATTTGTCCTTGTATCTGTAATTGCAAGCAATCATTTGTTGAAGAATACGGTGTTACTCGATCGTGATGGTGTGTGTGGGTGTATATGTAGTTGTTAAGTGTTGCAATTCATTGTGTTGGTGTGAGTGATCGCCATATGTGTTGTATCTTTTACCTTGCAAGTCGGCATGAAGCCGCCTACTGAATGATATTAGCCCCAAAGGAAGTCATGCGAAAAGCAGTTATTGTATTCAAGGATGTGTTGCTGAAGAAAATGGTTGAATCGGATCACTTCCATCGAACAATGGGTTCAGTGGGCTGTGTGGTGTAAGTAATGGATCCAGTTTGACTTTTCCTCTTTGCGCAGCACAATCCAGCCGTTTCTTCTTTGAACTTTAACGCATTGCAATATCGGCATATAGTCGTCATTGGTCCATTATCTAAATTTTCGTATCATCACTGCAGTTCGCAGCAGGGATCATATTGGAATGCCAAGCGATTGTATGATGCCACCGATCTTCGTGTCCTCACGCGCTGTCCCAATCGGAAGTTTTTTCTTATTTATAGTTTTGTCTTTTCTTCTTCGCTTAGTTTCTGTGAATACACTTTGCTGGCTTGCATGTCGCGTGGCGGCCCTTTAGGCATTTTGACTGTGGACAGAGTGGTGAATTTAACCTCAAATGCACGATCCACATAATCAATTTACATTTTCAGTTCAACTTACCACCTTAAAGACAAATGCCTGCTGTTGAAATTGAATAAAAAATGTTCACAATAAATACACGATTAATTTGATGGTTTCCAATTGAAATGTGAGGAAACGAATAACTTTTTTAATTTCGTTTTCACAGTGAACACAATACCGGTTTTGTCACATGAAATTAACTGAGCAGAGAACAACGAGTAGCTGTCAAACAATGTATCACGCACCGGCGCCTACTTAAAATATTCCTTTTTGTAGTACATACTATGTATCAGAGATGGCGCTGTATGTAGTATATAGTAGATAATACAACTACATTTTCCCCGCTTTTCTGTTGAAATTTTTCGTGAATTTTCTTTGCTATAAACCTCACGGAGCTGAGACCTTTCCAACGAATGCAAAACCGTGGAAATCGGTTCAGTGTTCTGGAGTTATTTTCGCGTCAGAAATCCCGACCTATTTTTTATATATAGAAATTTTATTTTTATTTTAAAAAAAAAACAGCCAATTTGTTATCCCTAACCGCGGGTGCACGCCTAATAATTGTGTAAAAAACCCGACTGACGTGCTTTTGATCTAAAAGAAATTTAAATACTGAATTATTATGGAATTTGCTGCTGTCGCGCCAAAAAAATTGCAAGAAGCGGTGATCACCCATGATCAGCCGATGAGCCGTCGCAGGATCTCGTCCGTGTGAGGGATGCCATTTCCCAAACGAAAAAGCGCCTTCCGCATTATAGTTGTGCCGTGCTGTTGAAAACGACATGCGCTCGTTCATGAGGCAGACGAGGAGTGGCGGCTTCAAAGAGCTGATCGTAGGTTTTAAGAAGCAATGCATGATCGGCTCTAGCCATGGACACCAATCTGAAGTTTACAGCTGCTGGCTGAGTCTCCGCGACGCAGAAAAGTCCACAAATGCCTCACGGTCGCTGGCTTTCCGAAAAAAACTAACTCGACCACCTGCCGTCAGTGCAGCAGTTGATTTCGTTTGTTACCCAAGGGCAAAAGAGATCGCTGCTGATGATGCAGGTGATTCGAACCCACCAGTTAAAAGTACACCGGTGGGTGTCCACCCAAAGCGGCAAAGTTTTTATACCCGTTTGATTGCTCTAGCAGTCATAGTCTCTAAGATCCATGCGCTCATCTGGATGAACAGGCAAATCAGTCGCGTTGATGTGTGAGATAGAGCGAGAGGGAATGATGCATCTCAAAATGGTTTTCTCCATTGTAGCTATACTAATAATCCGATCCGATTCAGATTCGGGCTACTGATAGATATGTGTGCTTTTGTATGATTTTGAATTTTTTCATTTTCTGTTATCTTCATATATCTTATAGGTTGAAACCTATATTAGGAAATTATTTTTGAGAGCTTCGTATGAATGGTGAGTGTCGTCGATGAACTACAAATTATTGTTTTTTCTTTGAATCAATTTCACAACAATTTCTATTCGTTGTCCGAACGTCAACTAAAAGTCGTGATTCCAGAAACGTCAACAAGAGGGGCTTTTGAATCTACGCACGTGTTCTCCATCTGGCGTTTTGTCAGGATTGATAACAATAGCGGGATTGTCACTTTCCAATTTGTGCATGTGTGATTTTAATAATTTCAATAATTCAATGTCTTCATTCAGTATTTTTGCAGCTTTTGAATATGCGCATAGCTATTATTGAAATGAGGTTGCGGTATTCGTAACCTGAATTTACGTGATTGTCGAATGCGCGTTTGTTCAATTTATGACCTCATCGATCATGAAATATATTTGTAAATACTTATGTGCTTGCTTGATTGATATCAGCAATGAGCTCACTGAGCTCAATGAGTACCACAAAAACACTTGTCCTTTTTATTTGAAATCTTGAATTAAATTGTTGCCCATTTTCCGCAGTATTGTGTTTTGTTCGAACTGGGTATGGCCGCTTTTTCTTCTGATCGAAATCGCGGACATTGACATATTTTAACTTTTCATTACGCCGTAGTCACAACGTGACAGAAAGAAAACATGGTCCATGGCCACCCTTACTTAGAACGATGTCATTTTGAAGAATGAACCGAATGTATGAATAATAGTTCAAGAAACAGCCTTGAATTTAGATCCGTGTCGATAAGCAATTTCGCGTAGTTTTACTTTTCCTGATACGTAACACATGCCATCGGAGGCATGGCGCGCATCTGGCGCATGCCAATGTTGACATTCATTGTCCATAGCGCCAATCAGCACTTTAGGATTAGCGGATGTCTCAAAAACTAGAATGCAAATACGATGAAAACGAAGCGGATGCTCGATCTACTTGTTGGCGTTGTCGATCATGAAACCCATACTCGAAGAGTAAAAGGCTATATTGTAGTCGTGGTATAAGGGGAGGTGTGTATCGCAGAGAAGGAAACGTTTCCGATCCCCTTCTTGAGCGCAATGTTTGGAGACTATAAGAGCTAGAGCAACCACATGTTTTTTCCAAACTGATGTGATATCTCACTGCTACAAGTGTATTTAAAAAATTTATTTTACATAGACTGACTCAGTACGAGTATAAAAAAGTAGATTTACGGAAGCTTCGACTAACGTCCCTTTACTGATTTTATACCCGTACTCGAGGAGAAGGGTATATTGAATTTGTGGTACAATTGAATGCGTGTAACGCACAGAAGGAAGCGTAACAGAAAAAAAAGAGAAATGCAGAATCATAAAGAGAAAGTCCATATCTTTTAGAGGTCCGAATCTGAATTGGATCGAATCATTAGTATAGCCCCAATGGATTGGAGAGGTATGTGGAGAGACATCGTTCCCACTCGCTCTCTCTCACACACCAAGGCATCTGCTTTGTCGGCTAGTACTCAGAAACTATAAAAGCTAGAGCAACCAAACTTTCGATCCAATCTCCTGTGATACCACTTCATTAAAAATGTGTTTCAAAAATTTCCACATCCACTTTTTACCATTAAATACAATATACCCTTTTACTCTTTAGAGTACGGGTATAAAAATTCCACATATAAATAATACTGACTGGGTACGGGTATAAAAAGTGGGCGTCGTGTTAACGGCGACTCTACACGTACTTTCTGGTTTTTAAGTTTTTTCAGAGGTAGCTCTTTTCATTTAGATTACATACCATTTACCAAAAAAAACATCATACCGTTGGCATTCTTTTGTACAATTTATTTATTAGTAGAAAATAACCATAATTCATTCAAAATGTTCCAAGTCCTAAACCTTTAAAAAAAAAGTTGGTTTGTCTGTTAAGGAAAGTTTGATTTTGTCGAATAGTGCTAAGAGCCGTTGCGCTTGTTTTCGTTCCAATTGTTCATGTTGATTTCTGTTCATTTCATACATTTTTGTGATTAATATTTCACGCAAATTGCTTGTCGCTCACATGCATATTTTCGTTACCTTGCTACAATAGTTCGTCTGTTTTATCAGCTCTTTATAAGGGCCCAAGTAAGCGCAAAGCAGAGACAAGCAAAACCATGTTAAAGGAAAGACAATACGGGAATACAACGACAAATCAGCCTCCATCGAACAATGGGTCTACAGTGGCTGTGGTGGTGTAAGTAATGGATCCAGTTTTGACTTTTCCTTTTGCGCAGCACAATCCAGCCGTTTCTTTGAACTTTTAACGCATTGCACATCGGCATATAGTCGTCATTGGTCCATTATCTAAATTTTCATCATCACTGTAGTTCGCAGGGATCATATTGAAATGCCAAGCGATTGTATGATGCCAATGGATCTCGTGTCCTCACGCGCTGTCCCAATCGGAAGTTTCTTATTATATTTTGTTGTCTTTCTTCGCTTGCTCCTGTGAATACACTTTGCTGGCTTGCATGTCGTGTGCGGCGGCCTTTAGGCATTTTGGACCGTGGACAGAGGGGTAGAATTTAACCTCAAATGCACGATCCACATAATTTACACAGTTCAACTTACCACCTTAAAGACAAATGCCTGCTGTTGAAATTGAATAAAAAAATGTTCACAATACACGTGATTAATTTGATGGTTTCCAATTGAAATGTGAGGAAACGAATAACTTTTTTTAATTTCGTTTTCACAGTGAACACAATACCGGTTTGTCACATGAAATTAACTGAGCAGAGAACAACGAGTAGCTGTCAAAACAATGTATCACGCACCGGCGCCTACTTAAAATATTCTTTTGTAGTACATACTATGTATCAGAGATGGCGCTGTATGTATATATAGTAGATAAATACAACTACATTTTCCCGCTTTTCTGCTGAAATTTTTCGTGAATTTCCCCTTTTGCTATAAACCTCACGGAGCCCGAGATCTTTCCAACGAATGCAAAACCGTGGAAATCGGTTCGTGTGTTCTGAGTTGCGTCAGAAATCCCGACTTATTTTTTATATATAGAAATTTTATTTTTATTTTAAAAAAAAAACAGCCAATTTGCTATCCCTAACGCGCGGGTGCACGCCTAATACCTGTAAAAAACCCGACTGACGTGCTTTGATCTAAAAGAAATTTTTAAATACCGAATTATTATGGAATTTTTTGCTGTCTTCGCGCCAAAAATCTTTTTGAAGCAGATCACCCATGATCAGCCGATGAGCCGTCGCGCAGGGATCTCTTCGTCCGGTGAGGGATGCTTACTTCCCAAACGAAAAGGCCTGCATTTATAGAAGCGTGCCGTGCTGTTGAAAACGACATGCGCTCGTTCATGAGGCAGACGACGAGTGGCTTCAAAGAGCGACATCGTAGGCTTTAAGAAGCAATATGATCGGCTCTAGCCATGGACACCTCAATTCAGAAGTTTACAGCCGCTGGCTGAGTCTCCGCGACGCAGAAAGTCCACAAATGCCTCACGGTCGCTGGAAGCCCGAAAACTAAATTCCGACCACCTGTCAGTGCAGCAGCTGATTTCGTTTGCTACCCAAGGGCAAAGAGATCGCCGCTGATGATGTGCAGATTCGAACCCACCAGTTAAAGTACACCTGGTGGGTGTCCACCCAAAGCGGCAAAGTTTTATACCCGTTTGATTGCTCTAGCTCTTATAGTCTCTAAGATCCATGCGCTCATCTGATGAACAGGCAAATCAGTCGCGTTGATGTGTGAGATAGAGCGAGAGGGAATGATGCATCTCAAAATGGTTTTCAAATTGTAGCTATACATTCTGACACAATGGTCCCATGAATACTTACAACAGTTGCAGCATATGTCAAAAAAGTGAGAAGGTCGTCGGCAAACATTAAGGAAGGAACCTTAGTAATATTAAAGAGGACAATACGCCGTGGTACTACAATGACCACTTGGAAGGATTGTTCGAATATTCCACGGAAATGAAAAACTATGTCCGAGTGGTTGAAGTCAAGACGGGCCATAAACCTTCCTTCAAACGGTAAATTCAACATGCTTCTTTATTAAATGAAGAGGAACCCAATCCGGTGGTACTGACGTACATCCCCTGGCGGGTTCGAAATGGACGGGATAGTTACGGATGGTACGGACTCTACGGACATGGACACTACAGTCGGCTGCATGTTCTCGAGGTGATGCATTCGGACACCGAATCTGCATCACCAGCAGCGACGTTGCCCTTGAGTGGCAACCGAAATAAACCGCTGCATTTACGGCTTAGAGCCGATCATATTGCATCTTAAAACCTACGATCAACTCCTCGTCTGCCTCATAAACGAGCGTATGTTGTGTTCGACCGCACGGCATTCCTCACAACTATAATGCAGTATATCATATCAGTGTGGAAATAATTTTTAGTTTCTCTAGCTTTTAGCCTCCGAGCAATAGGCGAAAACAAGACGGACGAACAGACGGACGGATAGACATGGCGTATATCAACTCGGCTATTGATGCTGATCAAGAATATATACTTTATCGGGTCGGAAATGATTGCTTCTCCATGTAACACACATCCACTTTTACCACAAATACACTCTTCGAGTACGGGTATAAAAATTTAAATTATTATTTGTTTGATTTATTTAAAATTTCACATTTACATCTACTTATCCCTATTTTAGACATATTTATTTCAAAAATATATGTAAACCCAGCGACAAAAAAAAAAGCACCTTACTTTCATGCATTTCTGACATTGTAAGGCTGTGTTTCTCCAAATTTTATTCGATTCGACTAATTATTTTTTGGGTCACTTAACCATTTTTATACAAAACAAGTTACTAAATTTGTTTGTATCATAATTATATAGGGAAAGAAAAAATATGTTTATAATCACACCGTTTTCAACGGTTATTTAGTACTTTTGACCATAACTAAAGTAAAAATGTTGTTAAAATATATAAACGTGTTTTTCCAACAAAAAGTAAATTTTTCCGAGTTATTTTGTTTTCTATAAAGTAATGACAAAGCTAATATTTAAAAAAAATTTTTTTCAAATGAATAACCAATTTATATTTGGTGGGACCACCCTCTGCTTATAAATACATTTGATCATATTCGCATTCAAATCGTAAAACCTTCAGATATTGTCCTTATAGCATCAAAAGCCTACTTTTTCTATAGTTTGGCGTATCTCAACAATAGTTTCGCTTTTTTCCCTATTTTTGAACTCATAAGGACCAGACATTCTCTATCGTATTGAGGTTAGCTTGCACCTGGCCAATCTAAGGACTTAATTACCAATCCCGTCTTTTAAAATAAACCTTATTTCTAGAGAATAGTTAAAACGAGGAAGAACGTACGGAGTCGCGTTGCCGCGACTCTACTCTCTTTTATACCCGTACTCAGCCAGCACACATGTGATTTATGTAAATTTTCAAAAGTTTTATCAGTTTTAAATTTTACATTTTTGCTACATCAGTCATCTATCTACTTCATCTACATCACTTTTGCAACACCACACGTACACTGCACGAGGCAGCATGTTTGAGCGTGAGTGTGCGTGTGAGAGAAGCTGCAACAATCAACCCACAAGATAAATGTATATTTTGTTATGGTTGTAGCGGGGTAAGCAGCTCAAGGCTGCTGAAAATTCATCATTGTGTCTATACAATGATCCGATCTTGACTAAATTCGGGAAATCTGGTAGATATGATCATTCCCCTTACCATACTGCATTTTTCGTTTCGCTATCTTCAAAATTGTGGATTTTTCGTCTTTTGTGGGGGCGAAGCGGGGGCGGGGCGAAATTTTGCAAATACACTTGTTCAGGTTCGGTATCACGGGAGTCTGGGCCCAAAAGTTTGGTTTGCGCTCTAGCTCTTATCTCTGAGATCAGGCGTTCATTTTACGAAAACCAAATCGACTGATTTTGTGTGAGTGCGAAAGAGAGGGAGCGAAGTTTTTCGTATATTTTCCCTATTGTTGGCTATAATTAATGATCCAATCCGATTCAGATTTGGGCCCTGATGAATATGCGGCTGTCTCTATGATTCTGCATTTTTAGTTTTTGTTTATCTTCAAAATTGTGGGCGCCACGGATTTTCGTTTTTTAGCGAGGGGCGGGGCGAAAATTTTTTGAAAATACACTTGTAGCACTGAGATGTCAAATGAGTCTGAAAACAAACTTTGGTTGCTCTATCTTTAGAAGTCTCTGAGAACTGGGCGACAAACAAGACGGACTGACGGACGGATGGACAAACGGACAGACGAACCACAATATGATATTCAAGCTGATCAAAGAATATATATACTTTATGGGGTCTGTTTCCTTTTCTGCGTTACACATCGTATTTTACCACAAATATAAAATACCCATTTACTCTTCGATTACGGGTTTACAAAAAGTGCTGCCGTAGAAAAAATAATAACCAAAAATATTTGTAAGCCCCAATTTCAAGAAAGGTTTCTTTGGTTCCTTACGGAAACAAAGTGTTTTTCAAATTTTTAAACCATTTTACGAGAAAAGAACGTACGGAGTCGCTGTAAACGCGACTCTACTTTTTTACCTACCATTACTCAGTCAAATTTTTACATGTGATTTATGTGGAATTTTAAAATTTTTTTTATCAGTTTTTACATTTTACATTTTTGCTTCTCTGTCATCGGCATCTACATCTACATCATCTACATCAGTTCTCACAACAACGCATTGTACACTGCACGAGGCAGCATGTTTGAGCGTGAGTGTGCGTGTGAAGAAGCAACAATCAACCCCAATAATTGACTTACTCTGCAAGGGAGTGGGGATTGCTGCTGAAAATTCAGCTGATCATTGTGGCTACAATAATGATCCGATTTGAACTAAATTCGGGAATCTGGTAGATATGGTCATTTTTCTACGATACTGCATTTTTGGTTTTCTATCTTGAAAATTGTGGATTTTCGTCTTTGGGGGGCGGAATGGGGCGGGGCGAAATTTTGAAAATACACTTGTTCAGGTTTGGTATCACAGGAGTCTTGGCCAAAAGTTTTGTTTGCTCTAGCTCTTATAGTCTCTAGGTCAGGCGACACAAAATACAAAAAACAAATCGACTCGATTTTGTGTGAGTGCACGAAGGGATGGAGCGAAGTTTTTGCGTATGTTTTTGTCTATTGTGTGTATTAATGATCAGATCCGATTCAGATTTGGGCTATTAGATATGGTCTCTCTCTATGATTCTGCATTTTCGTTTCTGCTATCTTCAAAATTGTGGACGTCACAGATGTGCGCCCTTTGTGGGGGCGGAAGTGGGCGGGGCGAAATTTGAAACTTTCTAGGAGTGAGATATCACATCAGACAGGATAAAAAGTTTGGTTGCTCTAGCTCTTATACAGCCTTCGAGCAATGGGCGACAAACAAGACGGACGGACGGACGGACGGACGGACGGACGGACGGACGGACGGACGGACGGACAGACGGACGGACAGGTACTGAGCTATATCGACTCGGCTATTGATCGACTGATCAGTGCTATATAAAATTATATGGTCGGAAATTACTCACTTCCATTTACTCCTTCTTTTTACACATCCCACTTTTACCACAAATACAATATACCCTATTACTCTTTCGAGAGTACGGGTATAAAATTTTTGCTTTAAGATACGTAATTTTGGAAATCTTCTCACATACTTTTATACCCGTACTCGAAGGTAAAGGGTATATTGTATTTATTAACTAAAAGTGGATGTGTGTAACATAGAGAAAGGGTAATTTCCGACCATATAAAACATATATATTCCCGATCAGCATCAATATCTCGAGTCGATATAGCCCCAAATTGTCCGAGTTCCCCATCGGACTGAACCTACCTCTGCCTGAGATAGGTCCACGCAATAGGGATAAGTATGTAAATGTCCAATTTCAAATGAATCAAACAAATAACAGCTTTAATTTTTATAATTTATTACGGCAGGTCAGGTCGATAATACAAGTACATACATACAACCTTTAAAAATGTTCCCAGTTCTTGCTTTCTTAGCGAGCGCATAGAACAAAAACTAGCATGTCGCACCTTCAATACTCTAATGGGCATTTGTTCGAATGTGATATCCATTTGAGTATTTACGTGCATATTCGTTTACGCGTTGTTTATTCTATATAAAATAAATTAGCATATAAGGGATACACAAAAACAGTTTTTCTTATATAGTGGGGCAAGCTTCTTCAAAACGTGTCATAATACCAAAAATTCGAAGGTAACGGGTATGTGGAAAGAAATATGAAAATATCAGCGCGAAATGCGAACAGCAAATCTCTAACCAGTACACAGTACACAATAACACATTTAAGCAAACCACGAACCACAAGACAATAGCCCAAATCTGTAGTCGAAGAAGACAATACTGACATATTTGCGTCCGTGTAAAAGACGTGCTGGACATGTTGGACATGTTCAACCTTTGCCGAATGTGTCTCAGGACCCAGAGCTTCAGCCCAGCACCCAGAGCCGAATGGCCCAGCCAAAGGTTTTGGTTACTGGGACGCCAAATTCAGCTGCGACACATTCGTAGTAAGTATGGTTAGTGGCACAGGCTACGATCGTTAGAGTTTATACTATCGATATAATTGAGGTGTATCGCCCAGTCCTATGTATACAACTATTTATATATTGCCTTCTTAAGCACTAAGAACTGAGTACTAAGATCCAAAAACTTTTTGATAGCGAACAAATTTCAATATTTTTCTTGCGGCCAGTGGGGTGCACTTCATTCCGTACGGTCACACTTTCCAGATATTGGCGCCTATGGAAGTGAGGGAGAATGAATGCCTTCTCACACTGTCAGCAGTTGATGGGCCGATGGTGAATTCCACAAATCTTGTTTTCGCCAACTCCGCTCCATCGGTGCACCACAAAACTTTGCGCTAGACCAGCAATAGAGGCCAGCATAAAAGTGTGAAAGCAATGAATTGGGTTCATCGGACAAGGCGTTGAATATTTCCATATACTCCGAAAACGATTGAGTTTACTAATCCAATTCCCGACATTGGGCTACTTATTCCTCTATATAAACCTTGGATATTATCTTTTTTTGTATTATTATCTTTTAAACAATGAAATGTTCACTCTATATTTCGGATTTCTCAGTCGTCAGTTTTGCAAATGAACTTTTACAGTGTATCTAATGGGTGGCCAACAAGCACTCCTGCGGCACCTTTAAAAACCAAACGAAAAAATGAGAGGTTAGTCTATAAAAGTCAAAATTATAAGATTATACTATTCAATAAAAAACTTTTTCTTTAAAAAACTTTATCTTTATATTTCAAAGCTAAAACTTAGTATTTTTTTTTTTAGTATTTTCAAACACATTATAAATTTATTTATTTTTTTAGGGATTTACAAAACTAAACTAACGTAGGCTATAGAACTGACAACGAGCCTTTGGCTATTTTTGACAAAGTAATAATTATATTTCTTAAATATATACATTAATTTTGTTTTTGTGTGTAATTAGAGTGCACAGTGGTTGGGCTTGTATGGAGCCGCGGCCATAAATTTTTTTCCCGTTGAAATATCATTTATGAAACTTTCTCAAAAATCTAAAAAAATATTTGTGAATATACAGTAAAAAAATTGGCTACATCGGAAGACTGTATCCTAAAGCTCACATAGCACATTAGTATGGCTTATATGCATGTATTGGTGTTTCGTGATTCAGTGTCCATTAAAAGCGATAAAAACCTTTTCAATATTTGGTTCGGCTGACTTTAGGATCAGTGGAAAATCGGATATGAGCGCAAAACAGAAATGCTGCATCATGTTTTCACTCATCATGACGTTTTGTCCTTTTTGAGGACTCGGCACGGGGCTGCCGACGACGTTTTGTACAACTCGGCAAAATGGGTCGTCCACGTTCAGCAGTTGGAAACCCTTTGTTGAGGGAGGCTCAATTAAAATTGTTTCAATAGTGTTCAGCCAATTAGATTGATATTGAACAATTAACGTCTAATACGCTTGTATTTAGTCAATAAGCATTTTTTTTGCAAATGTAACTAACTACAATTCTCAAGTTTTATCATATCAACTTCGTAGCCTTTGTTTTGAATTCTTTCTTCCAACAAACTAGAGAACAAGAATGCTTCGAGTTTTTTCTGCATTCATGTCCTCTTCTTTACACCAAAGATCAAAAATGTACATGCGGGAAAATTCGCAGTTACATGAAGCGCCTATATAAGAAAATAATAAGAATAATAAGAAAATAATAACATAAAAATGAGCAAAAAGAGGAATACGCAAAGGTGTTGACTACAAAACCAAAATCACGAAAACAAAAGAAACATCACAAAAGCAAAATTTGACCTTGAAAACCGTAATACAGCTTGAGTTTATTAATGAATACAACACAAATTAGCAAATACACAGCAGTGTAAATATTAGCGCTTTGTTTTGCGTTTTTATAGCTCCAAATGTTGACAAATACACTGATAATATTATTCTGTAAAGGGGGTCGGTTGGGCAATATATCTAAAAAGTCTATTTAAAAATTAAAATTACGTTCACATAATACATAAAAAAAGGATAATTAATCAAACATGCACAACAAAGAATAAATCAATCAAATTTATTTCAAAGAAAAATTTATTAAAGTAAATACCTGAAACTTTAAAAGTTTAAATTAAATAATCGAATTCCGGACCTCTTTGCGAACGTTTGACCACTTTGAAATGCAATTTTTGACGTAATCCGCTACGCTAAAAATAAACGCTTTTGCGTTTTTTTTTTGGAAGATCCCGTTAAATTTCAAGAAAAATCCGGTTTTTGCTTTTCAAACTTTTGCCATTTTTTAATTTTGGCCTATATTTTTGCGACAATCACTTTACTTTTTCAAAACTTTTTGGTACTGGGGTTTTTTTTAATTTTAATTTTGTATATTTTTAATCAAACCCAATGAACTCCGTTTTTTTTTAAATGGCTTCGTTTTATACTTAACATTTTTTTGGGGTTTTTATATGAAACCAATTTTTTTTTGTTTATTTTTGCAAACCCGGCGATTTCCGTTTCTCCGCAGATGGCTTCATTTTATTACTTCTCTCGTTTTGGTGAAAAATGAATCAAAGTAAATTTTTTGAATTGTTTTATACGTTTCGAAAATTATCGTTTCATTTCAGTGCTCTTTGGTAAATTCATTTTTGTTTTTGGTCTGACGTCTCTACAAACAAAGCGGATGGTTTCCCCAACTCAAACACTGAATCGAAGCGTTATACGTGTTCGCAAAACATCCGTTTTGAAGTGCTCTTTTCCCGCAAACACCAAGCGATTTGTTTTGGTCTGACGTTAACAGTCATTGCGGATGGTTTCCGAACTGGTGAACACAATCGTATAACTACCCCAACGGAAAAACAATCATTTTTATTCGATTTATCCACATACATTTTCACCTGCGTACTTTCCGTTAATAATGGTTCCCTCGCAATCGAATTCGGCATTTACAATTTTTTTGAAGTCAAACGGAAGATTAGTCGGAATCATTGGATTCGAGGAATACATACATTTTTGTACCTGCGTACTTTCCGTTAATAATGGTTCCCTCGTAGCTCAAATTTCGGCAAAACTCCGTTTACCGAATTTAGTACATCATCGGGATTTGTTATGGAATCAAATTTGTATGTCCTAATCGCCAGCAATTTTTGATTGAATTATGTAATTCAGTGCGTGTACATCATTATTCTTTGCGGCAAAATAATTTGACTTAACCAAGCATGATTCTGTTAATTCTCTCACTAATGTTTGGGTCAAAAAATTTTCAATAATTTTTAATTGAGATTCTACAAATCAGTGCGTGTAAATCAATTATTCTTTGCGTCGCATCAACTTCAGTCGTTGACTTTTCCAAGCATGATTCTTTGATAATTCTGCAGCACTTAATCATTTTGGGAAAACATTTTCAATAAGATTAGCGATAATGTTTTACGTTCTTCCATAATCGGCAAGTCGTTGGTAAGCATTCAATTCATTTCCAGGCGTTCCGCTGGGTTTTTTCCATTTCCGCAAATCTAACCCAATGTTTGGATCAAGCCGCCAAAGATGTTGATTATTTCGCCGTTGAACCTTCAGTGTAGTAGTAAGTTGCTTCCAAGTGATTTACGTTATTTCATAAAGGTGATGCCTTCATCAAGCATTCAATTCATTGAGCTTGCATTCCATCAGAATTTTCCCATTGCAACGATCGGGAAATATCCTTACCAATATATCATCAAGCCGCCAAAAATATTTATTATTTCGCCGAAGAATCCTTCAGTGTGACCGCCATCTTCCAAAGAGTGCCGCAATTCAGATGATGCTAACATCCCAAACAATGAGCTTGCATTTGATCAATAGTTTTAAATCGCACTGGATCACAAATGTTTTCCCTGTTTATCGAGGTGCGTCCCGTTTAAAAACACCAGTATTATTGTCCACCGCTTGCATTAATGTTTCCTATACTTGACCGCCATCTAGCAACGGCACATTAATTCGAATGATGCTAACGCCAAAGCTCAACATTGTATTGCTTGATCGAATTTAATTCTTGGTTGAATGCAATGTGCAATCGATTCCCTTTCCTCCAATCATTCCGGAAGAATCAATCAGTAGCTTGTTTTATTGTCCAAACGTGATTTCAAGTTCCCTATACTTGCTTTTTAGATTTCATCGGTTCAGCAACGATTATTCGTTTTAATGCGAACAATTCCTGTCTTATCTTCATTTGTATGTGTCGTCTTTTGTATTTGTTCCATAATTGAATGCATTGTGCATCGATCGATTGGTGAAATCATTCCTAATTTAATCGAACAGCGTTCCGTATTTGGTAGCATTTGATGAAATCTGAATCAAAAGTGTTAAATTCCAATGAGATCGTTCTCATTTCAGGATTGACATGCTTTTCTATATGCGCAAAGCGATACAAGATATCTTCACATATGTCGTCTTTGTATTTTCAAATGCGCAAATGATTTTTGGTCACATTACATTTTACCAAAACGTGTGCAAATAAAAACAGCATAATTTTTGGTGAACGCATTTGACCTAGTGCATCGACTGAATCGAAGATGTTAAATTGGAACTGGGGTTCGTTCTCCAGCAAACCCGACGTTGACATGTGCTTCTCATTGATTCCAAGTGGCATGGTTGGGCATTTCAACGTTTTCAAATGCTGCAAATGATTTACTGGTTCACACATTGCCAAAGCGGTCGCAAATAAAACATTCATGGTCTCTAGGATCGTTGTGCCATGCGACCCTGGTGAAGTAAACTCTTTGGCCAATTCTGGAACTGGGGTTGCTAAATGTACAACCGTGGGATATCTTTCATGAATTTGAAAGTGTAATAATCTACAGTGTACGCTACAATTAGCGTCGCTGCGAATGGATCTGCCCATTTGGAAGTTGCTGATTTCGTCGTCAATTTTCCGATGGGCAGGTAAACTAAGGAAGTTCAATCCAATTTAAAATAAAAATTTCTAAAAAAATTTTTTTTCATTGTGCAAATCATGTTTATTTTTATTTGAATGATTTTAAATTTTTACAATTTTAGAGTTGGTCAACCAGTTTTAGTTCACCCGTTTCTCAATAGACTATTTGAACAATACTTTAAACGCCGCCTAATTAATGCACCCCTACGCAGTAATAAATAAATATATATATACTTGCAAACCCGGCGAACTCCGTTTCGCCACCAGATGCCTTCGTTTTATGTAACATTTCGACTCCGTTTCGCCACCAGATGGCTTATGTAACATTTCGTTTGGTGATTAAAAGATGAAGAAAATTTTTTTGTTTTATATTTGAAAAGGAAAAATTTTATTTCATTTCACAACAGATATGAATTCATTTCGATTACAAAATTTTTATTTAGTTGAATCAAGTAAATGAAAGTGAATAAAGTAAATACTTAATCGAAGTTATCTCGCAAATATCCGTGTGTGTTGCAAGAGTAACTCTGGCGATTATGTCATGGCGATCTTGCGATTTTTGGCCCGGTTCCAACTCACGTTCAATTTCCGTCCACTTCGGATTGCATGGCGGGACGTAATAAATAAAATCTGGGTTCCATAATTTCGCACGTACGTCATAGCGTCTTGAGCGTATTCGTGCATGTGGCGTGGGCTTCCGATATAAGATGATGGCAAAGTGACGCAAGTTATTAGTATATGGTCTACTCAGATCGTAGCTTTGCCTGATTGAATCGGATGAACGCTAAACGCGTTCGGTCTCGACTTTTAACATACATGTCGACGGCGAATTGCTGGAATTAATGACGGCACTTTAGGGGAATGACATTCTCCTCATATTGGTACGAATCATCATACGATACGCATAGTAATTCATTGCGCTTGATTTTTATTCGTTTTATACGCCTGAAAATGCAAAATTAAATGAATTGTTAATGGAAACCAATAATAATAATAGTGTGTGTGAATATTGTACCTGTAATTGGATCGACCATCTTCAACGTGATGTCGTATCCGTCTTGCCCTGCCAATCAATGATTGGATATTGTAATAACATCGTACAAACGATGTGTCTCGTTTACGATGCATGATATTGCTTCTTCGCTGAACGACAATGTCTCGCGATTTAGTTTGATCGCCTACAATAATTACAGCTTACATCATTAACCGTGGGTGCATTGAATCTTCGCACATGTTCACCTGTTGGGGGTACAATCCGCTCTTATGACAAAATTTGTGCGTATCCGTTGGCATTCGTTCCAATGCTGTTTTGAACATATTAACCACAGCATTATTGGCGTGAAAAAAATGCTTTGCAACTGTTAAATAATTCAATAGTTTCCTGTATATTGCACCGCGCATTCAGCTGATCCACCATCGACGAAATGAAATATATTTGCAGAAATGATGCGGTTCATCTGGTGTTGGCCACCATTGAACCATGCAAATGATATATTTGTCCTTGTATCTTTAATTGCAAACAATCAATTGTTGAAGGAATACGGTGCTTACTTCTGATCGTGTGATGGTGTAGTGTGTGGTGTATATGTAATTGTTACGTGTTGCAATTCATTGTGTTGGTGTGAGTGATTGGTTATGTGTGTTGTATCTTTTACCTTTGCAAGTCGGCATGAAGCCGCCTTCTCGAATGATATTAGCTCCAAAAGGAAGTCATGCGAAAGCAGTTATTGTATTCAAAGGATGTGTTGAAGAAAATGGCTGGAATCGGGATCACTTCCATCGAACAATGGTTTCAGTGGCTGTGGTGGTGTAAGTAATGGATCAGTTTGACTTTTTCCTCTTGCGCAGCACAATCCAGCCGTTTCTCTTTGAACTTTAACGCATTGCAATATCGGCATATAGTCGTCATTGGTCCAATATCTAAATTTTCATCATCACTGTAGTTCGCAGTGGGATCATATTCGAATGCCAAGCGATTGTATGATGCCAATGATCTTCGTGTCCTCATGCGCTGTCCCAATCGGGAATTTCCTCTTTGTATATTTTGTCTTTCTTTCGCTTAAGTGCTGTAAATACACTTGTTACTGGCTTTACGCATGTCTTGTGCGGCGGCCGATGTTCGCACGCGTCCTTAGGCATTTTGGATGGTGGACTCTGTCCACTTTATCATAAATGCACGATCCATATAATTTACACAGTTCAACTTACCACCTTAAAGACAAATGCCTACTGTTGTTCACAATACACGTGATTGATTTGATGGTTTCCAATTCAAATATGAAACGAATAACTTTTTTTTAATTTCGTTTTTCACAGTAAACACAATCGGTTTGTCACATGAAATTAACTGAGCCGAGAACAATGAGTAGCTGTCAAACAATGTATCACGCACCGGCGCCTACTTAAAATATTGGTTTGGCGCTGTATGTAGTGTATAGTAGATAATACAAATGCATTTTCCGCTTTTCTTTTGAAATGAATTTCGTGAATTTTTTCTTTTGCTATAAACCTCCACGGGCCCCGAACCTTTTCCAACAGAATGCAAAACCGTGCAAATCGGTTCGTGCGTTCTGGAGTTAATACGTCAATAAGAAAACCCGACTTATTTTTTATATATTAGATTTTTTATTTTGTTTTTTAAAACAGTACATGTGTTTGGGGGGGGATATGCTGCATATTTTTTTTTCTTTTTAGGACGTTGATGTGCAACGACTGCACCTAAAAAAATTGGCCCATGCGACACCAAGCCGAAGGCCGAAAATTGGCAGCCAAAATGGTGTCGAAACAGAGATGGGGAAGACACCCATCTTAAATGAAGCCGTCTCCTGGATCTCTGTCCGTGCGAGGGATGCCATTTCTCCACCTTTAGGCCTGCGGTTTTATTTTTGCTTTGCTGTAAAAGAGACATGCATCATTAGATGGGACACCCACCAGTGGTTTTTGGCACCACAGGTGCGGTACCTGTGAACAATATCCGGTGGTCCCAGACATGGACAACAATTGGCGGGTTCGTAATGGATGGGATAACTATGGGTTTCGGTACGGACTCTACCCGGACACGGACGCTACGGTCGGCTGCATGTTCTCCGAAGAGATGCATTCGGCTACCGAATCTGCATCACCAGCAGCGATCGTTGCTCTTGGGTGGCAAACGAAATCAACTGCTGCACTGGCGTAGTGTTCGAACCCACCAGAATGCCGGCGGGCGTTAGGCAGTTGGCCACTTGCAAAGCCCGACGGTTTTATACCCGTTTGCGCCGCGGAGACTCAGCCAGCGGCTGGCATCCATCTGCTGAACTGAATGTGTCATGGCAAAACCACGTCGTATTGCTTCTTAAAGCCCAGATCAGCTCCATAAAACCACTCCTCGTCTGCCTCAAAACGAGTTTTTCGTTTTCTATCGCACGGCATTCCTCCAATATAATGCAGACCGTTCGGGCTACTGGATATCACCACACGGCCAATTTTTGACCTGCACACTTTGCGTGCACTACGCTGTCGCAAAGGTTGCAAACCTATGTTCGGCTGATCGTGAAATTGATCTGCTTTTGCCTGAATGGTGGTTTTTTGCGCAGATCATAAGAAAATTCCATAGTTTTTTTTTTTTTTCAATAACAAAACAAAGTTCAATACAAAAAATTGCAATCAGACCACAGGGCAAGCGGTTTCTAAAAGCTATGCTTAAAGAAAAATCGAAAAAAGTGAGAACTACTGCAACAGCTTGTAAGTGTTCTCCTGAACAAACGGTTTTATAAGCGATTGATAAAAAGAACAGTTAGTTTGAGTTGTTGTGATAGAGAGTTTGCTAGACAAAAGCTAAAATTCAAGGTCTTCAAAATGTATTTTTTACCGACACTTTCATGATTAAAAAACGTCGTGTTTATACACAAAAAAGTAGGCATTGCGGTATTCGCAACCTTGGATAGAAAATCAGATTAAGAATGTATTTATTAAATTTATTAGGCCAAACACCGGTTGTTTGTAATTATAAATACTTATATTGGCGCGTTTGAAAAAAAACGGCAATGAAGCTCACTACTACAATGGAACGAACGATATCTATTATCTTTACAGAAAGCACATAATGTCGGCCAATTTTTATTAGATAGTGTGATTCATCTGGGTGATGTACGCTTTTGACGTCAATTATATGTTAGTCGACCGTTAAAATAAAATAATTATTCGTGTTTAAATGTTACCAATAATCCTCTTTGTCCTTAATCCCCTTAGTCAAAGTGCGATTATATAAAAACAAGAAAAAATAACCGAAACCATGTTAGACGTATAGAAATATCAAAAAAACTCCCCATTAGTCGACAAAAGAAAAGACAACTACTTTTGGCTTTTAAATAAACATTACTCTGTCGTGGGATGATCATGTAGCGCAAAGCAGTTGGCAAAACCTATGGGATTCTAATCAGCACTAAAATATTACCAAGGATTTCTCATACCAGAAATGCATCCGGATACGAATAGCAAAAGCATACCTGCTCGATCTACTCACTTGTAGATTGATTTTGAAACTGTGGCTACGCAAGGCAAAAAAAAGTTGAGCATGTGTTAAATTAAATAAAATAAAAAATAAAAAACACGAACATTATTATAAGAAAAACGAGAAAAAGAACGTTTGGAGTCGCAGTGAATGTTTGACTCTACTTTTCAGCTAGAGTACTCAGTCACATGTTTTGCCAAATTTATGTGGAATTATCAAATGTTTTATCAGTTTTACATTTAAAAATTTTTTTTCCACATCTGTCATCTACATCTACATTATCTACATCACTTCTCCACAGCAACACACGAGATTACGCGAGTCAGAATGTGTCAGCAGTGTGTAGGCAGAGAAGACAATCATCCCCATTAAAGTAAGACAACTCTGCAAGGTGGCGAGGGGAAAGCGCTGCTGAAAACTCATTTTATCATTGGTAGTCAGTAATATTTCAGTTTGATTGGTCTATATTTTGGTACCATTGACTGCAGTGTGTAAGGTTTAAGGTATCTGTTTATGTCTGTTCCCATGTTTGGTGTTGTGAAGATGGGACACATTACGCATTTGTCGCTTTGTCGGCTAGTACTTCAGTGGTAAAACTATGTGCTGTGAGTCTCAAACTTTCGATCCGAATTCCTGTGATACCACTTCATTAAAATGTAAGCTTCAAAAATTTCACATCCACTCCTTTTACCATTAACAAATACAATATACCCTTTCTTTTACTCTTAGAGTACGGGGTATAAAATTCCACATATAAATAATACCGACTGGTATTGGTATAAAAAGCAAAGTGGCGTCGTAAGTTAACGGCGACTCTCACATCACTTCGGTTTTTAAGTTTTTCATAGAGGTAGCTCTTTCATTTAGATTACATACCATTTAAGTAATTTCTCAAAACATCATAACGTTGGTATTCTTGTACAATTTATTTATTAGTAGTAGTACAACTATAATTCATTCAAAATGTTCCAAGTCCTAAACCTTAAAAAAAAAAGTTGGTTTGGTTCGTTAAGGGAAAGTTTGATTTTGTCGAATAGTGCTAAGAGCCGTTGCGCTTGTTTTCGTTCCAATTGTTCATGTTGATTTCGTTCATTTCATACATTTTGTGATTAATATTCACGCAATTGCTTGTCGCTCACATGCATATTTTCGTTACCTTGCTACAATAGTTCGTCTGTTCTATCAGCTCTTTATAAGGGCCCAAAGCATGCGAGACAAAAACCATGTTAAAGGAAAGACAATACGGGAATACAACGACAAATCACTTCCATCGAACAATGGGTTCCAGTGGTGGTGTAAGTAATGGATCCAGTTTGACTTTTCCTCTTGCGCAGCACAATCCAGCCGTTTCTCTCTTTGAACTTTAACGCATTGCAATATCGGCATATAGTCGTCATTGGTCCATTATCTAAATTTTCATCATCACTGTAGTTCGCATTGGGATCATATTGGAATGCCAAGCGATTGTATGATGCCAATGATCTTCGTGTCCTCACGCGCTATCCCAATCGGAAGTTTTCTCTATTATATTTTTTGTCTTTCTTCGCTTAAGTTCTGTGAATACATTTGCTGGCTTGCATGTCGTGTGCGGCGGCCTTTAGGCATTTTGGACTGTGGACAGAGTGGTGAATTTAACCTCAAATGCACGATCCACATAATTTACACAGTTCAACTTACCACCTTAAAGACAAATGCCTGCTGTTGAAATTGAATAAAAAATGTTCACAATACACGTGATTAATTTGATGGTTTCCAATTGAAATGTGAGGAAACGAATAACTTTTTTTAATTTCGTTTCTCAAAGTGAACACAATACCGGTTTGTCACATGAAATTAACTGAGCAGAGAACAACGAGTAGCTGTCAAACAATGTATCACGCACCGGCGCCTACTTAAAATATTCTTTGTAGTACATACTATGTATCAGAGATGGCGCTGTATATATAGTAGATAATACAACTACATTTTCCCGCTTTCTGTTGAAATTTTCGTGAATTTTCTTTTGCTATAAACCTCACGGAGCCCGAGATCTTCCAACGAATGCAAAACCGTGGAAATCGGTTCGTGCGTTCTGAGTTATTGCGTCAGGAAATCCTGACTTATTTTTATATAGATGGTATAACACTGCTTCAAGTGTATTTCAAAAATTTCGCCCCGCCCTCACAAAGGGCGCACATCTGTGCCGTCTACAAAATTGACGATAAAGCGAAAAATTCAGAATCATAGAGAAAGCCCATATCTACGAGGGGTTGCTATTTATATTTTTGGCCTAACTATGAAAACCCCAACTTAGGCGTCTGAAAATGGTTTTATTATTTTTCAAAATATTCTCCTTGATAATTAATATACTACTTTTGAATTCGATTTAAACAATTTTCATAGCATTTTTCCAGTCCGAATGAGACACCTCTAAAACATGCATTTTTAATGCATCAACCGCTTCTCCTGGCGTCGAAAACCATTGACCGCGTCGTTTGTTCTTGATGTTAGGGAACAAGAAGAAGTCATTGGGAGACAAGTCAGAACTGTATGGCGGATGACCCATCAAATCGACGTTTTGGTCGGTCAAAAATGCCTTTGTCTGTGCCGATGAGTGAGGGATCGCATTGGCATGGTAAAGAAGGATTCGTGTCTTTTTGTTAATTTTTCGAATTTCACCGAAAACTTCTGGCAAACAAATGGTTGTTTACTAATCAGAGTTAACTGTTTTGGACGACCTTCACGGAATTAGTCGCTGAGCGTACAGTGGTCGCTGTACTCTCAGTGTACTAATTTTTACAGAACTAAAAAAGGTGCTTGTTCGCCGTGTAATAATTTTAGTTCATCTATGCATTCTTTTCTACTTAATCAACGTCGAAAGTTGTAAAAAATAATCGCACGAAAATGTTCACGGCCTAATTTCATTTTTTTCTGCCGAGATAAATTTTTGTATTTATCGTTATTCGATATCAAACGTGGTCGTACACCCAGCGTCAAAAAGCCTGGTGTTTCCCCAAATTGGGAGTCTTCGTGAATGTTTCCTTCTAGTTTTGTGTGGTTTTTGACGTCTTAGTTGGAAACAACAGGCTTCCAAAGTCAGAAATGCATGCAATTTCAGAGTGCGGCTTTTTTTCGCTGGGTGTACATTAAAATGTTGTATATAGGCTTAAAACTCTAAACTTTTTTATGCAAATAACCATTTGGATCAATATGGCTAGAAGTGACCTAGGCCAAAACCATCAACAGCAACCCTCGTATTAGAGGCTCGAATCTGAATCGGATCGGATCATTTAGAGATTTATCGTTCCCTCTCGCTCTCACTCACACACCAACGCGACTGCTTTGCCCATTCGTCCAGATAAGCTCCTGGATCTCAGAGACTATAAGAGCTAGAACAACCAAACTTTCTGCCCAAACTCCTGATATACCACTTCAATATCTGGTTCAAATCTGATCATAATTATAGGCACAATAATGCAATTAATTTTCAACAGCTACCTGTACCTGGTAATTTATTTTAGAAATTCCACATAAATCACATGTGTACTGACTGAGTATGGGTATAAAAATAGTATTGCGGTTACTCAACACGTTCCTTCTCGCTTTGTTTGTGATTTTCTGGGGAACCAAGACTTACACATAAAATGATAAAAACGCTGCATTTATTTTACAGATTGAAGAAAAACGTCCTCAAAAAAGTGACAAGCTACTGCGCAAGGAGGAAGGCTCAGCATCGGTCAGCAATACGCTTAAACAAATCAGACAAATATACAGAACTGGTAACGACCAGCCTATTCCGTATTTCAAATTAATTTGTCACCCTACAAATTTTATGAACTCTGTACAGAATTCATTGAATATTTCATTTCTTGTTCAAGAAAATATGATTTATATTGAGCCAGGAAATGATGATTTACCACAGATTCGATGTGTTGCAAATCCCAGAAATGTATCTTCAAATGGGTCTGCTCAGTCAATTTGTGCCATTGATGTCAACTTTTGTCAGGTATGGAAGTAAAAGGTGTGAAGGAAATTGTAATCTTTATTTACATTATTTCACAGCAAATGGTAAAAATATTACAACATACAAAGAGCCAATGCTGAAAAGACTGGAAAAAGGCGATAGTTATTAACGGCATTTTTATTTAATCAATAATAAATCAATATACATTCCTTATTCTTATTTCATAAACCATTTACATTTTGTCATCACCATGATGTTGGAAACGAAAGTCAATGACAGATAAACAATTTATTTGGCTAGACGTTGAAAAAAAAAACGTTCTGTTTTCTTTTAATATTGGAAATTTCAGATCTTAAACACAAGAATACAGTATTTTTAGGTACATAAAGGTATCTTTAATTACATACGACATCTGTATCCCATGACAACTATAGTTTTCAATGGCTATTGACATCGATGATTCATGTCAGCTTGAATTCGCAATGTGTTGTTGTTTTGGTTTATTTGAGTAAAGTTACAGTGGACTCCAGGACATACAGGATATTGCCACTATAACGTTCACAGTAGATGAAATCTCCATTTTACTAGAACTCTCTTGTTACTTATCGAATCAGGACATGCCACGCCACATAGCCATCTGAAGAATATGCCGAACCATCTGAATAATGGATTGGATCGTTGGAAATTATTTTATTTATTTATTTATTCCATTATTCACCCACATACAACCAAAAATTATGCTTAACTGGCTAAGATAACTTATTACTATCTTAAATAATAACAAAAAATCAACAATACATAGAAAATTACACATGAGAACGGAAAAAATCAGTGAGCCACCGTTTGACGGTTCCCTTCCCCTGGCAAAAGTCCAAACGCATCCCAGCTGGCAGCGCATTATGTTGTCGAAGAGTTCTGCAGATGGGTTCATTGCTACCATAGTTGGTTTGATGGCGATCGACCACAATGGGTGAATGTGCTCTTAGGGCCTTGGCTGGCTCTTTGCCAATCCTGAAAAGCAGGTCAGGGCAATCAATATGTCCCGTTAGGAGAACATAGAGAAGATCTGTGCCGCAGTAGTCTTACTATCCTCAAGTGAGAAGAGGCGCACAAGGCGACATCTACGCTCATACGACGGCAACGGGAAAGAAAAGTGCAAGGGTTGGAGTGCAAACTTAAGAAACTTTCCTTGCAGTCTCTCAATCCGCGAAATTTGAACGACACCGATAGGGTTCCAAACCATGGAAGCGTATTCAAGAAACGAGTACAGTACAGTCTCGTATAGGTCCCTTTGGCAGAATTCAAAAAAAAGCTTTGATTGAGAGAGACTTTGAGTCAAACATGATCCGTAGGTGAAGTATCTCCGTCTGCTTTAAAAGGGTACGGCCATCTATCGGATATGAGGAAAGCACATTGAAGGCACACTTGCTAAATGTGACAGAATAACATTTGCTAATGTTGAGAGGAAGGGAGTCTGCACCAACTAGCAACTCTATCCAGATCCCGCTGCAACAGGATCGTTATGTGAGTGGTGGACCGACTTCTCTTCCTCGTTCCTGCAAATTCAACAGAAGTCGTTGTGAAGGATTCACAGCCTTGCAGCGTGTGTGCCGATCTGCCAGAGTCTGTGATGACTTGGGAAGAAGAAGACGCACACTGAGTATCCGCCTAAAGGTAGTTTGGAGACGATAGAGATCGCATCCTTGATTGCTACGACCTCTGCCTCCCTCGCGGCCGTCTAACTTTTGAGCCATCACTGTATATATGAATCGCATTTGCAGATCGAGGTTCGCCCCTCTCCCAGTCCTCCCTAAGCAGTAGTCTGTCCTCTCTGGAAATTGCGGGAGCTTTTTAGGGTTCCCGATTGACTGACGGCGGATGTTTTCCACAGGTTAGGTTCTCTTTGTCGGAACTTTGTACTTCCTGGTGAATAGAACTCGTTCCGTCTTAGATGGGTTAGCAAGCCATTTGTCTGCCCATTGTGACAGCTTTATGAGGGTGCTTGTAATGCACTCGCATGTGGTCTCGCATAGGATCTATTAAGCGCAGCAGTGCAGGCGTCGGTAAAAATTTTTACCAGACGTGTGATTGTCTCCCGTGAGATAGCTTCCCTAGGTGGTGACTCAGGGAGAGTTTGGCAAAGGTGGTCCAAGTAGCGGTTCCAGTTTGTTCGCCTATGGTTCCGGAATTGGACATAACTCGGTGTGGAGAATGAGTAAACAGTTTCCACGTACGTGTGGTCTGAGACGGACTGTTCTTTAATCACCCTCCAGTATACTACGTTGTTTTGTAGCGTATGAGAGGCAAGCGTGAGCTCCAGGACCTCCTTGCGATTTTTAATAATAAAGGTGGGATCGTCCCACCGGTTTAAGATGACTATCTGAGTTGTCAGTAAGTAGCTGAAAAGGAACTCACTCCGTTCGGTTGTGTTAGTGCTTCCTCACTGACGTGGTGAGGGTTAGCGTCGCATCCGACAATTAGGCCGATGTCCTTGGCCTCGCAGTCTGCGATGAGCAACCTTAGGAACGCATGTGGAGGGAGGGTCTATGTATTTTGAGCAGATCCGGTGTGAGCGCCTTTGGCCTTTGAGGCTCACCGCCGTATGATCTTCATTGCTGAAATTTGGGAGCAAAAATTAGTGCAGTTCTTTTTTTTGGAAGAATGAAGGTGCGTATTTTACCTGGGGTGTATAGCTCACAGTCTGGGGTCCTCAGACCGGAGACCCTGTTTCCGAGGATCCAGGGTTCCTGTATGAGGACTGTGTCGAAATAGTAAGGAAGCACATGCAGCCTTATAATGGTGGAGTTTTATCTGCAGAACCGCTGCCTGCCGGGGAAGACGGGGTTTCCCTGGTCACCAGGCGCTTACCAGCCGCGATTACGCTCTGCTGGGCACCCACACCGATGACCGATGGGCACGATTGGTTTATCGGAGCCCTCCTCGCAGCGGTTTCTGCTTGAACACGGTCGACCGACTTTGTCTCCTTCCCCGTCTTCTTAGGACCTGGTTTCCCAGGGGTTGATGTAGAGCCATCCCTCAACATCAAGTTTATACTCCGATACTTTAACAGGAGTACCAAGCTCCTTTGCCGTGTTTTTATTATATTTAAATTGTTTGGCATTTTTGGTCCCACGGTAGGCAGAAAGGGGTGAAGCCTGATTTCAACTGGAGGTCGGCAGGTATCCAGAGATCGCATACGAGCGACCGATCACCCCCTCGGCCATGCATCCATCAACGCATACTGATTCACCTCGTATTGGGGTAACTTCACTGTGAGTTTTCTTCTCTCTGCCCGACTACTATTAGCCAGCATCCGCAGCGACTTGACCGTATCTGGACCAGTTACCAGCCGCCCTCACGATGAGAATATAGTTGCACTTCCACTGGTGTGTACAGTTACGGCGGAAGACAGTCCGCTCGTGATCCCACTGTGTACTAGAACCGGGAGCATGGCCGCATCGGATAAGGTAAGCCCTAGTCCGAGACACCCCTACCCCCGTCCGAGTGTTCAGTGATGGCGAGACAACCCGTCATCCGTGATTCCCCCTGTATCACCCGAATGGCTGACGACCAACAGGATACTGTCGCCAACAGTTTTGACAGAACGGAATATTTTCAAATCATCAGCAAAGAGCAGATACTCAAGGGTTTCAATGCTGAGACATATGTCGTTTATAAATATTGTCAACAGCAGTGGACCAAGTGCACTTCATTGTGGAAGGCCGAAAGTTGCGCACTTGAATTTTATAAAAAGTCCAGAACGATCCGTTTTTGGTTGATTAGTTTTTATTGAATGTCTTTTTAATAATTCTTAAAATCTCTGAAACCTAAGGATAAATATGCCGATGTTGCACTCTTGTCCGCTAGTCATATTTGTGCGATCGTATTACCATCGCAGTCCCTTAAGTACACTTGGTATAGTGGGTATTGTTTATATGTATGTTATTTATGTGTGTATACTACATTTCCCTACTTTTGAAAACTAACGTAATTTATTGTAATTATGGAATTTTCTGTGGTCTGCGCTAAAAATAACCAGCAAGAAGTAGATCACTCACGATCAGCCAAACTTACCTTGCTGGCTTTGCGACCGCGTAGTGCACGCAAAGTGTGCAGGTATTTCTGGCCGTGTGGGTGATGCCATCTCACAACGGAACGGTCCGCATTATAGTTGTGAGGAATGCCATGCGGTCGAAAACGAAATGCGCTCGTCTATGAGGCAGACGAGGAGTGGCTTTAAGGAGCTGATCGTGGGCTTTAGGAAGCAATACGATCGGCTCTTAGCCATGGACACTCAGTTCAGCAGTTTACAGCTGCTGGCTGAGTCTCCGCGGCGCAAGAAGTCCACTCCGCGGGACTTGCAAGTGCCAACTGCCTCACGGCCGCCGGCATCTGCAAAACTAGCCTTTGCAAAGTTTTTATATGTATGATGTATTAACTTTAAGAATTTAAAATAAAAAATACAAAACATTCACATACAAATTTCGACTTTATGCCAAAAAATCGGCCTCTTGGACCATAGTCTTTGGTCCGCTCTGTACTTGTGCATTGACGTTCTGAAAGGCACAAACATTTTCTATAATGTACTTGACACACTCTTTGATTCTTGGGTCCCATATTTCTGGGACTATTTAGATGTGGGATGCCCCTTGGTTTACCAAAGAGCTATCCATGACATTTCATCGCTCCAGCCCCTTGTTGGCTCCTTACACCCTCTGCGGTGGTTTTCTTGCGAGAATTACATTGCACTATGGGTAAAATTTCCATTTTTCGGGGATTAAGTCATTTTCTCTTGCTAACATATTAAGAAAACTTCAAACTGTAAAGCTCCATACCCCAAATGCCATAAAACAAAAGCGAAACATGATTTTTGTGAAATTTAAAAAGAATACCAATCATACGGGTTTTACTATCTAATGGTTCTACTACTACTCTGTGACTTGTGAGTTTTCTATTAATATTTCGTAAAAAGTAGAACAAGCTCTCAAAGGTAATTTCTTGGCAAAAAATTTAACAAGTTTGTGGAGACATATAAAACGACCAGAGGTGCCCCAACCTATAGTTCAAATATATGTCGTAGAGCCGTTAAATGTGATTCAAAGGCAGTTTATTTCAATTCCCACAATTTCCCACAATCTGCGCAAATTCATTTTTTGCAGGTGACTTCAGTGTTTAAACTCTGATCTGTTAAGTGCACCAATGCATTGGTTGATGATCTTTGTGTTAAACTAGACGTTAAAATTTAAAATCTTTAAAATTTAAAACTTAAATTTGTAAGTTAAAATATTCTGAACAGAGTTCTACCATGCATGGTAAATAAAGCCATGGGAGTGCTTGGGTTTATTAAGAGGTGGTCAAAGGAATTTGACGACCCCTATATAACGAAGACTCTCTATATTTCGCTTGTTCGTCCGATTTTTAGAGAACGGCTCTTGTGTATGGTTCCCTCAGTACAAAGTACACCAAGACCGTATAGAATCAGTCAGAAAACTTTTTACTTTTTGCTCTGCGTGGCCTCAATTGGGATGAAGGTGTAAGACTGCCTCCTTACTCTCGTAGATTACTCTTTATAGACCTTCCATCCTTACTTAATCGTACAAAAAGCTTGGTGTGGTTTTCATGCACAATTTGATCAGGGGGTGATATCGACAGCCCTGACTTGTTGAAACCGCATAAACTTCACGGTTTCTATTAGATCCTTTAGAAATTTTATTCCTTTGTACCTTCAAATGTGTAGATCGAATTATTCCTTGCATGAATCGTTTCGGATCTTATGCTCGGATTATAATTCGTTCTATCATATTATATCCACCACTAAATCACTTCCTCTACTTAAATCACTATCACTATGTATTATATCCACCACTAAATCACTTCCTCTACTTAAATCACTAATACTAATATACCTTGCCCGTAATTAGTAATATTCTTTTTGTAACTTTGCATGTTTTAGCGTTGTGTTTAGCCCTAATTTTTCCTCGAATATTAGTCTAACACCTATCTTTCCTGCATGTTCGCGATCGGTTTCGGTACACGTGTCGCGCGTCATGCGGCAGCGCCCCTCGGTCGGTTGGGCGGGAGGAGGGCTGCGTATCTGCCAGGGATCCGCGCGTATCAGGCTTCGACTTGGTGTCTTATGGGCCACTTGATGGTCCAGTCATTGCACATCAACGTCCCAAAGAGATCTCAGCAATGATGATGTGCTGTTACCCACGGCCACCGTCCTCTTAGATTCCGGCTCTCAGTTGCATTTAATAACCTCCCGTTTAGCTAATAAGCTTAAGCTTTGGAAGATAAAATCGTCCACTAATGTTTCTGGAATCGGTGACTCCAGCCTCATCACCCATGGGTGTCCGTAAAATAAGCCTTCAGTCTCGCTTGTCGGCATACTCGATTCGCATCACTGCTGTTATCGTCCCTAATATCACTGATCGGCAGCCAAGCCACAGCGTGAACATTTGCAGCTGATGATTCCTGAAAACCTGCCACTCGCCGATATAGGATTTCATATATCTCAGGGCATCGTGTTGGGCAATTCAGAAGCTTGAATTTACCAATAATTCAGAAAACTCGCTTGGGATGGGTCGTATCTGGAGGTTGGTGATCGAGTCAAAAACATTTCGCTGATTTGCTCAAATTAAAGTCAAACGCTAGATACTCCTCGCAATGTATCCTTGTCCAAATGTTCCCGCGTTCAATGCTCAAGGTTCCCTGAGTCTAACCCTTCAACATCAGACCCCAACATCCGATGTATCTGCGTAACCCTGCAGAGTCTGTTGAAAGCCAGGTTTCAACGGGGAGAGTATGTCGGGTTTCGCAGCCCGATGGTTAGTTAGTAAATCTTATATAATAGTTAGTGGAGCAGCCTACCGTAAATCTAATTTGTGTTGACCAGCAGTTATAAAAAGAAGTTCAACATATTACCTGAACAGGTACTTATGTACCTATATCCATACCTCAAGTTGCGTATGACGAATAAATGTCAAAGGAACATGATCAGGATCCCGTCCTCATTTGCTTTAATTTCAATTGGTCAGTTGGTAGTTTCTTTTTCCATTTTTTAGGATTGGTCAAACAATTTTTTGCTCCGCCAGCTCTCCATAGATTTTAGTCAGCAATACATCACACGACGCCCTATAAATGTACATGTTGAGCTTTTGAGCTACGCTTAAGAACTGAAGACGGTAAAGTTATTCTGTATATATGTATGTGATTGCTTTATTTGCCACAAGGCGATATGGGTGATTAGGTATTAACTGGCCAGCTCGTATTGGTCGAGCTTAGCGAGAGCACCGTAAAGGATAATCCGGTTAATAATTTAATAATATTTAGTCAGCCGGGACAATTTGCCAATCAACAAAACATTCGTAACAGCCGACGTTCGAGTTTTAAGTGCCATCTGCTGCGCGAACGGCTTTGTCGGATGACGAACTCCGAGAGAGGGCAATGAAAAGTGCAGGGCATAAACAAGTGATGCTGTTTAGGAGATTCGCTCGCTTCTCTTTGCGATGACTTGGGCCGGCGCTTAGCAGAACATATTCCCCCAGCTGAAGAGCACGGATCCTCGACATCCTTCCTTGGCAAGATGCTCAGCTCTTCGATGGCCATTGTGATGCCCCCAATGTCCGTTTTGAGCTCGGCTACACTGCGAACGTGGCAATCAGCTTCGTGATCATGCCCAGTGGCCACTTCAGAGGTGGCAAGTCACTCTGAAACAGGAACCCATGGCCTTGAGTTTATGATAGCAGTGATATGGCACAAGAGTACTCTCAGGTCATCAGACCACAGCAAGGAACTGGAAGCGAAACGGTATAAAATATGCTTGGCTATTTTTTAACCGCAGCCTCGCAAAGCACTTAAAAGTGGGGAAATCGAGGGGATGTGAACCATCAGTCAATTAGATCTGCGACCAAAATCTCTTGAATATCCTGTAGATGCCCTTCGGTCAGGTACGGCTGCTTCAACTCTGCAAACTCGTTCTTCGCTCTCACAAAGTTTGTTGCGTTATCGGAAAAATCATACATCAGCTCAAGTGAACGGCCTTGGTGGCAAAGCAAATGTAGCATTTGATGGTTGGTAAGATAAGCACCTCACTCTTGCAAAAAAACGGACCACAAAATCAACTCCAGAGGCTTACGACGCGGTCACACGATCCTTCGGCAAGTCAGCCATAATATGCTGAAGCGATTTATATGGCATAATATGCTGCAGCGATTTACGGCTGTCTTGCGCCCTCCAATCGGCCAATGCTCATGCCGAATAAGTGCGAGCAATGCTCGAGGTCCAACCTGCAGGGCCTGCTCATGGAAATGTATAATAACCGTCGATGTGACAGGATGACGCCTTGGAAGAATAAATGGGTGTCGTGCGTTGAAAACACCCACCGACGCATAACCATGTATGCTTATTCATGATTGTCGCGAGCGTCGATATAGAGTTTGACGACTCTAGTAAGCTAAATCAAACGAAGAAGTATCCTGGTGTCACCAAGGTTATCAGCTACTGCTAGTCCCGACGACCTTGTGAGCTGCATAAACGTTTCCAAGCTTTCCGAAGGTATTGTAAATTATCCGACCCTCAAATAAGTCTACGAATAGACAAACTGCTACCAGGACTCCTTGCGAAGCTCCAGAATCCTCATGAATTGAATAGCTGGTTCTGGCCACAGAGACTGCTCATCTCTACATAACGGTGGCACGTGAGCCCAAAAAATATAAATCCAGAATATGATGGTAAGATTCTGAGCTGTTGGAACGTAGTGCCACTACATCTGAGCAGTGCACTTCTGCATTCATCAGACCCTATTTGCAACGATGACGTTAAAACTTAATGGGTCATTGCGAAACCATCACTGATCAATTGAGAAAGCGCCATATAACTCCAACTTGGGCCCCTTTAATAGCTTAAGAAGGGCGACACGAGACTTCTCACATAGAAGTTGCACATGCGCGCCATTATTTGTCCATAATCTGGCCTAGCGTCACAAAACCCGTGAACGTTCATCATTGAGCTGGGAACAAAGACAAGACGGCCAAAAGTAGAAAATTCTCTCAAAAAGCTGGTCCACGCTGTCGACAGAGTCTCTGGCAGACTTTCATCCCATTGGAGCTACTCCTTCCGCACCAGCTGAAGGAAAATCGTTGCCTTTGCAATGACAGGCCCAATAAGTCATAAGAGATCATAAAATCGAGCAATCGTTGACAACATGGCACGTTTTGACGGCATTGATGACAGCTGTGCTGAAGGACATTCGTTGCCTTTGCAATAACACGCCCAAAAAGTCATAAGGGATCATAAAAATGAGCAATAGTTGACAACATGAAACTTTTTGTCGCCTTTGATGGCATCTGTCCGAAAAGATAATTTTAACCAATACAGACTTGCTAACTAGTCCAATGACTTTTGTAAAGTCAGTGCAATTGTCGAACCTAAGCAGCGTTTCTTTATCTTTGTCAGGAACTCCCTCAACTACGTTGGAGCACCACTTCCGAATTGGGAATATTCCAAGAGCCAATACCTGGGATGGCTGTTTCAACTTCTCCCGCCCTTCCGATAAAGATCCTCCTCCAGTCACCAAATGGTCAACATATAAATGGGAAGATAGCACTTCTGAGCCAATTGAGAATGCAGTCTTCTCATCTTCGGCCAATTGGGGACCGTCCACAGTCCATAGTCCACAATTTTGAAAATAGTGTAAGGAACCGTTTATTTCCGCCTGACTCGGCGGGGCTGGCTCAGCGGCCGATGGGATCGTTACAACAAATTTATATGTCGCCTCGCAAACAATCAGTAATTGACAGGTCAGGTTTAATTACTAGTAGCAGGATCTTTATTGGTATCTTACTTCTAAAACAAGTTCTTACGGGATAGGTTATATTTGCAGGATATTTGCACCCGACTAGTGGCGTTGCGCCAACGTCTTAGCCGTGGTCTCGATGATGCTATGGCTATGGGCTCGACTGGGCTCACGCCTGGTCCCGCACACAATTCCGCAGACACCGCTCACTTGATTCCTGCACGAACGCGTGGATTAACGGTACCCTCGCGGTTGATCGCACTCGCTTGAACTCACGAACGTTCTCGTATACTGATCAACTGTATACTAGATCAACTAGATCAACTATACTAGATCAACTGTCCCCGCAGCTGTCACTGGGTTCCATTTATACTCTCCTCAAGACGCGGGCGTCCGTGTTGCTGCCTAGCAACAACGGTAAAACCACGCGTCGTCGGTAAGTTTCCATCGGCGCCTCCGCGAGTTTCCAGCTCGTTCTTAAAGGGACCCGGCGCCAGGCGTACTTATTGCCTGCCTGTCCCGCCGACTCCTCATCTTTTGCTGGCCTCTCCCACCTTAGTTGAATTCGCCGTGAATTCTCCCTCTGAACCCTTTCTAGGGCCTTTGTGAGGACACTCGGTGTACGATTTCGATTAGACATCAAACCGTATGGTTAAAACTAAATGAAATTATAGCTATTAGGTATTAATAATTCCCAACAATCCCAATAAATAATGACGATAGTCGCTAACTGACCCAAATAAATATGTAATATGCACCGCTGACCTAGATAAATATACAATAGACAGCTGGATGCAGTTTTATTCACAAATTCTTGTTATTGATAATGCACTCATAAATTACATTCGGGTTGGCCTGCATGATAAACTTTACGATAGTCGATACGATTACGATAAAATTATCTTAAACCTGACCCTCGGACCTTTAGACCCGGACCCTTGCAGTTAGAAGTGTAATGATTGTTTAGTCATAAATAAATATAACATGTTTTCATACCAGATTATACTTAGAACTAATTAAACAAGCCTAAGATCCTAAGTAAGTCATTGTACTTGTTATAACTGTATATAAGCCTTGCATTTTACCAAATAAAATCAGTACGAAAGAACTCTGACGCATTCAATTAGTGCAAGTACCGATTGCGGCGACCATTTGTTACTGGTACATGAACCGGTAGCATACAAACTTGTATTTCAGCATACGATTGTCATATTGACGATCATCAGAACCAATTGAATCTACATCAACAAATTAATTTGATTCGTTCATATAATGACCCACGACTTTTGAATAGTTACCCGTTCATCCGGCTTTTGTTCCCGATTTGAACTTGGATTTATTTGGAAACATAATTGGTCGACTTGGCGAAATAGGAATTTTTTCATACCAGGCTTCAGAAGCTAATGAATCTAATGAATGAATATTTAAAAACAGAGATGTGGTCATAAAATAAAAAAGACGAATTGACCAAACAACTGACATCATTAGAAGAAAGAATCCAGTTCCATTACATCTATGGAGAATAAGCCCGAAATAGAGCCGAGAGCAAAGGGTGCTGCTTGAAAGTCCTCAGCACATTATGAATAAAACGACGAATGAGACGCGAAAGGATTTCAAGCGAATAATAATAAAATAAGTGGATGAGATTAGGGCGATCCATGTCCAAATATACAAAAATGTACAGATCCTGTAAAATGGGATACAACAACATTAATTATATAGCAGCTAAAGATTGAGTGTTAACAGTTCAAACAACGACTACATCAGAACCTGAACAGGCGCATATGCACAATACATTACCCCTGCCAAAAAGTTGCAATCCCCAAATTTGAAGGAGACATTTTTAAGAAAATGATTCATGAAGCATCTGTACCCGTCATTCAGAATTTAAAGAATGTGGCATTTAAAGACCAATGTTACGCTCCCGGCAGCGAATTGAATACGCCACCTCTCGCTAACAGAAGGCAATTCCCTTAAAAAGAGTTGTTGCGTCAGAATATGAAATTAGTTTATGAAGTCTAGTGTAAGTAGGTTAGGGCAACCTCTCTCTCGCTCTCGGCGAATTCGCCCCGTTTTTCCACCGTAGGTTAGGTAGGTACCCGCATTTTTTGATCCGCTTTAAAATACAATTCTTTACACCACCCAAAGTCTCGGTTTTTTTGCAATTAGAAAAACTATTATAGTTCTATTAATAGTGCTAATTAACGCATTGATTCATAGGTTATTGGATTAACCAAGCATTTTGAATGATACCAAATCCATTAAAGTATTGCACGATAACATACGATAGCATAACATCGAAAAAGAAACTTTAGCAGCGGTAAACAACATCGACATATAGACAAGATATATGGGACACGATGCTACTATGTATCTTGACAAAAAAGTTAGATCGTCAGACCCACACTTTGTATGAACAATTCATACAAAATACAAAGCAATTACAGCCTTTAAGCGATTTCATTAAATTCCTCGAGCAACGGTTCCATACATTGGCAGCTATTGGATGGGAAAAAATAAAGAAACCCATGGAAATTTCCTCAGCAGTAGCTGAAAGTCAGTACTTCTGTTATTTTTCCGAAAAGCCAGATCACGCTATTTACAAGTGCACACAGTTTAAAAAAAAAACTGCCGCAGAAAGATGGTAAGAAAGATTAAATGGCTTCCAAAGAACCAACTTTGCGTCAAATGTTTTAAACGCGACACACTGCAAAAGAATTGCCAAAGAAGAGATTGCTTTAAGTGCAATAAAGGACAGAACACTCTTCTATATTTGGAAAATAAGTATGAAGCCAAAACTGCAGCATCAGCAAATAGTATACAATACAAGCATGTACTATTAGCTACTGCTCGTGTGACAATAAAATGCCACAATGCATTGCAATGGTAGGGGTGAACAATGGGTGAATTTAGAGCCCTACTTTATTCAGGCTCACAAGTCAATGTGATTTCTGAAAGAGTATTGAAAATATTAGATCTGAAAACACAGAATCCAGAGATACAAATACATGGAATTGATGGAAGAACACAAACATCAAAGGCGAGAGTCAATGTTATGCTCAAATCAAAGCATACAGACTTCATTCAAAGGTAACGCAATTGTGTTGCCAGATCCGACTTTTGACAACATTGGAAGAATAGATATTCTGTTGGGCCCAGAACATTGCTTCGACAAAGTAGAAGACAAGCATGTGTCAATTGAAAAGGATTTCCCAGACTGCGAAAAACAAAATTAGGATGAATAATGGCTGACACACTTAAGAATGCCTCCACAAATGCAAGCACATGCGCAGTATTGACTGAAGAAGATAAAAGTTGATCAGCTCGATAACCAAATTCAGAGTAGTTTTTGATGCCTCTGCTGTCAGGTTATCTGGAAAACCAATAGTGCAAAAAATTCCATGTTCTCGATTTTGCTTCCGTTTAGGATGCACAAATATGTATTTACGGCCGACGTAGAAAAAATGTATCGTCAAATCTGGATCAATTCCGAGGATCAATATTATCAGACAATCATATGATGCAATGATCCGTTAGAAGATCTGCGATACTATAGACTTAAAACGGTGACATATGGAACTAAAGCTAAAGCTAACTTATTAACTCTTGAATAAATCAGGATTTAAGTAAAAGGAAATGGTGTACAGACAATTTTCAAGTACGCGCAGGAGTTCCAAAGGAGACTATTATTTCAAACGCTCAACTAGAGGATACAGCTTATGAGGACTGAAGGGTGAATATCCCGGTAATCACTTAAATACCTAAATCCAACCATTTCTGTGGAAAACACATATTAACACCAATGAAGTAATATCTAGAAGAGGTGTTTTTCCGAAATTTTTAGGATTTTCGATCCGCTTGGATTTTTTTCACCTCTCGTGATGAAAGTAAAAAATCTTCATGCAGCATCTCACAAAGGAAGGATTTGAATATAAAGAGGCATTTCCGGCACATCTTCAGGAGGAATGCAAAAGATACAGGGAGGAGTTAAAGATTTTAAAACAACATTCAAGTACCACGCCATATTTTCCAAGGATAAATTCCGATATCATCAGAAATTCATACGTTTTTTTTGATGCATTGGAATCAACATCCGAACATAAGGATAAACGAGTAACGTTTCAGTTACTATGCTCCAAATCTCACTTAGCTCCAATCAATTCTCTAACCTTACACCGATTGGAACTAAAGGCTGTGGTATTGGGAGCACAGCTGACTGCGAAGATAAAGAAAGATCTCTCCATGGAAAAATAAAATAACCTTCTTATGGTCAGACTCGAGAATTCTATTGTCGTGGATCAATAGTCCCACATCCATTAGGGACAATTTCGTAGCTACAAGAATAGCTATGATACATGAATTGACAATACAAAGGCAGTGGAGGCATGTGTCATCTGAAAAGAATGCAGCAGATGTACTATCCAGACGAATGTCGGCGATTAAGTTCGCAAAAAATAGCATGTGGTTTTATGGTCCACTATTTATACATCATTTACAAGGCCAGCACCATTTGTGGCGTCTAAGGATGAATTGACAGATGCAAACCCCCAAAAGACTGGTTAATCATCCATTATGATAATCACCCAAGAGGATGACATAATATACAAAATAAGGCACAGCAACTCATTTAACAAGCTACTAAGAATCGTAGCTTACATCATGAGCTTCCGACGAGGGAAGTTAAATAAAAATTAAACTGTCCAACTTGAGGAAATACAACTCTGTTATCCGCCAATCTACAAAGAATGCAAGCTAAATCATCAACGTCTTGACAGATATCCCACACAACACAATAAGCCCTGTGTTAATTTATCCACGACAACTTAAGGAACAACTCGCACAGATACGGGATCATTTAAGGCCGGGACAAGTTCTCCCAGTAACTCCTGATAATAGATGAGCGTGCAATCATCAAAGTTACGTTTCCATTAGTCTCAACATACGAATTTGAAATATACAAACTGACATCTCCCCCACATTCTTTTCCCTATTTTCCCAGGAAGGAACCACCACCTGACTTAGTTCCCCATGTAGGGATTTTCCCCGACCTGCTCGCGTCCGTCCTATCCGCTTTTTCCGCTGTCGGCTCCTCGGCTGCTCCTGGCCCTTCTGTTGGCTTCTCCGCCACGCTTTCTGGTCCCCTCCACTGCGCCTGTTGTTCTTGCCGGCGGCTCCGTCGGCGCCGGTGGCGACAGCAGCGGTGTTGACTGATGCGGGGCCTCCGGCCGCTGCTCCGGTGGTGGCTGTGGCGACGCTGGTTGCTGCTGGCTCTGCTGCTACGGGCTATGCTGCTCCTGGTGGTATTGCTGCTGTGGGCTATGCTGCTGCGGAGTCTGCGGCCTCGTTTTCACCGCTTCCCGCGCCTGTCGTTCCGGCTAGCCGGGAAGAGCCACACGCGCTCACGTAGAACTTTGGCGCCGGTGGAGCCTCCTCCTCGCTCCCCTCATGAGCCTTCTCGCTTGTCCTCCGTGCCTCCTTATACTGCTTTGCAGTCGCCATCTGCCGCTCCCTAAACGAGTTCACCTAGCGCATCACCATCCGCGTGAACACGGCCTCTCTCCGCGCCTTCTCTTCAGTCGCCAGAATTGCATTACCAGCAGCTCCTTCAGCTTGTAGGGCCACTCAATACTATTTAGCTATTTTAACACCATAGGTGACCACCTTGAAATGGTACCCCTCCAGGTAGGCACACACAATGGCCACACATTCCACGACCCTGTGCCCCGCACAGGTTACCTCTACTCGAATGCGGTGATGAAGTTTCATCCCAGGACCAGTGCATCGATGACTCCTGTTAAGATGAGAAGGGTCATTGGCATTTTCCTGTTTCCGAAGGCTAACTCCACTTCGAGTTGGGTGGTTAGGCCTGACTGTGTCCGTCAACCAACCGCATCTGCTTCCGGGTTTTTCTCTCAAGCCCCCTCAGCACCCACAATGTCATGGGTGGCTAGGTTAACTTCACTCGACCGGGGACTATCAGTGTCAGGTCCTCCCCCTTTTCCTCATCGGAGTCGTCCAGGGCAAGACCCTGCGTGGCCTCTACGATGGTGTTCAGACCGAGGTCTTCTCCACCTCGACTGATGAATTGACGGATGAATTGCTGGCTTGTGAGTGTGGTATCCAGCGACGTCTTTCCTCCCCCACTTAGCTGGCGTAGCCTTCTTACGCAGGCTGCGTATTACAATACAATCAGCAATCTGCTCCATTGTGTCCATACTCTGCAAGGCCCGCAGAGTTGGGCAAGCCTGAATACGTGGCACGCCCAGAATGTCCCTGACAAGGGCCTGAAAGATTAACGAGGACCCTGCGCTATGAACCTGGGAGCATTGTGGACTATCGCTTGTTCAACTCCTGTTTCAGGCAAGTCTCATCCCTCATGGGACTCCTGATTTCATCGAAGTTGATTCTCTCCAAGGCATAATGGTGCTGTTTGGGCAACGCAAAGTTTCTACTGGGGAACTATTTAATGTTATAGCAGCGCAGATGTCGTTGCGCCTATGTTTTGGGGAGTATGCCTTATGCATCTCTTTCGTAGTTGCTTTGGGAGCTACATCGATCGGCAAACGTCTACGATCTGCTCGTAACGCTCTTATACGGCGCTCTCGTTCGCTATTGTCGCGTCGCAAGGTGCAGTTAGGACTAGCATATAAGTACTACATAAGTTCAAGAACCACATCGACGGCAATGAACAGCAAGCCGATGATACAGTCTGTAAGCGACAGCCCAGGAATGCAGAACGCACCCTCTGTGCCAAATATTGTATTTTAACTTAACCTCTAATAAACATTACGCAATAATTAAATCCGCGTGTAAAACCTTTCTCTGGGACCACCGAATCCGCCCCCCTTAAGGAACGTCCACTGCCGCCACAGGTGTAATACCACTTTGTGTGCCGCATCATTATATCAGCAGATTGGGGCTCCGTTAAGGCGCAGCCGTAACCAACATTTTTTGGTGCCGAAACCCGGGACTGCTTTGCTTGGGACTGGCTGGAAACAAACCGTTGGTCTTCGTTGGACATTTTTAAACAGTGGAAGGTTCATTTACGCAAGGTTAGTGCACTTGTGAGTTGTTGTGTGATAGAGAGTTGAGTCATGGCCGAAGGTGTAGTGGAATTAATTTGCGAGCAAGCTGCGTTGGTAGACTCGGTGAAGCGTATGTTGGAAAAGTTCAAAAATGATGAGACCAATAAATCTGAAGCGCATATGGAGGCTAGATTGGAAGCTATGACCACGGTACATGCGGAATTTCGCGCGAATCATCGTAAGATTATACGGTCGGAGGATGATTTGGTGAAGCCGGGTTATTTGGAGGTGGATCTTGAAGGGCAGTTTGAAGAAGCGTATATCGATTGTGTCGCGCAAATTCGAACGGAATTAAACATCTCGAGAGGTCGTATTCTTGCATCAACGCTCATCTCATCCGGTGAAGTGCAGTGAAATGGGTCCACCGATCCTACTGGTGTTAGCGGGTCAGCCGGTGTTGAAGATGTTAAACTTCCTGGAGTGAAACTACCCATGTTCAGTGGAGAATTTGTGGATTGGCCGGCATTTAAGGAAATGTTTGAAGCTCGGGTCCATAATTGTCCTAGACTAACGGATTTGCATCGATTTCACTACCTCAAAGACTCTCTTTCAGATGAAGCAAAAGGGATATACAACACCTTACTCTGATAGAATCTAATTACAGTGTAGCTTGGCAAATGTTGTTGAAATCGTATGATAATAAGCGAGTGTTGTTTCAGCATTATATGCAGGTTCTCGAGCAACAGCCCATGGTCCGTAACGACGACCCTGTGTCGCTTAAAGGGTTTTGCAAACTTGTCGTTCGTGCATTAAATCGCTGGAGAAGGTGGGGGGTGGATCTCACCCATCAGAGCCACATTTTGGTATACCTGATGACGAAGAAGCTGCCAGCGCAGATACGATTGGATTGGGAAAAATCGATAGCTCAATCGTAAGAATTACCAACTTTCGAGGAGCTGTCTACCCAGCTAGACGGTCAATATAGGACGATGGTCACGACAGCCTCAGCTGACAGAGTGTTGTCATCGAACAAGGAGAGTAAAGGCGCTGCTGGGTCCGGCGTAAAACGCAGGGATGTTAAATGTTCATTTGTTGCCCGATCGGTGGACCAATGCGCAGTCTGTGGAACTGAAGGTCATCCATAGTCGACTGCAAGGTATTTGGAGGCATGAATGTAACAGACCGTCGGGCATCGGTGATGAAGTATCGCTTGTGTTAAAATTGTTTGGGAAGCAGCCATCAGTCTCGCAGGTGCAGGCTAAAAAACAATTGTTCGATTTGCACAGACCGACACCACACTCTTGTCCATGTGAAGCGTCAAGTAAGGGATTCTGGGGATCAGGTGCAACAGATCACGTCGAATGTCATAAATGGTGCCCCCGCTATAGGAACGCAAAAATATGAGGTACTGCTGCCTACGGCGTTGGTCACCATTTAGTCATCAGCAGGCTTCCCGTTGCAATTTAGGGCATTCTTAGACCAAGGATCGCAAGCTTCGTTTGTATCGGAAAACGTAGCGCAAAGACTAGGATTGTGTCGACAAAAGACGCATTTAAAGGTAAACGGGTTATCAATGCGCGGATTACGGAAGCATCCTCTTCAGTTCTGTTGAAAATCGGATCACGGTTTGAACCGTAAGTGAAGTACAATGTCACAGCGTATGTTTTGCCGAAGGTTAGTAAGAGGATGCCGGATCGTCGGATATCGATGGAAAAATGGACTCATTTCAAACATCTATGTTTAGCAGATCCCAATTATTTTGTACCCCAAGGAGTTATTTTGCTAGATAGTGACATATATGATGAATTGATGTTGAGCGAGATACATCGTGGACCTGCAGGCACGCCTATCGCGCAGAACACCCGTTTAGGGTTTATTATCTCAGGAAGGTCCAGGATTATGCGACTAACGCATTGGTACATACGGTTCAGGTGGTCAAGGATGATTCATCTGCGGAATTGGAAGGGTTGCTCCGACGGTTTTGGGAGCTTGAGCAGTATGAGCAGGAATCTGGAGGATTATCGAATGAAGAACAATGGTGTGAGGAACATTTTCTAAAAACATACAAAAAGGTTGTCGTATGGGGAAATATGTAGTGCGGCTCCCATTGTTATCGATATTGGACCCTAGCGCAGTGGATTGGAGCGTCGTACCGGCCAGCCCTAAAAAGGTTGTGCCATCTGGACAAACGTTTACGGAAGGATGCCAAGTTGAAGGAAATATATTCGCCAACGATCCGTGAATATTTGGAACTAGGCCAAATGAAGAGGGCTTCCTCCCAGTGGAGCGACGTTGAAGATCAAGGTGTATTGATGGCCAAGGGGAGCCACACATTGCTATTTACCCCACCATCCAGTGATTAAGGAATCCTCGACTACAACAAAGGTGCGCGTTGTATTTGATGGGTCAATGAAAACGAGCAATGGAAAGGCGTTAAATGAAGTATTGGCGATCGGGCCAAAACTGCATCGGGATCTACCGAGCGTGTTGATTAACTGGAGAGGTTGTTGAAATACGCATTCATGGCAGATGTCGAAAACCATGTACAGGTGCATCAATGTCCATGAGAGGGATGCTCAATATCAAAGGATTCTGTGGAAACCGGATGAAGGCGATCAAATTGAGGAGTACGCATGTTGCACGGTGATGTTTGGCACAAGCTGTGCTCCATATTTGGCCATAAGGGTTTTGGTGCAAAACCCGGGCCCAGGATGAAGCTCAAACTACCCGTTGGCTGCAGATGTACTAAGACGTCAAATGTATGACGTTTTATCAGGAGCGGATAGTCTGGCTGATGCCAAGGATATTCAAACTCAAGTCATCGGGATGATGAAAAGTGGAACGTTTGAATTACGTAAATGGGCTATGGAGGCAATTGCACACCACGGCTACACGGAATCCCTCTGGAATCACCGTAAAACAATGGGACCGGTAAATTTGCAGGGCGATGAAATGATACGTGCACTGGGCGTATATCGATTGGAACCCCAGTGAAGAATTAATTCCGATTTCATTTAAACTTCGATATTCCGACAGGTACACCGACGAAGAGCAATATATTATCCACGAACCTACAAGGCTATTCGATCCGATGGTGTTGGCTAAGCCCAGTAACAATAGTGGGACGGCGTCTTGGATGGCAGTCCTTATGGAAAACAAAAGCTTATATTGGGATGACCATGTTCCGCTACCTATTCAAAGGGAATGGGATGAAATTCAAAGTGGATATACAAATTTGTCGAAGGTGCATATACCACGGTATATAGCTTGGGGAATGGCAGTTGTACATATTTTGTGACGCCTCATGAGTGCATTCTCAAGCAGCAGCCTATTTGCGGATGACGAAAGGAGAGGAATCTTTTCAAACTTGTCGTTGGTGGTAGCAAAATGTAAGGTGGATCGCCTATAAAGCCACAGCTTACAATTTGGTATACCTGATGACGAAAAGTGCCAGCAGTTATGGCTGTCAAAAATATTCAAATATCTAAAGGACCAAATAACTATCCCAGTTGATTTTTCAGAAACGGTTTTCTGGGTCTGACTCAATGATCGTTCTGAGCTGGATTCGAGGAGGAGCTACGAGATGGAAGATGTTCGTTAAAACCGAATCAGCAAGATTTTGGAGCAAACCGCATCTGTGGAAACAATGGGGACACGTTGCCTCGGAGGATAACCCCGCAGACCTTTTAAGCCGTGGAGTCAATGTGACGAAGTTGTCTTCCTGCCAATTGTGGTGGCATGGGCCGCGATGGGCTTCAATCGCCTGAAACGGAATGGCCAACCACAGCAGTATACCATGAAATGGACACAGTAGTGAGCAGCGAAATGAAGAAGGTTGAATGTAATTTTGTATCTGTCACGGACGAGTCCTGTCCCTACGGCGTTGGTCACTGGAGAGCTGTTCCGTCAATTTATACGCCTTATCCGCGTCATATCATATGTGAATCGGTTCTTAAGGAATTGCCGTGTTACCAAGAATGATCGGAAGGCGGGCTTTCTCGCGTATAGACGGAAGCATCCTCTTCAGTTCTGGAGGACTCTCTGTGCGCAGTCCGAATGTGTCAATTGCCGAAGCGTTTCCCAAGGAATGGAACATGTTAATGAAAAATGGAAGGGTTTCAAACAAAGTTTAGAGTTCTCTGCTTTTGCCACTTAATCCTTATTTTGATATGGAGGAAAATGTTATTCGGCTTGGAGGCCGATTGAGAGACGCATTACTGTCGAAAGCGGAGAAACATCCGTATATTCTTATCTCAAGCATCCGCTGACAACGTTGGTTATACGTTTTAGCCATGCCAGTTCATCTGCATGGGGAGCTTTTGATAACACGGTTTGGGGCCACATACGAAAAGGATTCTGGATACTGAACGGGCGAAATGGTGTACGAAAGGGAAAAACATACCAAAGTGTCGTATGTTACATATTCAAATATCTAAAGGACCAAATAACTATCCCAGTTGATTTTTCAGAAAACGGTTTTCTGGTCTTGAAGGAAATCGCAAATGATCGTTCTTTGGAACTGGCCATTCGAATGAGGGAGCTTCGAGATGGAAGATGTTGAAGATCAAAAGCCAACCGAATCAGCAAGATTTTGGGAGCTAACCGATCCAGTGAAACAATGGGGACACAACAAAGTTGCCTCGGAGGAATAACCCCGCAATGACCGTTAAAAGCCGTGGAGTCAATGTGACTGCATCAGGATCTTCCGAGCCAATTGTTGATTAACTGGGGTCGCGATGGCATTCATGGCGCCTCGAAAACGGAATGGCCAACCACAGCAGTATACCATGAAATGGACACAGGATGAGCAGCGAAAATGAAGAAGCATGTTGAATGTAATTTTGTATCTGTCACGGACGAGTCCTGTCCCTGCAACAATTGGCCCAGGATGAAGTTCATCACTTTATACGCCTTATCCGCGTCAAATCATATGTGAATGACGTTCTTCAGGAATTGCCGTGTTACCAAGATATTCAAACTCAAGTCATCGGGATGATGAAAAAAGGGAACGTTTGAATAAGGGCTATAGACGAGCTAAGCTAGAGGACTCCTTCGTGCGCCGTCCGAAATGTGTCAATTTGGAAGCGATTGATCCCATATGAAATGGAACATGTTAATGAATTCCGAAGGGTGCAACCAAAGAGAGTTATATTGCTGCCACTTAATCCTATTCGATTTTGATATGGAGGAAAATGTTATTCGGCGTCTTAGGCCGATTGAGAAACAAAACTTATTATGACCATGTCGAAATTCGGAATGGGAACATCCGTATATTCTTCCCAAATTTGTCAAGCATCCGCCACGGTAACGTTGGTTAATACGTTTTCCGCCATGCCAGTACTTTATGCATGGGGAGCATATGGTGCACACTCAGCCACATACGAAAAAAGATTCTTTTCATACTGAACGGGCGAAATGCTGTACGATAAAGCCAATTCACCAATGTGTGCGCAGTTATGTTAAATATTCAAATATCTAAAGGACCAAATAACTATCCCAGTTGATTTTTCAGAAACGGTTTTCTGGTCTGACTCAATGATCGTTCTGAGCTGGATTCGAGGAGGAGCTACGAGATGGAAGATGTTCGTTACCAACCGAATCAGCAAGATTTTGGAGCTAACCGATGGGAAACAATGGGGACACGTTGCCTCGGAGGATAACCCCGCAGACCTTTTAAGCCGTGGAGTCAATGTGACGAAGTTGTCTTCCTGCCAATTGTGGTGGCATGGGCCGCGATGGCTTCAATCGCCTGAAACGGAATGGCCAACCACAGCAGTATACCATGAAATGGACACAGTAGTGAGCAGCGAAATGAAGAAGGTTGAATGTAAATTTTGTATCTGTCACGGACGAGTCCTGTCCCTCCTTACTGGAGAGCTGTTCGTCATTTATACGCCTTATCCGCGTCATATCATATGTGAATCGGTTCTTAAGGAATTGCCGTGTTACCAAGAATGATCGGAAGGCGGGCTTTCTCAGTATAGACGAGCTAAGCGGAGGACTCTCGTGCGCAGTCCGAATGTGTCAATTGGAAGCGTTTCCCAAGGAATGGAACATGTTAATGAACGGGAAGGGGCTACCAAAGAGAGTTCGCTGCTGCCACTTAATCCTTATTTTGATAAGGAGGAAAATGTTATTCGGCTTGAAGGCCGATTGAGAGACGCATTACTGTCGAAAGCGGAGAAACATCCGTATATTCTTCCCTACAAGCATCCGCTGACAACGTTGGTTATACGTTTTAGCCATGCCAGTACTCTGCATGGGGGAGCTGCGATTACACTCAGCCACATACGAAAAAGATTCTGGATACTGAACGGGCGAAATGCTGTACGAAAGGAAATTCACCAATGTGTCGTATGTTACAGGTTGAATCCGAAGACCACTTGTCAGCAAATGGGAGATTTGCCAGCGGTTAGGTTCGCCCACAAAGAGCTTTTGAATCCATCGGAGTTGATTACGCAGGACCGTTCAACATATCCCCCTTTAAAGGAAGAGGTCGGACAGCAATCAAAGGGCTACATCGCTGTATTTATATGTCTGGTGACCAAAGCCATCCACCTGGAACCCGTGGGGACTTGACATCAACCGCATTTATTGGAGCACTGCAGCGATTCATTGGCCGACGTGGGAAATGGACACACATATATAGCGATTGTGGGACGAATTTTGTTGGCGCAAATCGAAAGCTGCAATCTGATAAGTTGGCATACAGACGGTACATCGAAAATACTATCCTCTCAAAACTAGCAGATGATGGGATCACTTGGCATTTTAACCCTCCCTCTGCACCACATTTTGGAGGACTGTGGGAGGCGGGTGTTAAATCGATGAAATACCACCTGAAGAGGATGATCGGAGTTCGTACACTTACGTATGAAGAGTTGGCTACTGTGCTAGCTCAAATCGAGGCTTGTTTAAACTCTCGCCCACTATGCCCTCTGAGCAATGATCCAGAAGACCTAGTGGGTATTAACCCCTGGTCACTTTTAATAGGGAATCTTTACCTCTACCTGGGGACAGGTTGATAACATTAGCCACACGGAACGATGGAGAAACTGTCAATATATGGTTCAACAATTCTGGAAACGTTGGAGCTCTGACTATTTAACGCGATTGCAACGGAGACCGAAATGGTTAGAAAGGAAGGAGAATTAAAAGGCCGGCGATATAGTTATTGTTAAAGACGAGCAGCTTCCGTCTAATTTCTGGCCCCTTGGTCGAATTATGCAAACTCACCGAGGGAAGGATGGTTTAGTTCGCGTTGTCACGCTAAAATCTAACGGGGCCTGATTAAACGACCGGTTGCAAAGCTCTGCCCCTCTAACTATACAAGATAATTGGCTTAATTCTGACATTGACCCTCCACAACACTCATAAACTGCACTCTCTCGTTTACAGCGTTGTTTTGAGCTTTATTTTCAGTTCTATTGGCCTGAAGTTGGAAAAAAACAAATCTGGATTAGACGATACTGAAGCTATCGTCAAGGGGGAGAATGTTTGGGCAACGCAAAGTTTCTACTGGGGAACTATTTAATGTTATAGCAGCGCAGATGTCGTTGCGCCTATGTTTTGGGAGTATGCCTTATGCATCTCTTTCGTAGTTGCTTTGGGAGCTACATCGATCGGCAAACGTCTACGATTTGCTCGTAACGCTCTTATACGGCGCTCTCGTTCGCTATTGTCGCGTCGCAAGGTGCAGTTAGGACTAGCATATAAGTACTACATAAGTTCAAGAACCACATCGACGGCAATGAACAGCAAGCCGATGATGATACAGTCTGTAAGCGACAGCCCAGGAATGCAGAACGCACCCTCTGTGCCAAATATTGTATTTTAACTTAACCTCTAATAAACATTACGCAATCATTAAATCCGCGTGTAAAACCTTTCTCTGGGACCACCGAATCCGTCCCCCTTAGAACGTCCACTGCCGCCACAGGTGTAATACCACTTTGTATGCCGCATCATTATATCAGCAGATTGGGGCTCCGTCAAGGCGCAGCCGTAACCAACAGGTGCTGAAGCGAAAGCGACCAGGCGGATAGAGACTTTAATCGCATGTTCAACTCCTCTTGACTGGTCACAATTCCTCTCCTTGCCTACGGCCGTTCCAATTCTTCGTGCTCTGTATCGTGGATTTCACCTTGCGCTTGTCATATACAACGACCGAATCGTGGTCCAGTGCTGAGGGGCAAGAGCATGGCAGTATTATTAGAAGCCGTTGATTTGGTAATTAGAAATTAGTTATTGAGTCGCGTGCTTACAGCCGGTGAAAACCCACAAAAGTTTGTGCACTGCACAATCGCACAGGCGCTACCGTTTCAACAGACCAGCAACGAGAGCTCACAGTTGGAAACGCACTTGGAGCACCGAAAACTGAAACAAAACAACAGAAAACTAAACCGCAAAGCAAGTGACGCCAGAACCGTTTCTGTTGCTTGCGAAAAAACGACGAACCAAAAACCGTGGATCAAAGTGAATCAAACAACCAAGTGAGGACCTATCTCAGGCTAAGGTAAGCTCAGTCCGTCCAGGATTCGTACCTCTACAGGGAATTTGTAGTTCGCTGGAAATTTGTGGCGAGGGGGGGTTGGCCGTGAGACCGAAAAAGAGTATGTTACCGGGTGGTGGTAGCGGCAGGGGAAATGTTTGTACTAGCGAAATAAAACCGCTGACGATCGAGTTCTCTTTGAATATTTTTGGGAGATAATTAATTGGTGGTGGTGTGTTGGCGGGTGTGTCGGGGAGAGAAAGAACCGATGGCGCGTCGATGCTGACGTCTGTTGAACTGCCGGTACGGTTGACTGATAGACTGCCCAACGGTGTGATCGACGTTGGGTGAACTGCCTAACGGTGTGATCGACGTTGGGAACTGCCCCGATTGATCAGCGGCAGGCGCTATTTAAAAGCCGGCACCTGGTGTGTTAGGCCGCTGAGTCCGCAGCTCTGTCTTGGGGGTGTGGGGTTTTTCGGGAGTGGGTTTTGGGTCGAGACGTTTGTGAGTTTTGCTGGCTCTGCAGCTGACCTAGTGGCTGAGATTTGGGGTACGCTTTTGCTGAAATAGCATCGCGTAAATTGATTCGGGTCGGGTTGAGTGCAGTGTGGTATGTGAGTGGGTCTTTGGGTCGAATTGTAGGTAAGTGTTGCTGGCTCTGCAGCTGACCTAGTAGGCGCGCTTTTGCTGAAATAGCATTGCGAAAATTGATCAGTGTATTGGGTCGGGTTGACCCTAATTGTAATTGATAATTGGGTTGCTTAGGTAGGCTTGTGGGTGTATGTGTGTCTAAGTTTGCTAACGGGTGTATTTGTAGGGGGGGTATAGGGTCATGGTCCATGCTCCGTTACACCCCCTTTCTTCCGGGTGGGTGAAAGGCGGTGGTCGTTGGTTCGGTGGCGTCGGAATTTCAGCAGCTATAGATGGGTTGCATTCGGCAGTGGATCAGTAGTACCCCTGGTGTCGTTTGCTTCATCAGCAGAATCGCTGTCCAACGTGTCGTAGTATTCCTTTAAAATAGTTGATGTTTTCGACTTTTTGTTTTCGACTGCCGGGGTGCTGCAATTTTACGATATTTGCTGACGTAAAACATTTGACTTTGTATGGTCCGTCATACTTTGGGGCCAATTTTTGCAGCGAAGCCGTCGACTGCATTAGATAAGTGATGTTGGCGAGCCCACCGTGGGGCGCCATTGTCAGCGGCGGCGGAGATTGTAGTGCCGGGATTGTTCTTGACTTGCCCGCTGGATGTTGTTCCGCACTATCGCGAATACTTTTTGAGTCGCGTTGCCTTCGCGTGTGCTGTGTCCGGAGGGCTTCCTGTCCCTGGTGTGACTTCGTCGTACAGTGCTCCAGGTAAGCGAGGTTCTCTCCCGTGTAGCAGGAATGCAGGGGCTGAAACCAGTGGTTTCGGAGACGCTGGAGCAATTGCCAGTGAAATCTCGGGTATCAGCTCATCCCATGTATTTTGGTGGTCCTCCACGAATTGTGCAATCATGGTTTTCACCGTCCGATTGGCCCGTTCCGTAGGGTTTTCCTGGGGGCAGTACGGTGCGGTGTGTTGCAGATCCACGCCGGCTGTTTGCAGAAATGTGACAAATGAGCGGCTGGTGAAGTATGTTCCGTTGTCGCAGACAAATCGTTTTGGATCGCCGAAGTGACTTAGAATGCGTTCCCGAAAAAGCTAGCTCTGGGGTAGCTGTGGTAGCTTTTTAAGTGGCACTAGTTCGGTCCATTTCGAGAAGGTGTCGAAAAATACCAGTAGCATGGTGTTTCCTCGTTTGGATCGAGGAAGTGGCCCCACGAATTCGGCACATAGGGTGGCGAAAGGTTCCTCTGCCCTGCGGATGAGCATCCTACCCACGGGCTTGCACTGCAGTGCCTTGAACTTTTGACAGCTCAAGCAGCTTTGTACGTTCTTCCTCACATCTCGATATAGGTCGGGCCAATAATATCGCTGTGCGATCCGTGTGATGGTTTTCCGAACGCCAAGGTGGCCTGCCGTGGGCTGGTCATGGCATTCCTTGAGGACTCTTTTGGCGTTGGTCCTTTGGGACGCAGAGTTTCCATGACACGTAGTCGTGGTCGTCGGTTCCGTGGCCCAGACGCCTGTAGAGTTCTCCATTCTCGTAAGCATAGTCTGGGTATTTATCGGATTCTTCTTTGGTTTGCTGAATCCTTCGTGTAAGCCAGGGGCAAGTTGTTGCGTCCTCTTTGATTCTTGCTAGCGTTTTCAAGGGTTGTCGAGACAGGGCGTCGGCAACTACGTTTTGTTTCCCTGCTCTATAGTGGATGTCGTACTGATACTGTTGGAGTTCGAGCGCCCATCTCGCTATTCTTCCGTAGGGGCTTTCTAGAGTATTCAACCATTTCAGCGCGAAATGGTCTGTTATAACGTCGAACCCGTATCCCTCTAGGTTGCATCGTAGTTTTCGGATTGCCCAAATGACAGCAAGTAGTTTCCTTCGGCCTGGTTCAAGGCGTCGGCTGACATAGGCGATGACGCGTTCCTTTCCTTCGATTTCCTGCGTGAGGACGGCGCCTATGCCGAGGTCGCATCTGTTTGCAGTGAGAACTTTACGTTGAAATCGAGGAAAGCGGGGAGTATGAGGAGCGGTCGTGAGTAGTTCCTTTAGATGGTCGAAGGACGCTTGTTGCTCGGCGGCCCATGTCCATGTTTGTTCTTTCTTGAGTAGCTGAGACATTGGTTGGACGACTGTAGCCAAGTTGGGAACGAATCTTCGGTACCAGGATGCCATTCCGATGTACTGGCGTAGTTCCTTCAGGTTCGTGGGTGGCCTGAAATCTTTGACGGCAGCAATCTTGTCGGGGTCCGTGTGGGTTTCTTCACTGATCACGTGTCCAAGATATTTTACGGGATTGGAAAATGTGCACTTTTCCGCATTTATCCGCAGGTTCGCTTTCCGAAGGCGAGACAGGACTATCTCCAGGTAGTGCCGATGGTCCTCGAAGTCTCGTCCGACGACGACAATGTCGTCAAGATATGCGAATGCGTATGGTTCCATGTCGGCAGCAGTCACGGTATCGCCCGTTGAAATGTTGCTGGTGCAGAATGTAATCAGGAGGGCATCACTTTCTATTAATAAAGACCTCTGCCTGGGACCGTGAAGGCGGTGGCTCTCGACTTCCGTTGGCCATGGGTATTTGCCAGTATCCGTTCTTCAAAATCGAGGGTGGTTATAAAGCGCGCGTTTTGTTGGCGTTCCAGGATGTAGTTGATCCTGGGCGGGGGTACGCATCAGGAATGGAGTGAGTGTTGAGTTGTCGGTAGTCCAAGAACATGCGCCATTTGCCGTTTTTTATAGGTACGAGTACGATGGGGCGCTGTGCGGGCTTCGTGAGGGTTCGATGAGACCTTCTTGGATCAATTGGTCGACTTGCTCGTCGATTTTAGCCGCATCATGGTTCTTTGGGTACCGCAGCTTGATGGGTGGATTATCCCTGCTTGACAATGGTGTGCTCGGCGATGTCGGAGGTTCCGTGGAGATTGTTGAAATTTGGAAGTTCTGCGTCCAGAAATTCTTGAATCTGTGGTGCTATGTCCGGCGGCCAAGGCTGGTTCTGGATCGTGTTCGGAGGGATCGGTGATCTCGGGGTACGTGGGCTGGCTTGGGTTTTCTGGGAGGACGGTGGTGTCGAACGCGCTGGGGGGATCCATCTTACGTGAGTCGTTGCTTATGTGGTTGGTGACGATCGGGTTAGCGTTGGCTGTGGGTGGCCGCTTTGTCGCCTTTGAGGGTGTCCGTGGGTTCCCCTTCTCCGTTGTGGGGCGGGTGCGTGCGTGTTCGGTGGCTGAACTTGGACCTGGGCTTCCTGTGCCGAGCGCCGGGTTCAGGTTCGTTGATGTTTGTCTCGTGTGTGAGATCCTAGTGGTGGGTTCGGGAAGCGTGTGCCCCGTAGTTTGCTTTGCTCCTGGGCTTCCTGTGTCGAGCTCCAGGTGCGTTTGTGCTTGTTTCCTGTGTGAGATCATTGTGGTTTGTTTGGGAAGTGTGTTCCCTGTGGTTGGCTTAGGACGCGGGTACTCTGTAGTGGCCGTGGGATTCGTTTTCCCGTTTGCTTGTTGCAGTTTATCGGTGCTTGTTTTGGATCCGTGTTTTCCCCTGTGGGCCGGTGTTTCGCTTTCGTTGCGGTTGGTTTCGGTGTCATATTCTTCGTTGCGGTATTGGGTGCCGTTTTATTTGTGGTAGGTCGGGGACGTGTGTTCGCTGCAGTTGGCTTAGGTTTCTTGTTGCTTGTCTCGGTGTCTTGGACGTGGTTGTTCAGAACTAACGGTGGCGGTGGCGTGGGGCGGGCTCGTAGTTTTAGCAGCGTGGTGCGGCATTGGATCGTCGTTTCGATGGCACATAGGAAGTCCATGCCGACAATAACTTGCTCCAACATGTTTGGTAGGACTAGTAGTGGAATTTGGACCTCTCGTTAATCCAGCTTGATGTGCGCCAGCAGAACTTGTGTGATCTCTCTGACTGAGCCGTCAGCCAGGCGTGTGCGGACGCATGCATCTATCAGGTTGGAGTTGTTGTCTAGTTGTCGGGCCAGGTTGGCACTGACGAAACTTCGGGATGCCCCGGTGTCGATAGTGGCCTCTGTTGTTTGTCCTCCTATGGTCACCATCGCCACTATCCGGCCGTCGTTTAGGAACAGTGGGCGGCTTAGTTGCGGGTCTGGGAAGGCGTCGTTTTCGGCTACCCCGTGTCAGTCGAAGACGCGTGTCGTTTCCCGACGTTGCCTGGAGGCAGCAGTCGATGGTCCGAGTGCCGCGTTTTCCACATTCCCAGCAGAATAGGATCGAGGGGTGGGTGCAGTCGTAGGCGGCGTGCCCAGCTTGACCACACCGGCGGCAGACTGTGCGTGGGTTGACAATGGGCGTGGTGATCATGCGATGGGCCACGTCCTGGTAGGTAGGAGTCACCTTCTCTTCGATCTGGGCGCCTGGCCGGCATCGCGGAAATTAAACAGTGTGTTAGAGTCGGGTTAACCCTAATTGTAATTGGTAATTGGGTTGCTTAGGTAGTAGGCCTTAGTCTGATAGTGGGTGTATGTGTATCTTAGTTTGCTAACGGGTGTATGTGTAGGGGTATTGTATAGGGCCATGGTCCATGGTCCGTTAAAATATATAAAAGAAAGTCTTGTGTGTTACACTATTTATAACTCAACTAAACTGATTTGGAATGATTTCAGAATGAGATCATTGGTTCACTACATTCTTTGAAATCAATTGGCTATGTAACAAATGAAGATAAAGCCATTAACTAGCCAATTGAAATTTTAAACACATTGGATGCGCCTGACTTACCACCGCATAATTTACCACTAAAGGTTGGCTCCGTAGTAATCATGCTTCGAAACCTAAACCAACCAAAACTGTGCAACGGAACGCGTTTGGTGATAAAGAAATTTATGAATAATGTGATTTACGCGAAGATACGCAAAGGAAAATTAAAAGGAAAGTAAGCTCTCATTCCAAGGATCCCGATGATCCCAACCGACATACCGTTTGAGTTTAAACGACTTCAATTTCCCATACGTCTTGCATTCGCCATGATCATAAACAAAACACAAGGCCAATCCTTAAAAGGTTATGTCTGTATCTAGAAAATCAATGTTTTTCCCATGGTCAATTGTACGTGGCATGTTCACGGGTCGGAAGATCGTCTGCGTTGTTTTTTATGCAGCTGATAATAAAACCAAAAATTTCGTCTCTCACAAAGTGAGACTCTAACACAATGTTTTATTTCCGCGATGCTAGTTCAGCAAAAGCGCGCCCCCAAACCCCAGCCACTAGGTCAGCTGCATAGTCAGCAAAACTCACCCAAAACCTATCCACACATCAACCCAAAACCCATTCCCATACAGTAACACACTTCCCCAGAACCCCACACCCCAAGACAGAGCTGCGGACTCAGCGGCCCCGCACACCAGGTGCCGCTTAAATAGCGCGTGCCGCTGATCAATCGGGGCAGTTCACCCAACGTCGATCACACCGTTGGGCAGTCTATCAGCCAACAGTACCGGCAATTCTACAAATTCTTTGTAGAGGTACGAATCCTGGACGGACTGAGCCTATTTCAGCCTGAGATAGGTCCTCATGATATATAGATTAGAAACTTCGAGCAATGATTTCAAACTGTATAATTTTATTAGAAGATATGTTTAAAATATATTTATGCACAGAAAATGACGTACGACATAAGAAAATAGTTTTTTCTGAAAAATTCTGAGATATATAGGTTAGGTTAGGTTATAGTGCCTGCCGGGCTAGTCATGAGCCCGACACACATGGGCCTTTGAAAACCTTTAAATCTGAGACCCTTCTTTGCCATGTCAGACTTCCTGTCAGCACTTCCTGGGGCTTCCTGGGACTTCCTGTCCCATCCGGCTGCGTCTAAGAAGTTCGCTATCTTTCTGGGACAAAAATTGGACATCATTGATATGTCTGATAAGAAGGGCGGGCCCAAGTGCTGTGCCTTCTTCTACAGAGAGCCAGGCAAGAAAAGAACAGGTGTTCCATTATTTCTTCACCTTCCTCATTTCTGCAGTTGCGGCAGTAATGGTTATATAGGGCTCCCATCCTTATTGCATGGGTTCCTATTAGCCAGTGTCCCGAGAGGGATCCAAAAAGCTCAGTGGTGCGCTTCTTATCTATAGTTGGCCACGTTTGTCGCCTGATGCGGCATCTTGGTTTGTTTTGCCACCGACTGTCGTCTAGTCGCATAAATTGCTCGTTTATGATGGGCTTGCAGGTGGCCATAGGCATACATATGTCCTCCTTCGTCTTCACTGGCCCCTCAGTGTCAGAGGCAGAATTGGCCTTGGTCTTCTCTCGCCTTGGACACAGCGAGAAGCTGCAGAAGGGCGGAGCCACAAGTCACGGATACAGGGCATCGGCAAAAGGGCCTAAAAGAAGCACTAAGAGAACGTGCGGAGGTATGAGCTGAACGGTGTCGCTCCTGCCAACGAAGACCAAACCCCCAAGCGCACACGCGATGGTAACAGAGGACCCCAAATCGTCGTCCTCACCGTCAGAAGTAGCTGGCACGAAGACGATGGTGGACCAACCATCAACGTAATCGTCTGCGAACGCGCGAGGGAGAAAGGGGAAGAGGGCATCTGGGAAGCAGAAGGGGAAGACCACACCTCAGTCGCAGAACACGGCATGCGCCAAGGTACTACCAACGCCCTATGGACAGAAGGAAACGGTGGAACCGACTGGTCGAGAGCCGAAGAAGGCAAAACCAGAGGACATTCTGGCCAGACTAAGATAGCCGCCTGAGCTGGAGATACTCTTTCAAAAGGACTGCCGCATATCTTTTGGTATAGGCACACTTGCGGTAGCACCCCAGGTCTGCTGAACAGCATAATAGTGGTTCAGATTAATCTGCATCACTCAAGTATACCATCGGCGGACCTGCTGCGGTTTATGGACGAGAAGGCGGTAGACGTGGCCCTCATCCAAGAGCCCTGGACAGTTAAGTCCCTCCTTTCGGGGACTGAACGGTCGCGACCCCGTGGGTTAGCCAAGAACATGTATCGTGGTAAGAAGCGACCTTATTGTTCTGTTTTCTTGCAGGTACAGCACTCCTGACCTAACGGTGGCCCTATGTGAGAGGAAGGACGGGAAAAACATATACCTGGCCTCGGCATACCTGCCGTATGAGGAAGAGGACCCACCCTCGCGGGACGCCAGGGCCCTAATCCACCAAGTTCGGAAAGAGGGTCTCGACATTGTCCTAGGCTGCGAGGCGAATGCCCTTTATCCCTCTGGGAAAGCACCGGCACAAATTCTAGAGGAGAGTCGCTGTTTGAGTACATTCTGTCCGCAAATCTTGTTGTGTGCAACCGGGGAGACCACCCCACCTTCCGCAATAAGAACCGTGCAGTGGTTATTGATATAACACTTGCCTCGGACAGTGACTCCTTCACCATTGATGACTGGCCACTGGTCCAGTGAGTGTTCCTTCTCGGATCACTACAGGATAATGTTCAGCATCAAATGGAGCAGAGAGCGGCTCAAGGGCCTTTCTCGAACCCTGCCCGATCAGCTGACCCCCAAGGTCCAATCGCAATCTTTGATGGACGCGGGAGCTGAGCGAAGTCTGCACATTCGACACCGTCACATATGGTACGAGGGCTGCATCGTCTTTAACAGTCCGCTCAATGCACCAGCTGACTATCGACGAAGGTGAGCCCTACCCTCTTGGCTCAGCTGCTCTGCAACAGGAGTTATATGTTGATGATCTCAGCTCTGGCGGCATCTCGGTCGCAGAGGTCATTGAAAAGATGCGCTAATCTTCAAGTTTACATTCGTGCGGTTACTTCTTACTAAAATGGTGCTCGAGTAGCTAGGAGGTGCTTGATGGAATTCCAGAAGTCGACGTGGAGAAGTTTTGACATCACAAAAACTCTTGGCTTAGCGTGGGACCCTGCATCAGCTCAGCTGCTGTTTGCCCTGTCTGCGCTGGACACGAATTCAAGGCACTCCAAGCGTTCGGTTTTATTAACGAGCGCTGTTCTACGACCCCCTCTTGGATTGATTAATCCTGTTATTGTCAGGTGCGAGATCTTCCTTCAGCAGCTTTGGAGAGACAAATTTGACTGGGATGAGAGCGCTGCACTCTACTTGGATTGACCTGAGAAACAGTTTGGCAAGCATCTCTCGCATTTCACTTCCACGCCTTGTCCATCCTTCCAGTGCAGCTGTGGAGATTCATGGATTTTGAATTTTTTGGAGGCATATGGTGCGTGCATATACACTGACGAGCAAAACTGTAACACCATTTCAGTATACGCACTTCAACGGTCTGTATCTTCTCTTCTTTTTTATGCATGACAAAGATTTTAGCATTGTTTTGTTGTTGCACTATTTATTATACCCGTACTCGAAGAGTAAAAGGGTATATTGTATTTGTGGTAAAAGTGGATGCGTGTAACATAGAGAAGGAATAATTTCCGACCCTATAAAGTATATATATTCTTAATCAGCATCAATAGCCGAGTCGAAATAGCCCTGTCTGTCCGTCCGTCTGTCTGTCTGACCGTATTGTTTATCGCAGATTGCTCAAAAGGCTATAAAAGCTAGAGCAACCAAACTTCTTATACAGTCTGATGTGATATCACACTCCTAGAAAAATGTTTCAAAATTTCGCCCCGCCGACTTCCGCCCAAAACAAAGGGCGCACATCTACGGCGTCCACACTTTTGAATATAACAAAAACTATAAATGCAGTATCATAGAAAAGACCATATCAGATCGGATCTTTAATATAGCCACAATAGAGAGAAACATACGAAAAAAACTTCGCTCCCTTTCTTTCGCACTCACACAAAAATCGAGTCGATTTGGTTTTTCGTACAAATGAACGCCTGGATCTCAGAGACTAGAAGAGCTAGAGCAACCAAACTTTTGCCAAGACTCCTGTGATACCAAACCTGAACAATTGTATTTCAAAATTTCAAAATGTAGTATCGTAGAAAATGACCATATCTACCAGATTCCCGAATTTGGTTCAGATCGGATCATTATTGTAGCCACAATGATTAAATTGATCAAATTAATTTTTCAGAAGCAATTTCCCCCCTCTCCAAGCAATGTAAGTCATTTATTGGGGTTGGTTGTCGCTGCAGATTCTCTCACTTGCACACTCACGCTCAAACATGCTGCCCCGTGCAGTGTACGTGTGTTGTTGTGAGAACTGATGTAGATGTAGATGACAGATGCAGCAAACAAATGTAAAATGTAAAATGTAAAAAACTGATGAAACATTTGAAAGTTCCACATAAATCACATGTTTACTGACTGAGTACGGGTATAAAAGTAGAGTCGCGTTCAAAGCGACTCCGTACGTTCTTTCTCGTCTCTATTTATATTTTCCAAAATTTTGAAGTCATTTGATGAACGGAAAGAGAAATGCAATGGCAGAGAGTAAGAAGAGTCTAATGTTTTGCAGTTCTCAATGCAAAAATTTTTTCTTCAGTTTCAAAGCTTTTTTACCGATAACTTTAAATTTTTTCATTGAACTTGCTGAGCTTTGATCACTTAAAGTCAAATTTGCAACGCAATAGACATGGACAGCGATAATAAAAAGAAAATAATGGAATTATTGATAGCAGGCGAATCTGTTAGAAAAGTGGCTAGCATATTCGTTGTTAGCCAAAATGACTGTGCAACGACTTAAAAAACAGAGCAATGAAATCATTCCAGCAAGCTGAGGAGGTCGACCAAGAATTTGAAGCGACCGCGACACACGCCACGTGGCCAACTTGGTGACAAGCAATGTGAACATCACGCCATTAAAAGCCGGGACGATGCTAGTGCGTGGACAATACGACGCAGTCTCGATAGATTGGGGCTGAAGGCCAAAGAAATAAAAAAAAAACCGTTCCTTGCAAAAAGACAAATAAATTTGCGTAAAAATTTTGCTGCAACTCACGCTAATTGGACTGTAGCTGATTGGGATGCTGTAGGTCATTAATAAACAGTTTAAAAAATTGCAAAATAATTTCTCTTCAAGGTAATAATCTCAGATGAAACGAAAAGTAATCGTTTCGAGTCAGATGGACGCTCCTGGTACTGGACAAGAGATCCCACAATCCAGTCACCACGAACTGTGCGCCAAACCGTTGATGAGTTCGTCTTCTAATGAGACAAAGTTGCAAAAATTCTGTGGAAATGAAATGAATCCGACAGGTTCTCGACCATTACCGATATTCAGTTATTGCTCAGAGAAATCGTCAGCAATGTAACTCTCATGTTTGTTGTCAGCTGAAGTTTCTTCTGCGATGATTTGAGGCAAGCGTTTATTTCGTCTGCAGCAGTTGATCTTGGTATTACTGGCAGTGGCGGAAATATCCAGACAGTAAAATCATCGCGCCTCCAGAACATCCCGAGTCATTGCGTAGATCTTTTAATGTTCGGTTTAATGCTTCAATTGCACGTTTATGTCTCAGATTATGATTTTCGATGCTGTTGAAACTTTGACCATTGCGGAGAGTTTTGCAATATTACATGTTCGTTATTCAATAGTTTGAATATAAAACGGCAATTTTAGTGCTGATTGAGCCGTGAAGCATCCTTCTAACGATGTGCCTGCTATTCCGGAAAAAGCAACTCCAACCGCAATGTTGGATCTCACACGAACAGTGGCTAATACTACTGAGATGAGAAATGTCTTACCAGTTCAATATAATCCACCATTTCCATCATCAATTGCCGTCATCAATGTAGCATAAACTTCCTTTTGTTGGTGATTCAACAGCGGTACTTTCTTTTGAACTTTTGAATCTTATTCCTGAAGATCATGTTCACATTCCCGTCACAATCCTGGCGTTTCCCCGCAAAACGTCATTGCGCCACAATACTCGCAAACAACGTTCATCAGTCCAATGCTAGAATGCACGCCGTAATCAATGCTACAATCATATCGAAATGCTTCTCAATTCAAATCAGTACTTGATATATTTCTTCTTGTATCTACTTATTGATCTCTGATGTTTGCTCGCCGATTTTTCTGAGCTACCTTCCCACCAATTTTCAGCCAAATCAGTTTAGTTGAGTTATAAATAGTGTAACACACAAGACTTTCTTTTTATATATTTTTAACGGACCATGGACCATGGCCCTATACAATACCCCTACACATACACCCGTTAGCAAACTAAGATACACATACACCCACTATCAGACTAAGGCCTACTACCTAAGCAACCCAATTACCAATTACAATTAGGGTTAACCCGACTCTAACACACTGTTTAATTTCCGCGATGCTAGTTCAGCAAAAGTCCGCCCCCAAACCCCTGCCACTAGGTCATCTGCATAGTCAGCAAAACTCACCCAAAACGTATCCACACCTCGACCCAAAACCCATTCCCACACAGTAACACTCTTCCCCAGAACCCCACACCCCAAGACAGAGCTGCGGACTCAGCGGCCCCGCACACCAGGTGCCGGCTTAAATAGCGCTGATCAATCGGGGCAGTTCACCCAACGTCGATCACACCGTTGGGCAGTCTATCAGCCAACAGTACCGGCAGTTCAACAGACGTCAACCTCGACGATTCACCGGTACTTCTTCCCCGAAACTGGCAACTTTAAGGAAATTTCATCGGCTGGATTTACAGGCGCCGTCGAGAGGATCTGGAGGCCTTCGCCAAGAAATTTGGATTCAGCAGTAAAGGAACTGTCGACGAGATGCGTAGGAACTTTGCCATACTAGTCGCCGGACCACTCCCGCCGAGTAGTTGGGTTCGCTGGCGGAACTTAAACGACAATACGCCAGACAAGCCGGACGCTCCAAGTCCCCGCTTCCCACCACCCCGACCATCAATCACGCAGAAACAGGACCCAAAAGCCAGCTTACAAGTCCCCACAGTCACTGAGAACGAGCCCCGACCACAAATCGTCACGGCCGCCGATTTCCCCAGGCCGCCAACCACGGAAACTTGCCGCTCGCCCACGCAGAGAATTGTGTAAAGCACATCACACGCACAGCGGAACGCATCCGCGGATGGAGCCTCCAGTTCAGCGGAGAGAATTACCCCATATCGTTTCTGGATCTACTCGAGGAAAGCGCAAGCTCCTATGGAGTGGACACCAACCAGCTGCCTCGGGCCATGGCCGAGCTACTCACCGACCGAGCTAGCCGTTGGTACCATACCAGCCAACTACAATGTAGCTTCTGGGGATACTTCCACCAAGAGCTTCTTTTCGTATTTCCTGCCAGCACGGTATTTCGAACAACTGGACGACCAGATCCGGGGCCGCAAAGCAAGCGGTGAGAGAACCGTTCAAAGATTACCTCATCGAGATACGGCTACTCATGTACCATGCCGGGTACTATCCGGTTAAACAGCTGTACAGAATCTACGACATCGCTTTGCCAGGAATCCAGCTATACGTGCGACGAGACGAATTGAAAAGCTTGTCACAGCTAACACGGATAGCCTCATAGTACGAAATCATTCACGAGGGAACATGAGGTAATCCCCGCACCCATCCGAAGTGCGCCAAGAGACACCAGGCCGGCCAGGCGCCCAGATCGAAGAGAAGGTGACTCCTACCGGACGCCAGTTCGGAGACCCCATTGGGACTCAGCGGACACATCCCGGAGACAGTCGTCAAATCCAACCGGTGCGACAGGCCAGGACGTGGCCCATCGCATGATCTCCACGCCCATTGTCAACCCACGCACAGTCTGCCGCCGGTGTGGTCAAGCTGGGCACGCCGCCTACGACTGCACCCACCCCTCGATCCTATTCTGCTGGGAATGTGGAAAACGCGGCACTCGGACCATCGACTGCTGCCTCCAGGCAACGTCGGGAAACGACACGCGTCTTCGACTGACACGGGAGTAGCCGAAAACGACGCCTTCCCAAACCCGCAACTAAGCAACCCACTGTTCCTAAACGACGGCCGGATAGTGGCGATGGTGACCATAGGAGGACAAACAACAGAGGCCACTATCGACACCGGGGCATCCCGAAGTTTCGTCAGTGCCAACCTGGCCCGACAACTGAACAACAACTCCAATAGGTTAAGCACTTCGAGCAATGATTTTAAATTGTATAATTTTATTAGAAGATATGTTTAAAATATATTTATACACAGAAAACGACGTACGACATAAGAAAATCGTTTTTCTGAAAAATTCTGAGATATATAGGTTAGGTTTGAATGCCTTTGATACTGTAGAATCTGAGACCCTTCTTTTTGCCATGTTAGACTTCCTGTCAGCACTTCCTGGGGCTTCCTGGGACTTCCTGTCCCATCCGGCTGCGCCTAAGAAGTCCGCTATCTTTCTGGGACATATATTGGACATCATTGATATGTCTGATAAGAAGGGCGGGTCCAAGTGCTGTGCCTTCTTCTACAGAGAGCCAGGCAAGAACAGAACAGGTGTTCCATTATTTCTTCCCCTTCCTCATTTCTGCAGTTGCGGCAGTAATGGTTATATAGGGCTCCCATCCTTATTGCATGGCTGCTGCGCTCTCTCTGCTAAAGGGCGCTCTGCACCTGCCGCTTCGGCTCTAGCTTTGATCGACCGTCGTTGCTTAAGCAGTTCTATGTTAATCTCTCTCCGCATAGGTTGCATACCGAGCCCTCTTGTGTGCTTTTATCTGGCCTGGTAAAGGAGAGTGCAATTGGCTTCCGCTAGCCGCCTGTATAATTGAACAATTTATAACGTTTCTAATCGATTGTGTTTTAACTGATTTGGGGAAATAAATAGGTGCCAAAAAAGCTTGGCCCCTCAAACAATTAGCTTTGTACATTTTGAGTTTTTAGATAAAGAGACGAGAAAATTCAATTGGAAATACAATTTTATTAATTATATGAAGTAGCGGCAGTACGCCTGTGTAGTTGGGGTATAAAATAAACCGAAAGCGATGATTATTAAATCCAGACCAATAGATAGCCGGGGGACCGACTTGCCCGTCCCCTAATGCAAGCGATAGAGAGATGCTGAGACGAGTACGAGTGATAGATAGAGAGAGATAGAGAGAGCGCGGGAGAACAGCATAGTTGATGCAGCTGTAGTAGCGACGCAAGCGTAAGCATAAGCATAAGCATATGCATAAGCATAAGTAATTACAATATTTATGTACAGTGGGCAATCAAATTAGCAAACATAGGTAGTGTTCAGACTGGGGACGGCGCTGGCGGGGCCACCGCTCTGTGGCATTCCAGCCACACTTCACTGTTAGCACTCCAGCTACGCAAGCGGCTGCCCTCGCTCTCGCCCTCATACTTAAGAGCATTTTTCCCCCCGGCGACGCTCTCTTCACGCTTGGTCTCGCCACGGGCGCGCTCCCTCCCACATACGCTCCCGCCTCGCCGCCGGCAGCCCTCGGAAGCTTGAGCGCGGCTTCTACCACTTCGTTTCCTACATCCTAAGCGACACGGGTTATTCTCGCACGCGGGTACACCTGTACATTCATATATATCTATATACCCAATAAATTGACTGAAATTGACGACCCCGGCTTTCTTTTGGATTCTGATTTGGACTTGAACTTGGACTTTCTCGACCTGGGAATTTTACGACGCCCCTTGGCTCAAATATTGGTCCTTCGAGCCGGATTCCTCTGCTTCCATAAAAGCAACTCTCCAGCCTTCGAGCACGGCATCGCCTTCACCAGGAAATCACAAGATAAGTACGCTTGCCTTCTTTACCATAAACCGCCTCCTCCATTTCGCGGTTTGTGCTCCAGAGAAAATTCCGCGAGTTCAAAGTGCCGCGACCGAAGTACATATATATAGTCTTATATATGTACTCTTCCAACTTCGCCACCGCCATATTATCGGCAATTCCGGCCGTTCTCCGGTACTTCACTTCGAATTACCAGTAACACGGTAGTTTTTCGTCGGTTTCTTGTGTCCGTCCATAACTCGCGGACAAATTATTTACCAAAATAATTAATTATTTAATACAATATATTAAATAAAAGTGTATTCCGCGCCTATGTATGTACGCAATATTCCAGCCCATGAGAGCGGCTTGCGTACATACACACACACACACACACTAATATTTCTTCAGTGCGTTCCATCCGCGGCCTACCCCAATAATATATATATTGGCACGATCCAAGTGCAAGTGAATTCACACACACCTACACACATCTCCAAGAGCATTCCATCCGCGCCCTACCCTAATACAATATACACTGGCACACTTCAAGTGCAAGTGAACACACACACATACCAACATATACACATTCCAGCAGCAATAAAAGTATCCATCCAGCTACCTGTGTTTTCCTAATTAAATTTATTATTTATTTTATTTATTTATTTATTACATTTATTTGCATAGTTGGCTCCTAACTATATACATACATACACACATTCAACAAAATACCAAACCAATTAAATACCGCATTCCACCACTCCGCGCAAGTGCCATATTTAACAGAAAATCCGCGATTAAGTGCAATTCATGCCCTCTAGCCACTTTTTGCAAAGTCTACATTTCCTCCAACATTCGCCAGAGTCCAAATAAATTACTAGCGACCAAGGCACGGCGCATTCTCCGTAATTATTTGGCAATTTAGCTTTACAAATTGGCAAATTGTGTTTCGTGTTTTGATATTTTTTTGTTCCGAGAGTGAGAGGTGGCCCAAAAACTATCGGCATCCGAACCCAGTGTTCATCCGAATAGAAAAAAAAATAAATTAATTAAATAATCCGACCACGTCCAAGAAAAACCTCCAAGTCTTTTTTTTGGTTCACAAACAAAAAAATATTTTTTTTTTTTGATAAAGAAATTATTGTTGTTCCGTTTCTGTGAGGTGTCCGTGCCTGCTTCCATTGCTTCCTTCCATCCGATAGTAACCCAGTTCCGCTCACGACTGCGTCAAGGGGTAAACGGAGGAGCATCGCACAGTCATTATTTCCAAATATTGCTACTCCAGTGTGACCGTTCCTCTCCTCAGCTCGGCTCAATATAGGGTCACTCATTGTTTGAGATTTCTCACCTACAGGTGATCTCAAACAATCCGAGTCGTTCCGATTATTGCCTTCCAGCTAGCTTGAGGCCTTTTGTCTGATAGTCCGTGTTTGGGTTACGGGTGTTTCCTGACGGTTTTCCGAGTCAACCCTACTCAGACCAGTCTGCAGTCCCTCACAGACTTCCAAAACTACTTGGGGAGTACTGTGTACTTTCAAATTATGCCAACAGGTCACAAGGACGGCAACCAACTTTTGCCTGTGACCTCGTCCAACCGGCTACGCACCTCGTTCGCCTCCGGAACTACTGCGACACAACCAATCAAGGCCTCCCTCACTCCGAGAGCAGCCAGTAGCAGCCCTGCTACAAGGACCAAATCGGTTCTATTCCCGTCTCCGGTGACCCTTAAGGGTCCATCGGTGACTTAGCAGGATCCGAAAGGTTGCATCACTAGTCCCGTCAGCTCTCGCCACTTCACCACAATGGCTCAATCCGCCACCTCTGCCGCTCGGACCAAATTGGTAGCCGCAATTGGCCGACTATCCCACCTGGCAGAGCGTATCACTTCCGCCCCATCCGCCCCATCCGCCCCTCTGTCCGAGGTCCGCCGAGGCCAAATGCTCAGCATGTGGACGGACGTCGAGGCCGAATACAAGGCCTGCTCCGCGGTGATGACTGACGAGGATCCAGAAATCCAAGCGGACATCCGTGACGCATATGGCGAATGCTATGGGGTATTTGAGGAGTGTCTCAGTGACCTCAATGCCCAGCTGCCACATCCACAGTCCTTCCTCCTGCACAGCCAGTCCAACAGGGCGGCTGTCGACTGCCTCCCGTCAACATTGAAGTTTTCTCGGGGACTACGTCCGCTGGCCCACATTCCGGGATCTGTTCACCGCGGTCGTGATAAAGAAATCCAAATTATCTCCGGTAGAGATATACTACCTCACCGAGAAGACCAGGGGCGATCCAAAGGCCATTGTAGAAAAGTCCCCACTCACAAATGACGGTTTCGAGTCCGCCTGGTTGGCTCTCCGCAGCCGATATGAGAATAATCGGCTTCTGGTGACCAACCAAATTAACATCCTACTCTTCTTGCCCCGCGTAACTTCCGAATGCAGTCGTGCTTTGAAGGAACTTGCCCGCGTAACTTCCGAATGCAGTCGTGCTTTGAAGGAACTTCAAAGTACGATGCAGGGAGTCCTAAATGCGCTGGCGGTCTCCAACGTCTGCACGGAGAATTGGGACAGTCTCCTAGTGACTATTTGTGCTTCCAAATTGCCGAAGCTAAGCCGGGCTTTGTGGGAAGCGTCCGTAACGGACAAAAGGAGGTGCCGCCTTGGAAGGAAATCGACTCCTTCCTCACTCAGCGCTACTTGACGCTTGAGGCTATTGAGAGCGACCCTTCCACCTCACGAGACGCTCCGCCTCCCCCTCCAAAGGCAGTCAGAATCCTCCATCCTCCCGAATCCAGCCCTCTCCGTTCCGTTCCCAGGGCAGTCCTATTCCAAGGACGTCGTACGCGCTCCATAACAGCGTGGATCCTAGCAAGAGCAAGTGTGATCTCTGTTCCAAAGAGAATCACCCAATCCGAATCTGTCCACATTTCCTGCAAATGAGCGTTGACGCCCGCTCCAAATGCATAAAGCAAAGGCAGCTCTGCTTAAATTGCTTCGCAAAGTGCCACATGCTTCGAGAATGCCAAAGCTCCCACAATTGCAACACTTGTGGAGGACGACATCACACGCTTCTGCATCGTGGCAGTCCAGCTTCCAGCGAGTCACATTTCACTTCCGTGCCCGATTCCACAGCCTGGCCACACGTCGAACGACCAGTACCTTCCGCCGAAAATTCTAATTCTTCCGCACTTCCGAACGTTCAGACGTATTTCGCCTCCGGCACAAGCTCTGTCCTTCCAGGCACGGCAATCATTAATATTTGCCAACTGGGGACAAATTTCCGCGCCCGCGCTCTGATCGACTCTGGCTCCGAGGCAACATTCATTACGGAACGCCTTTTCGACACAATTCAATTGCCATTCGAACGTATTCAGACACAGGTCTCCAGTCTGAATCAGACAGTATCCGCTCAGTCCGAGAAGCTCTGTCATCTTTCCATTCGCTCTCCAACGAGACCGGGTTTACAATTAAACGCCACAGCCTATGTTATCCCGGAACTGAAAAAGAATCTTCCGTCGAATCCGATCTCGCAAAGTTTATTAAAAGACTTGCCGAGTCTTCCATTTGCGGATCCGACATTCTTCGAGAGCTCACCAATCGATGTCCTGATTAGAGCCGATGTCCTACCATCTGTAATTTCGAATGGCTTACAGCCCAACATATGTGGTTCTCTTCTTGGACAAGAAACCATTTTCGGTTGGGTAATCACGGGTCCCGTGTCCAATACGGCGAGACATCAAGTTGCATCGTTTTCGAGTCAGGTTTCCAGAGCACCTATCAAAGGGCCTGAAGCCCCGAATTCCGACTCGAATTATTTCCTCCGAGCTACCTACATCCAGCCAAGGCTCCTCGCGCTCCCGCACGTTCCCGTTCCACCTACAGACCGGATCGCACATGTTCTCGAGGTAACAGTTCCTACCAATGCCGAGTGTGCCGAGGAATCCATCCCTTACGGAATTGCCGCCAATTCATCCGCTTGAGTGTCGAGCAGAGGCTCCGAGCCGTCCGAGTACACAAGTACTGCTCGAACTGCCTGGCTCACGAACACTCGGGCAAGGACTGCCGCAGTAGGGACATATGCAAGGTGTGTCACCGCGACCACCACACGCTACTCCACACGCCCGGGTCTTGGCACCCAGCCTCTTTTTCGGCACCGTCACTTCCATTTTAAGCTTCCAGGTTTTCCAACCTGGCAATCTCGCCCGCATGCAGTCGTAGAGTTTCTATTGCAATCCTGCAAGGGGGAGAATGTTCAGACTGGGGACGGCGCTGGCGGGGCCACCGCTCTGTGGGCATTCTAGCCACACTTCACTGTTAGCACTCCAGCTACGCAAGCGGCTGCCCTCGCTCTCGCCCTCATGCTTAAGAGCACTTTTCCCCGGCGACGCTCTCTTCACGCTTGGTCTCGCCACGGGCGCGCTCCCGCTCACGATCGCGCTCCCGCTCTCGCTGCCGACAGCCCTCGGCCGCTTGAGCGCGACTTCTATCCACATACGCTCCCGCTCCCGCTCTCGCCGCCGGCAGCCCTCGGCGGCTTGAGCGCAGCTTCTGTCTACATACGCTCCCGCTCCCGCTGCCAGCGGCACTCGGAAGCTTGAGCGCGGCTTCTACCACTTCGTTTCCTACATCCTAAGCGACACGGGTTATTCTCGCACGCGGGTACACCTGTACATTCATATATATCTATATACCCAATAAATTGACTGAAATTGACGACCCCGGCTTTTTTTTTGGATTCTGATTTGGACTTGAACTTGGACTTTCTCGACCTGGGAATTTTACGACGCCCCTTGGCTCAAATAGGTAGATTTACGTTAGGCTGCTCCACTAACTATTATATAAAGATTTTATGAATAACCATCGGGCTGGGAAACCCGACATACTCTCCCCGTGTAAACCTGGCTTTCAGCAGACTCTGCAGGATTACGCAGATACATCGGATGTTGGGTCCTTGTTCAGCTCAGTCGCCAAAGACCTTTTCGACAGAATCATTTGGACAGGAAAACATTGCGAGGAGTCTCTAGCGTTTGACTTTCATTTGAGCTCATCAACGAAATGTTTTTGACTCGATCGCAACCTCCAGATACGACGCATCCCAAGCGAGTTTTCAGAATTATTGGTAATCCTGGTAGAAGCTTGAATTGCCCAACACGATGCCCGGAGGTATATGAAATCCTATATCGGCGAGTGGCAGGTTTCCAAGATCATCAGCTGCAAATGTTCACGCTGTGGCTTGGCTGCCGATCAGTTATATAAAGGACTATTCAAGCAGTGATGGGAATCGAGTTTGCCAACACGCGAGAGTGAAGGGTTATTTGTACGGACACTCCATGGGTGACGAGGCTGGAGTCGCCTATTCCAGAAAACAGTAGTGTACGATTTTATCTTCCGAAACTTAAGCTTATTAGCTAAGCGGGAGGTTATTAAATATAGCTGAGAGCCGGAATCTAGTAGCGCTCGGCAAGAAACGAAGGCCCCAGAACTATTATACCCGTACTCAAAGAGTAAAAGGGTATATTGTATTTGTGGTAAAAGTGGATGTGTGTAACATAGAGAAGGAGTAATTTCCGACCATATAAAGTATATATATTCTTGATCAGCATCAATAGCCGAGTCGATATAGCCCTGTCTGTCCGTCTGTCTGTCCGTCTAGTCCGTCTTGTTCGTCGCCCCCTGCTCGAAGGCTAAAAAAGATAGACCAACCAAATTTTTTTTCCTGACTGATGTGTTCACTCACTCCTAGAAAAAGTTTAAAAAATTCCGCCACGCCCACTTCCGCCCCCACAAAGGGCGCACATCTGTGACGTCCACAATTTTGAAAATAACAAAAAACTAAAAATGCAGAATCATAGAGAAAGACCATATCTATCAGGGGCCCAAATCTGAATCGGATCGCATCATTAATATAGCCACAATAGAGGCAAACATACGAAAAAATTCGCTCCCTCCCTTTCGCACTCACACAAAATTGAGTCGTTTTGGTTTTTCGTAAAAATGAACGCCTGGATCTCAGAGACTATAAGAGCTAGAAGAGCCTAGACTCCTGTGATATCGCTTCAGTGCAAGTTTATTTCAAAATTTTGCCACGCCCACTTCCGCCCCCCCAAAATACGAAAATGCACAATTTTGAAAATAGGAAAAAACAAATAAACGCAGTATTGTAGAAAAATGACCATATCTACCAGATTCCCGAATTTGGTCCAGATCGGATCAATATTGTAGCAACAATGATCAAATGAATTTACAGCAGCAATGCCCCCCCCCACTCCTCATGCAGCGTAAGTCAATTATTGGGGTGGATTGTCGTTGCAAATTCTCTCACAAGCACACGCACACTCTCGCTCAAACATGCTGCCTCGTGCGGTGTACGTGTGTTGTTGTGAGAACTGATGTAGATGTAGATGACAGATGCAGCAAACAAATGTTAAATGTAAAATGTAAAAACTGAAACAACATTTGAAAATTCCACATAAATCACATGTGTACTGACTGAGTACGGGTATAAAAGTAGAGTCGCGTTTACAGCGACTCCGTACGTTCTTTCTCGTTTTTACTAGGACGGTGGCCGTGGGTAACAGCACTTCATAATTGATGAGATCCAGTGATGGAATGCGACGACGTAAACGGATGCATTGACTCAACCGATGGCCTGCTTTGAGGCAATTTACACACAGGGAAAACCTCTTGGCTTATTTATAGCGTTTTAAAGGAGCCAGTGCTGTAAACTTGGGACAATGTTTGATTTCGTCAGCTTTGTCATTGCACAGCACGCAGCCTGATATGTTTTGATTTGCACGTGTGGATTTAGAATGGTTAGGTTTTCTACTCCTGCCCACCCGGTTGCTTGGCGCATAGGTTACCATAGCGAAATCCACTGTTTCCAACGTCCTGCATCGCTGCTCCAAAAAGGAGGGCATGGACTCCCATGACGGAATCAGGTTGACGAAGGCTGCGTCCTCTAAACGTTCCTCCTACTTGGCTTGAGTCGCTGGATCCAGTTTACGAAGCAGTAACTGCACAATGATGCATCTTGCGATCTGCTCAGGTGTGCCCAAAGCCTTGAGCGCCCGAATGTGAGCGTTAAACTTGTCAAATATCTCCCGAAGCATCGACACCGACCCATTCTCCACAGCCTGTAGCCCCAGGACTTCAGTAATGTGCGCCTGAAAGACTAACCGACGATTAATAAACCACTTTTCCAATAATTTCAATGCTATAATATAGTTGCTGTCAGACATTTCCAGCGAACGAACTGTCTCCAACGCCAAATTACGCAGGCAAGATCGTAGATTGTTGATGATAGTGGTGAACATCGATTAAAAGTCCGTCCAATCCGCATATCCCCCACAAAACCTTGGCAATTGTATGGGAGGCAGGAATGCTGGCCTGCGACGATGTGGCGGCTGAGAACCAGCAAAAGCAGAAGTTGAATTTGGTCCAGCAACCGTAGAATGCAGAGGCATATATTCGATATTCGTATCAATTTCACGCCTAAAGTGAGTGCAAAGCCTTCAGTGCACTGGCAAGCGTTTCAAAGCTGTCGCACAGTCCACTGTGAATCTCGCTGCAGTCCAATTCCTCGAGCTTCTCAATCTGCTCCAACTTCCCCACTAGTGTGTAATAATCAAAGACCGGAGCATCATTTTCCCAAGCGGTAGGCAGAGCGGCTGCTGTATATGCTTGTATAGCAGCAATGTGGTCGATGGCACTGGCTATGTACAGACGAGCGAAGCCAGACGAACGAACGGAAATTATTGTGCTTAAATGTAGTTTGTGAGTGTACGAATTAATTGTTGCACAATCACGTCGGTCTGCAAATGTTGAGCTAATAGCTATTGTAAATTTAAGTTTTTAAATAAAGAGGCGAGAATTAATTATATGAAGTAGCGGGAGAACGCGTGTGTAGTTGGGGTATAAAATAAACCGAAAACGATGATAATTAGATCCAGACTAATAAAGGGCCGGCGGACAGAGTTGCCCGTGCCCCAATGCAAGCGATAGAGAGAACGAAAGAAGCTCGGTCTGCTGCTGAGCCAAAACTGCACACTATTATTATAATATTGTTAAAATATTAAAACTTTAATGATGAATTTTCCATGACCTCTAAGCAGTTTCACGTACTGTTCAACACTCTGTAAGGAAGTTCCGCCGAGGTACAGACTCTCAGTCTGGCCAGGGCCCGATCCACTACAGCAAGATTTTTATTTGTTGCGGGACCTCGAGAAGATCTACATAAATATCGCACCGACGCACTGGAATGCGAGGGCAGACACGTGTGGAGAGGGGCAGTTACAACGGGGAAGGGGAAGGATCAGACCCACGTGCACTGTGCTTCCGCGTCCAGTGCTGCGGACTGACTCCCCTGACAAAAAGGAAACTACTACAGTGGAGAGAAGAGGGAGGATCAGACCCACGTGCACTGTGCTTCCGCGTCCAGTGCCGCGGGCTGACTCCCCAAACTACAGGGAAATAACTACTGGGGAAGGGGAGGGATTACTTACAGTGCTTCGCCGTGCTTCCGCGTCCGGCTTCTGTAAGGTGAGGTTGGGATTTTTGTGAATTAAATGGACTTCAGTCGTGATGGTAGGGGTCGGGGTACTAGCATAAGCCCCAGTTCCCTCCCAGGAGAATAAACCGTGTGAATTTGCTTTATTCTTTTTTGTCCTTTTATTGAATCAGTCCCTACGCCCTACCTATCGCACCGCTATTGCTCCCTACTCACATTAGTGAAGCCAGCTTACCCTATCCACGGCCTGGTACTCCGAGCGGCTCGTTTGGTTACTTCGTGATTGCCTCGTAGTAGTTGTGGGGCGGGGAAGGCACTGTCACTTGTGGCGGCAGGGCACGGGTTTTGTCTTCCGCGAACACGACTGGTCTTTTCGGCGATCTCCACTTAACTCTCGAGCTGCACTTTTGACGCGTGCTCGAACCCTTCTTTTCCAGGCAGCGTCTTGGCAGAGGTAATCGGCCGTTTCCCGATCGTCCCTCAGGATCGCGCTATCTCCCTCTTTTCCATGTGTGGGGGTGGGTCCACCCTCTGCTGAGAGTCTCTGCTGAGAGTCGCTGCTCAGCCTTCGTTCCCCTGCTTGCTGCTCTGCCATTGTGTTCTCTCGCTATCTGTATTTTTAGCGAAGTCGCTCTCTCTCTGCTGCGGTCCGCCATTTCGGACCGTGACGTATGTTTCGCTCTCTCTCGTAGGCCTGTCGCTGGGCTGCACTTTGAGTGAAGTTGCTCTCTGTTGTAGTGCGTCGTTTCGGACCGTGACGTAGGTATTGCTCTCTCCGTAGATCGTGGCCTGCTGTGCTCGTTGGTCAAGTGTGAAGTCACTTGTTCTTCGCTGTGGCTGTGTGGGTGTGTGTGGGGCGGTTAGAGATGACGAGTACGGTGACTGTTTCTCTGACCACGGTTTGCCCTGTGAGTTTACGATGGTTTTCCCCACGCGGCTTTTCGCCTCTATTTTCCACTATGTACAGCTCTTATGACTAGGTGAAAGAAATGAAAAAGACTTAATGCTAGGGTGACTATGGAATAAACTTACAAACTATGAAAAATAATAATAAATGAAAAATGAGGTTCTACCTCCCTCTATCTACATATGTACATGCCCCCTTGTAAGGGCACTCCCTTACACTCCCTCCTCACTTCGGGGGTCGTAAAACACCCGCACCTCCCTGTTTCGGTTCACCGAGATCCGGAACCGCTGTCCACCATGGACCTCCAATGTCCGTGTTCGCGGCGTGCTTTCCGCGTCCAGCCTTCTCTGCACGGCTTCGATGAGGGGTCTGAGGTACACGGCGCACCGGGGTATCCACCTGCCAGCCTGCGGGTGCCTCCGGCCATTCTCCTTCCTCTTGGACGGTGTCCAACGCTGGGAGCTCGTTGAAGAGTGCCATGAGGTCGTCGGCGTCGAACGTCTCGAGCTCCAGGTAGGAGTCGCCCTCGTGGAGAGGTATCTCCTCTGACGCCCCTATGACTCCGCCCAGGAGATCATCGAGAGTGAGCCCCTGCAACTCGTGGTAGGGGTTACTCTCGTGGGGAGGTGTACGCGCTGCCGCACCCATGGGCTCGACCTCGCGATCCCCTGTGGTTGTGCGTCGAAGGTCCATGGGCGCATCCTGCTCTTGGGGTGTCCTGCCTGCTCCAGCTTCCGAGGGTCCGTCTGTCGTGCTCTCCTCCCTCGCTGTCACTTATCGTGATTATCCTGGGGTCGGTTCGACTTGGGCCGATTGGTCGATGGTCTGGGGAGTTGGGCCAGTATGCGCAAGGTGCCTGGTTGGGTACAGGTGAGTAGGATGGGGTTCGGGGGGAGAGTCTGAAACTCATAGTTGAGCGGTCGTCCTCGCTGTTCCCCTTTTCGGAGGTATCCTCGTCGCTCCCCTCCTTTTCCTCAGCTTCCTCTTCCTCAGCCTCCTCTTCCTCTGCCTCGACGTCCTCTTCCTCGCCAGCCTCTTGTTCCTCCAAGAACTTTCACTGGCTGCCTTGTCAGTCTCCTCTCTCTCGACCAATTCCTCGTCTGCACTGGACTCTGGGTGGTACCCACTCCCATCCCACTCCTCCGTTTCGGCCTCGCTGTCCGTCCACTCCCTGTAGGTCGGAGGAAGGTCAGGTGCCGTGTTACGGGGTCGTGAACTGGCGCGATGCTCTAGGATGCTTTGCAACGAGTGCGCGCAGTGTCAGGCCAAGGTGTCCTTAGGACTGGGTCGCACTGTGGCGCCTCCGTGGGGGCGGGATTCCGGGAACCTTGGTTGAAGGATGCGGGCTGTGGCCATGGTGTCCCTGGCTCTAACCAGGACCCATAGGGGTGGTGCTCCCGTCTCCTCGGAGCATTGGGGCGCTTGCCGTGTGCTTTCCTCAGCGATCGCTTGTCTGCTCATGACGGCGGCTACGGGGCCGGGCACCGTTCTCTTGGTGTTTCCTCCGTCTCATCCTCGCTAACATCCGAGTATTGTGGCCCTTGGGCCCGCTGCCGCTAGCCACCGATTAAAAAGTTTCGACGTCGTTGGGTAGGGGTGCCCGCTGGGAATTCTTCCCAAAACGCCCGTCATTGAGGACTTCTTCGTCGCTCTCTTCGGCCATGTTGGGGTCTCCCCATCGACTCTCGGCGTACACGTTCAGTGAGTCGGATGGTGTGCTCCTTTGATAGACGTCCGCTCTTGTCCCAGCCGGCGAAGGCCGCCTGGAGACCTCTTCTCGTCGTGTCGAGGAAGGCGATGGTGGTGGCGATGTCGGGTGTCTTCGTGGGTGTCCGCCTGGTTGGCGGGGCTCTGGTTCGTCTACCCACTTGCGCTTTGTAGCGCCCCGGGACGTTGAGGGTCCCGTGTTGTCGTTGACTGGCATTTGGTCGATGCGGCTGGGATTTGCCGGACTGGTGTGGGCTGGACGGCTGTCCGTAAGGCCGCTGTTGGCTAGATTGCCTGGACTGGCGAGCGCCAGTCGGCCGTCGGTGAGGTTGCGGTTGGCTGGATTGCCTTGAGCTGGTCGTACGCTGGCGTCGGGGTAGCGACGGTGTGGACGTGGGTCTGCGGGCGGCAGTGCGCCTCCAGGATGCCCCGACGTGTCATCTTCTGCCCCTGGGGCCGTCTGTCACTCGCGCGTCCTCGTCGCATTATAGATTCTGTGGGGAAGAAAATCTCGGGTGGCTGGCTCCTACCTACTTTGCTGTTATACCCGGTCCTGCCTGAGCGGTGCGATTTACAAAATTGCTGGGGTCCCTGGCTTAATTAATCCCCTTAAGGGGGTCTATACATAGCTTACGGCGTCGTTGGCGATGCCTCTGTTTGGGCGAGGACGTTATGGCAGCGCACCGCCATAAGTGGCCCCCATGATCGCTGCTGCTGGAATGTTCGTCGGTATTGGTGTTCGCCTGCTGGCTCGTCGGTTCCTGCTGGTTCGGCGTCGTCGTCATCCTCGACGATGTCAGGGTCGTTGTATGGCTTGAGGTCCGCTATCCCGGCGGTTCTGCGTTGTCGTCCTGCTTGTAGTTTTAGACGCACGATGTTCGGCGCGAGAAACTTTTCTAACCGGTATGGTCCCTCGTATTTAGGGGCCAACTTCGCTAAAAAAACTTTCGGCTGCCTTGGATAGGTGGTGTTGGCGCAACATCACCAGTGAGCCGATTGTGGGCCGCCACTCGCGTCGTCGAAGATTATACGCCCTGCTTTGCTCCTGCGATGCTTGCTGTGTGTTATCTTGAACCAGCTGGAATATGTCTTGGAGTCGGTCGGCCTTTTCCCGTGGTGCCCCGGTGTTATCTCCCAGTCCTGGGGTTGTTTCCTCGTATAGGGCTCCTGGTAACCGCGGCTCTCGGCCGAATACAATGAATGCCGGGCTGAATCCTGTGGTGTCGGAGACGCTGCTGTTGACGGCTAGGCTGAGCTCGGCAAGCAACTCATCCCATGTTCGTTGGTCCCCGTCGACGTATTGGGCGATCATAGTTTTGATCGTCCGATTTGCCCTCTCGGTAGGGTTCTGTTGTGGCGTATAGGGGACCGTATGCTCCAGTTCCATTCCAGCTTGCTTGCAGAAACTCTGGAAGGAGCGACTGGTAAATTGAGTCCCGTTGTCGCAGACGAACCTTCTTGGGACTCAAAAGCGACTGAGTATCCTTTCACGGAACGCCTTCTCCAACTGGGCCGTGGTGGCTTTTACGAAGTGGCACCAGTTCCACCCATTTGCTGAACGCGTCGAAGAAGACCAATAGCATCGTATTGCCTTGCTTTGACCGGGGAAGTGGCCGACAAAGTCTGCGCACAGAATATCGAGTGGACCCTGGGGCTGCCGTGTGTGCATCTGTCCGGCTGGTTTTAGTTGGCTCACCTTGAATTGCTGGCAGCTGGTACATTTGCTGACGTACCGGGCCACATCTCGATGGAGTCCAGACCAATAGTACCGCTGAAAAATGCGTGTCGCCGTCTTCCTGATTCCCAGGTGTCCGGCCGTCTCGTGATCGTGGCACTCCTTAAGCACTCGGCGCCTGTGGTCCTTAGCGACGCATAGCTTCCACTGTATGGGGTCTTCCTCCGCTAACCGAAATCCCGTCCGCTTGTAGATCTGGTCATTCTCCATGATAAAGTCGTGGTGTTTTCCGGGATCTTCTTGTATGCGTCGGCGTAGTCGTTGTATCCAAGAGCAGGTATTCTCTTCTTCCTCGGCTCGTTGCAGTGTCTCCACTGGTTGTCGTGAGGGGGCGTCGGCCACGACATTCTGACTACCACGCCGGTAGTGAACATCAAACTGGTACTGCTGGAGCTCTAAAGCCCAGCGAGCGATGCGGCCTGTTGGGTTGTCCATGGTATTCAGCCATTTTAACACCAAGTGGTCTGTGATTACGTCGAAGGGATATCCTTCCAGATAGCACCGAAGTTTTCGGATCGCCCAGACGATGGCTAGGCACTCCTTTTCGGTGGCGGAATAGTTCTCCTCCGCTTTTAGAAGCCGTCGGCTGGCGTAGGCGATGACTCGATCTTCTCCGTCGATTTGTTGCGTTAGTACCGCCCCGAGGCCGTAAGCACTGGCATCTGTTTGTAGGGTAAACCTCTGCGTGAAGTCCGGGCATGCCAGTACCGGCGCTTGGATCAGCTTTTCCTTCAGGAAATTCAAATGCATTTCAAATGCCGCTTGTTGTTCCTCAGTCCAGTTCCACTTGTGGTCCTTCCTCAAAAGGCTAGTCATCGGCTGAACCACCGTGGCAAAGTTTGGCACAAATCTTTTGTACCACGAGGCCATCCCGAGACAGCGTCTCAACTCCTTCAGAGTGCCCGGCGGTGCTAACTTCCGTACTGCGATGATTTTTCCGGGTCGGTGTGAATCCCCTGCTCGCTGTTGACGTGGCCCAAGTAAACAATGCTCTTCTGGAAGAAGCTGCATTTCTTGCGGTTCAGTCGGAGGTTCGCTTCCCTCAGTCTTCTGAATACCTCGCGTAGGTTGTCGATGTGCTCCTCTAGTGTTGCTCCAATGACGATGATGTCATCGAGGTAGGCGAACGCGTAGGGTTCCATTTTCGGTCCGATGACGCTGTCTAGAGCGCGTTGAAATGTTGCCGGGGCCGAATGAAGGCCGAATGGCATGACTTTCCAGTGGAAAAGTCCTCGTCCTGGCACGGTAAATGCCGTGGCTTCCCTGCTACCCTTTTTGCCACCGGAATCTGCCAATAGCCATTCTTGAGGTCCAACGTCGAAATGTAGCGGGCGTTGCGAAGCCTCTCCAGGATATGATTGATCCGGGGCAGCGGGTACGCGTCTGGCACCGATCGAGCGTTGAGTTGCCGATAGTCCACGCACATTCGCATCTCGCCCGTCTTTTGCCGACCAACACGATGGGCGCGCTGTGGGGACTCTTTGAGGGCTCGATCCGTCCGTCGCGTAGGAGTTCCTCTACTTGTTCGTCGATGATCTTCTGCATTGCTGGGTTCTTGGGAAGTAGCGTTGTTTCACGGGTCGGTCGTCCCGCATAATGATCGTATGCTCGGCGATTTGCGATGTCCCGTTGAGTCCTCGAATTTGGCAAGTTCCTGCTCCAGAAACTCTGCTGCCGCTGGTGTGGGTGGAGATTTGGGGTCTTCCGGGGGCAATCGTGGCAGCTCATCCGTCAGGATGGTGGCCAAGTTCACGGTGACGTGAGCATCCGGGCCTGCAATTCGAACGGATTTCGATACCTTGCCCTGTCGGCGTCGTCTAATGGCTCCAGCTGGTAGTCTATCAGTGTCTTCTGTCTGGCGTCGTCTCTCTTGTTTCGTGGTCTTTCGTGGTCGTTTGGTTCGGTGGCGTTGTCCTGGTTGAGCTGCTGGGTCTATCCTGTTCGATGCGTGGCGTTGACTTTGTCCTGGTCGTGCTGGGTGGGGTCGGCTTCAGGTCGGGCAATCTGGTCCGGGTGGTGTCCGGTCGTGCTGCCGTTGTCGTTCCTGAAGTTTTCCTGGTCCTGTTGTGTGATTCCCGGTTCGGCGAGCTGGCCCTGGAGTTGTCCAGCGGTGTCGTAACTGCCTCTGCCGAAGTGTTCCTGGTCCTGTTGTTGGGCGACTCCCGGTTCGGCGAGCTGGCCCTGGAGTTGTCCAGCGGTGTCGCAACTGCCTCTGCCGAAGTTTTCCTGTTCCTGTAAGGTGACTCCCGGTTCGGCGAGCTGGCCCTGGAGTTGTCCAGCGGTGTCGCAACTGCCTCTGCCGAAGTGTTCCTGATGATCCTGTGGTTGGGCGACTCCTGGTTCGGCGAGCTGGCCCTGGAGTTGTCCAGCGGTGTCGCAACTGCCTCTACCAAAGTTTTCCCTGATGATCCTGTGGTGTGGCGGGGCTTGTCCATAAGGGATGGGTCCAGTCATAGGCGCGGTCGGCTTTGCTGAACTGGTAGTGAGTGGGCTTGCGAAGGTCACCGTTCGTGGTCGAGGCACAGATGTGTCCAGTGGTGTCGTCCCTGGCTGGTCACGTCTTACCCTCAGCTGTAGATAGGCATGTCCGCAGTGGATCCTGGCTCGATCCCGCACAGGAAGTCGAGACCCAAGATGACGTCATCCAATACCGTGGGCAAGATGAGCAAAGCCACTCGCGCCTCCAGTTGATCAAGTCGTACCGTTGCCAGCACTGCTTGGGTTATCTCCTTCTTGGTTCCATCTGCCAGGGTAATCCTCGTCCTCACCTCACGCAGATTCGTCTCCGTCCCTAATTCCTGGACCATCCGTTGACTGATGAAAGATCGGGTCGCTCCAGTGTCAAGAGTGGCCGACAGGGCCTTCCCTTCGATGGTGACGAGAGCGGCGATCCTTCCTCCATCCAGACTTAGTGGGTGAGTTACCCTGGGGGTCCTGCTGTCGTGTCTCCGTCCGCGTCCCAGTCGGGAGGAGACTCGAGTCGTTTCCCGACCCTGGCTTCCGGCAGCAGTTGATGGTCCGGACACCCCGGCGGCCGCATTCCCAGCAGAACAGTTTCTGCCGGTTGGAACATGCTGCTGAAATGCCCGTCTTCCGCACAGTTTCTGCATGCTCGCCGTACATCCACCCGTCTGTCTTCTTCCTGTGCCACCACCCGGTTGGCAATGTCAGTTCTCCAAATGCCTCCTGAGTGGAGCTCCGTGGTTTTAGTGCCTCGTTTTCCGAGTAGGGCGGTGCTTTCGGGCGGTTACTGTGCGTGGATCCTGTAGTACGAGTGACCTCGCGGTCCCTGGCTGTCTCGTATGCCATACATAGCTGTGTTAGCTCCGTCAAAGTGTGAAAGTCTTGTCTTCGGGCGTACAGCTGGTACTCTGGGCGGAGATTTTCGTAGACACGATCAATTCCGCTCCTGTGTGTACCGAGCTCGTTGCATCATTAACCTCAGCTCAATCAGGTAGTCCCTGAAGGATTCCCTCGGCTTTTGGTTCCGGCCTCTGATGGTGTCCTCCAGACGTTGAAAGTATCGAGGTGGCAGGAAGAAGTCTAGAACTCCTTTCGGAATTCTATCCAGCTCTTCCCCTGCATTTGGAAGGTCCTAAACCATCCCTCAGCTTTGTCCGATAGGAGTCCTGAGATGGCTCGGGGCAACTGTTCTGGGCTTCCTCCGTACGACTCCACCCGTTCTTCAAGGCGCTCGATGAAGGCTAGAGGGTCCGTGTGACCGTTGAAGGTCAATCCCCACTTCCTTAGCTTGTCGGCCAGCAGGGAATATGAGATTTCTCCTCCTGTGCGGAAGGCCCGTTGTCCCTGGGACAGACCAGTTTGGTAGTGGGTCCCGATGAGTGGTTGTTCCATCGCGATGCAGTGTCCGGTGGTGCTGGGTTCTGGTCGTTGAGGTAGGCCGCGTGTTTCTGATACCGCCACCTGGACTGGCGCCTGGCGGTCGGGTGGCTGGTGGTTGGTGTCGCTGATGCTTGATCCCTGGCTCGTGCTGGGCAACTCGGGGATTACCCGCGGTGGCGGATCCAGCACAGGGCCCTGCTGGAGGCTCCTGCTGGCCAGGCTCCAAGGCCTCGATTACTCGTCCTGGGGGTGTCCTGAGGGTCATGGGGCGACCTGGCGATTTTGGCCCCGCTGGTCGGATTGTACTGGCTGGCTCAGGGATCAACAGTAGAAGCTGCTTCTTATCCCTGCTTCCTTCCTCCTTTGCTCGCGTTTCTGGTCCCGGAGACGTGGCGGGGCTCCGTGGGTCCCTGGGACTAGGAATACTGCCGAAGTGGCTATCCAACTCAGCAATCCTGGCCTGTATTTCCTCGGAGTGGCTGCCCCGTGAAATGAAACTGGCGATCCGGCTGCGGAGCTCGTCCACTGTTCCGGTTGACTCGAGTCCGGAATTCTTGGGCCAATCCTTGTAGCTCGTCCTTTCGGCGGTACGATATCCAACGCGAACCCATGTCTCCTTTTGGATTGTGGCGTTTTGGGGATGGGTACCTTGGTACGGGGAGATCGATGGCTCTGGCACTAATGCACGGTAACGCACAGGGTCCTCGGTGATCTTGGCACGGATACACGGCGCGTTAGCGATCGGTTGGTTCTGCGGAAAGTTTCACGGCGCGATACTAAGCGAACGATCCTGCGGAAGGATGCTTGGTTGCGCACGGGATACTTATGTTTCTTGGTAAGGAAGTACGGCGAAGTACAGGATCCTGCGGAAGGATACTCGTGGTTTGGCACCAGGATTACGAGGAGTGTTATTATTTGAAAGTGTTCCGGTTCGCGGCTAGAGTTTTAAAGTGTCTCTGATGAAGGCTGGAGCTTGATTCCCTTGCTCGAGCTTAGGCTCCGCCTTATATTGGCCGTCAGTCGGGTTTCGGGGCAGAGGGCTCTGCCACCCGCGCTGATCCACCCGATCGTGGCTCTCTCCTGTGCTCGGCTCCCGATGGTCGCAGTGCCGTTGTTGTCACCGCGTAGCCGCTGTCCCCGTTCGGGTTCTTGGCGCTCTCCTTGTCGCCGTGTCGCTGCTGCTGATCTCCCGGTTGTGGTTGTACGTCGCTGTTGCTCTGCTCCTGGGCGTCCGATGCTTCGGCCGCTCTTTCTTTGTCGCCGTGTCTCTGCTGCTGATCTCGCGGCCGCTGTACTTTGCGATGCACTAAAAACGCGGTCGCGTTTCTGCTGATTCCCGCGGCGTCTCTTGCCGTCTCTTTCTGTCGCGTGGCTCAGCAAACGCGTCGTTGCCAATTTTCAGGCGCGTGGGCCGCACGGGGCGATGCGACGGAAAACAATGCGGAGGCGCGGTTGCCGATTTTCTGGCGTCACGTGCTGTCTCTTTCTGTCGCGTGGCTCAGCAAACGCGTTGTTGCCAATTTTCAGGCCGCGCGTGTCGTTGCGATCAGAAAATGCAGATGCGCTGGGTTTAGTGAATATTGGTAAAACCAGCCTCAACTGTACATGATTCGGGGTTCAATTTAGCGGTGTGTTTTGTTGGGCCTAACTTTGCCTGCTGCTTCCTGCTACCGTTGGCTACTGCGTAGTTTCCTGCGACTTACAGTTTCGGGGCCCTAAACTAGATTTTTTTTTTTTTGCATCCACTGCCGCTGTCGGCTTCCCACGCCGTCGAGCTGTTGCTGCGGTTTTTTTGGATTTCTCCCGAGCCTGGCGTAGCTCCCGGCGAAGATTTTCGAGCGGTTACTCCCAGAATTGGGGTGTGCTCGGACTCACCCCTCCGTCACACATCTATATCCGCCGCCACTGCAGTTTTCTCCTTTTCCCTCACTGCGCTCCCCATTCTGCTGCCCCTCCTTACTACACTCCCTTAAATAACCCACTATAGGTATCTGATCTCTAACTCGACTATCCCTGCTCGGGCGCCATCTGTAAGGAAGTTCCGCCGAGGTTCAGACTCTCAGTCTGGCCAGGGCCCGATCCACTACAGCAAGATTTTTATTTGTTGCGGGACCTCGAGAAGATCTACATAAATGTCGCACCGACGCACTGGAATGCGAGGGCAGACACGTGTGGAGAGGGCAGTTACAACGGGAAGGGAAGGATCAGACCCACGTGCACTGTGCTTCCGCGTCCAGTGCTGCGGACTGACTCCCCTGACAAAAAGGAAACTACTACAGTGGAGAAGAGGGAGGATCAGACCCACGTGCACTGTGCTTCCGCGTCCAGTGCCGCGGGCTGACTCCCCAAACTACAGGAAATAACTACTGGGGAAGGGGGGGGGATTACTTACAGTCGCCGTGCTTCCGCGTCCGGCTTCTGTAAGGTGTATTTTAGCGAAGTCGCTCTCTCTCTGCTGCGGTCCGCCATTTCGACCGTGACGTATGTTTCGCTCTCTCTCGTAGGCCTGTCGCTGGGCTGCACCACTTTGAGTGAAGTTGCTCTCTCTGTTGTAGTGCGTCGTTTCGGACCGTGACGTAGGTATTGCTCTCTCCCGTAGATCGTGGCCTGCTGTGCTCGTTGGTCAAGTGTGAAGTCACTTGTTCTTCGCTGTGGCTGTGTGGGTGTGTGTGGGGCGGTTAGAGATGACGAGTACGGTGACTGTTTTCTGACCACGGTTTGCCCTGTGAGTTTACGATGGTTTTCCCTACGCGGCTTTCGCCTCTATTTTCCACTATGTACAGCTCTTATGACTAGGTGAAAGAAATGAAAAGACTTAATGCTAGGGTGACTATGGAATAAACTTACGAACTATGAAAAAATAATAATAAATGAAAAATGAGGTTCTACCTCCCTCTATCTACATATGTACATGCCCCTTGTAAGGGCACTCCCTTACAACTCTCTTCAGAGTATTTTTCAACTTTCCCCTCACGGTAATTGTTTACTATCGGTCTCACGGTTATATTTCCTTTTAGATGAAGTTTACCACACATTTAGTGCTGCACTATCAAGCAACACGACTCTTTGGAAACATCATCTAGTAATCATTAACGTTATACTGGCCAGGCACCCTCTATGGGTAAATGCCTCATTTAAGAAGGACTTAAATCGTTAGTTTCACTTACTAGAATATTGACGCTCCATACACTGCATCTCACATTTGCCATATAGACAAAGTGACTTAGTGTTGAACTGATTTCGATCCCCGCTACTAAGAAAATCTTGGTTAGTTTCTTGAACCGAGATGAAAGAACGTATGGAGTCGCTTTTAACGAGACACTACTTTTATACCCGTACTCAGTCAGTAGACATGTGATTTATGTGGAATTTTTAAATATTTTATAATTTTCTACATTTTACATTTTACATTTTTCCTACATTTGTCATCTACATCACTTCTCACAACAACACTGCACGGCAGAGGGTTGTCGGCTAGCTGCTGAAAATTCATTTCATCATTGTAGCTACTGTGAGGAACTGAATTTCACATAGGCCCATTAAGGGTTAAGCGGGAGAAGGCACGGCGAATTCATCGGGCCCAGAGAGCCAATCGAAAGAAGAGGGGGTCGGCGGGACGAGCAGGTGGTAGCCCAGCGCATGACCATTGGTGGTCGTGAGCACGTCTGTCGCCGAGTCTCGTTAGAGAGGCGGGGAATGGAGGAGCGCGCAAGGAGCAGCGCTCACGCCGCTCGGGAGATAGCGGGATCGGGCCGGCAGAGGTTCAGCGCATGTCCAAATATGGGCATGAGATCGCGCCACCGGCTTGATCCCGTTAAGAACGAGGTGGAAACGCGCGGAGGCGCGATGGAAAGTTACCGACGGAACACGTGGCTGTACCGTTGTTGCTAGGCAGCGACACGGGCGCCGGCGCCGCCTGGGGGTATAAGGGGAGCCCAGCGACAGCGGCGCGGGACAGTACGCCGAGGATCAGTAGACGGGCAAGTGCGCGAATCCAAGCGAGTGAACGGAGAACAGTAAGTGATCGTGCGACGTGATTGAGACCAACGAGGAATTTTTCAGCAAAGGGGCTGAAATAAGGAGACGAGGGGCACGCCAGATACTATTCACCGCTTAGGGTGAGTAACAGCGAAGGGTGAGCCCAGAGTGTGCGGAGCTGTGAATGGCGGACGAGGCGGTTGCTGAGTCAGAACCCCCGCCATAGCACGCGGGAGCGACGCCAAGCAAAGAAACCAACCGGTTGTAGCGCGAGGCCAGAGTCGCCAGAGGAAGGCCAGCGGAGGCCCAGCAGTTATCAGTTTGTAAGATAGCACTTAAGATCACTTAGATTAAGATACCAATAAAGAGCCCGATACGAATTTCCCAAATCAACCTGTGCGTTTCTCTTTGTTGTCTGCGAGGCAATAAATAAATTTGTTGCAACGAGCCCGCCGGCCCCTCAGCCAGCTCCGCTGATCAGACAGAAAGAAACGGTTCGTTACAGTAGGTCGGTTCAATGGTTGTGCAGCCGGGGAAGTGAGTGTCTAGTAGGATATGTAGGGACTCCTCTCTGGAGCTAGTCCACGTACCATCGTAACGTGTAAGGTATCCCACTGAGGTGGTAGTTTTTGAGAGGATCTTACGCAGCCTTGATGCCTCTGATGTTTCCTCTTCTTCTGTGCGGGGCCTGATGCCTTGAAGGACTTGTTGCATGCCTCCGTAAATATGGCCAATAGACGATTCAAGTCATCTTGAGTGTTCGGGCTCCGTGGTGCCATGATGGGTAGCAGTTCCTCCATTTTCGTACTTTATCTATCCCAGTTGGTTTTCCTGGGATTGATGTAGTCAATTGGTTTTGGGCACTCGAGGCTCAGTTTTGTCTCGATGTACCTATGGTCAAAAAACGAAATGGTCCTCTAGGACTTTCCAGCTCTTGATTAAGTCTGACATTTTGTGAGACACTAGAATGAGGTCAATGACCTCCTGTTGATTCTTAATAATGAATGTAGGGTCGTAACCCCACTTACAAATTACCATATTCGAGCTACGGATAAAGCTGAATAGTGACTTACCCCTCGCATTTGTCTATCATTTCTCCACCACTGTAACGTTGGCGTTGGTATCGTCGACGATGGCTGCGTCCTCTCAACACATGGCCTCGAAATCATGCATCAGCATTGTTTCCGAGGAGTAGCCGTCCTGCTCTGGCTACAGGTCGCAGTCAGGTGCTTCGATCTCCGAAGCGGCGTCCTCCTCGTCCGACTGGTACACCTTTGTGGTGACTGAGCTGAAGCCAAAGTTCAGCTCACCTCTAACTGCCTCGACCGGGGCCAGCAACTCCTTGTTAAGGACGACTACCGCTTGGTTTTTGGGGACTGTTGTCGACTCAACGTTCACTACCTTCCAGTCCGAGGAAAGAAGGATCCTTGAAGGAGGCGGGCACCCATGCTCTTGCCCTATGTCTACAGGCAGGTCTGCTTCAGTCTACAGCGACTAGCTTCGCCCATGGCCATCTTGCGCTACCGCTGCTTTGTACAGCTGGACGGATCGCGCGTCTTCGCAGCCTATAATCATAATAGAGCCCTGATACCACCCCATGTCCTTACAGACGGGTGGGGGCCGGTGTCCGACTCTAGCAGCGCGAATCAGTGGTCGGCCAGTGCCGCTTCCACCCACTTCCACTGGCTCCTCGGGATTTTGGCATCAGCGCTGCCTTTGTCCAGGACGCCGGTTAGCGTCCTTTCTTTGGCGATCTGCCCAAACGACACGTTTGGCAGCACCCTGGGGCGTTTTTAAGGACTGGCCCCGGTGTCTTCTGCCAGTGCTGCCTCTTTGCTTGAGGGGACTCCTACTGGCGCCTCCTTGCCGAAGTTGGGGAGCACCCTTGAAGCCCACTTAACCTTCTTAAGCCAGTGGTTCGATGCCCTGGACGTCATCGTGGCGCTCTGCATACGGAGGATTTTTCCAGCACTCCGTCTTTCGGCATAAGTATATTTTTTGGCTTGGACAAAGGTCGATGGTGACCCGACCCTTGCAACCTTACCAGCAGGCAGAGCAGCCGCAGGATTGAATTACCGCTCTGCCAAGGTGTCGGTTTTAGGAGCTGATTCGCCAACCACCCCAGGACCGCGATGCGACCCCTTAGGGTTCGCCCCAGGACTTGCCGCCAAGCAGGATTTGCCTGCCGAGTTGCGGGTTAAGGGCAAGGCCTTTGGGCTGCTGACTTTCCCGTTTGGGATTGCTCCCAGTTGGCAATTGAGGAGTGCCATTCTCATTTTTGTTTGTTTTGTTGTTTGTATCTTCCATTCTGTTCCCACCAGATCCAAAGAAGGGGCAAGGCCCGTCCGGACAGAGATTCGCTTTGCCCGGAAAAGGCACACTTAGAACAGGGCCTGGCAAGTCATTGAGCACACCGTTAACGACTAAGCTAGTTTTTACGCCGGGCCCTCAGCCAGGATGACTCTCGGCACGGTTCAGGTGACACATCTTAGTCCGGCCCGGTGTGAGGTGAGTGTAGGGATTGGGATGTGGGTAGGTAGTGTATAAGTAAAGGAAGTGTGTGAGCTACTTAAAAAAGGAGGGCCCACAAGCGCATCGTCAGTGTTTCTGCATCGCTAACACCCGCTGGCTGTCCAGGACTTCTTATTTTCGGTACTCTCCCTCAGAGACCACTAAGCTGAATTTCCTTGGGATGCCCGCTTATTCGCTAACCTACTCAGTAGGCAGTTCACTATCCACAACCTGCGACCCGTCCGGTGGCCTCAGCTAGGCCCCCTCTGAGCCACCACAAAGCTCAATAGATAACTGTCTGACATATATAAAAGAATAAATATTTTAATATGTATGAAATTTGTATGTAAATATGTACATATATGATGAATAAGATATTTTTAACGAGAATACACATATATATTTAGTTTACGACGATGATATGCAATGACTGCACCGTCAAGTGGCCCATGTTACACCAGCCTGTTACGCGCGGATCCCTGGCAGATACACAGCCCTCCTCCCGCCCAACCGACCGAAGGGCGCTGCCGCATGACGCGCGACGCGTGTGCCTTCCGATCGCGAACATGCAGGAAAGATAGGTGTTAGACTAATATTCGAGGAAAATTATGGATAAGCAGAACGCTAAACATACCAAACAATATTACTAATTACGGAAAAGGTATGTTAGTATTAGTGATTTAAGTAGAGGAAGTGAATTAGTGGTGGATATAATATGGTATCATGCAAGGAATAATTAGATCTACACAGCGGAAGGTACAAAGGAATACAATTTCTAAAGGATCTAATAGGAATCGTGAAATTTATGCGGCTCAGCAAATCGGGGCTGTCGATGTCACCCCTGATCAAGTTGTGCATAAAAATCACAACAAGCATTTTTCTATGATTAAGTAAGGATGGAAGGTTTATTAAGAGCACTCTACGAGAGTAAGAAGGCACGCCTTCAGCCCAGTTGAGACCACGCAGAGCAAAAAGTTTTTCTGACTGATTCTATACGGTCTTGGTGTACTTTGTACTGAGGGCACCAAACACAAGAGCCGTACTCTAAAAAATCGGACGAACAAGCGAAATAAAGGGAGTCTTCGTTATATAGGGTCGTCAAATTACTTTGAATACCTCTGTATAAACCCAAGCACCCCCATGGATTTATTTACCATGGTAGAACTCTGTTCAGAAACCTTTAACTTCTGGTATAGTTTAACACCAAGATCACCAACCAATGTAATTATCGAAAGAGAACCACCGCAGAGAGTGTAAAGAGCTAACAAGGGGCTAGAGCTATGAAATGTCATTACTTTACATTTCGAGGCATTCAGGTGTAATACAACATTTGCACAACAATATGACTGACAGTTATTGAGATCGGATTGTAAGCGAGATTGGAATAAAATGCCATTATACCGACACAGAGATTAACACAGAGTTAGAAATCGAGAGTTTGATAATACTGAAGGCAGGTCATTAATAAAGAGTGTGAAAAACAGGGGCCTAAATGGCTGCCCTGTGGTGCTCCAGAAGTGAATACACTAGCTTGTTTTTTGGTGAATACAGATGAATACACTCCTTGTATTTTTGAGGAGGACTCTTTGAGATCTAGAGCAAAGGTAGTTGGAAATCCATTTCAAAAGGTCGGAAACCCTAAAAGGTCAAGTTTTTGTGATAGACGGAAGTGGTTTACAGGGTCGAATGCTTTACTGAAATCGGTGTAAATGACATCCGTTTGAAAGTTACCTTGGAAGCCTTTAATTATTAAAGAGGTAAGCTCTAGTAAATTTGAAGTTGTCGATCGTCAATTTATAAATCCGTGCTGATTTGCAGAGAAATTGCAAGTGTTAAAATTAACCAAACATTTTGGGAATAGCCGATAACTTCATTGCGTCAGACTTACAGCCTTTCTTATAGAGAGGAATATTAAAACCATTGCTTTCAGATCGGGGACACATTAAGAGTTAATGGATGGGGTGAATAGTTTAAGCAGGGGTCCACACAGAGCGTCGACACAGTACCTGAGTACACAGCCGAGGACTCCGTCAGTACCTGGTGGACACCGGCTTAACTAGTCGAATATCCTGAAGCAGTGAGCTTTCATTTAAAAAGGGGCTGAAATATCATTTTGATCTAGGTAAACTGTATGGATACGGCTGACCAGAGTAGCTTTCATGGAAAACGTTGTTTGTAAAAATTGGGCAAAAAGATCGGCAATGGCCTGATCATTGTTTGCCGACGAATTAAGGAATGATAGCGGAATGGAGCTGTAAAACTGTTTAGGGTCCTGAGAAAAGCGTATCCTGCATAGAGTGAAAGGTTAATAACCGACGCACAAATTTATTAAATACTTTGTGTTTTACAAAATTATAAGGCATGCACCCGCGAATCTGAATAGCATAGTTAAAAAAGAAATTTTGTAAATTTATTAAGACAAAACACCGGTTGTTTGTAATAAATCTGGTCTGGTCTAGTCACTACAAAGACAACGAACAGGCTATAAACAACAAAATATACAATATCAAAAGTTATTTAATCAGTAAATCACGTTTTCATTTGTCGTGTGTGGATTATTTTAAAGAAGTATATTAATTATATTAACACCCGTGCTCAAAGCGTTCAGAGGTATTATTAGATTTTGTGGTAAAAGTTAAAGTAACCAGTAAACCCCCCCACGCGCCCTCATTCTGGCTTATTATCATTCTATGTAATATGGTAAAATATTTATAAATGATTCCACATCAATCATAACCTTAAATACATAAATATATGTATACTCACACTAGCAAAACCGGCGAACTCCATTTCGCCACCAGATGGCTTCGTTTTATGTAACATTTCGTTGGGTGATTAAAAGATGAAGAACAATTTTTTGTTTGTTTTATATTTGAAAAGGAAAAATTTTATTTCATTTCACAACAGTAATGATTTCATTTCTATTACAAAAATGAAGTGTTATTTAGTTGAACTTCTCTAATAAATTAAAGTGAATTCAAAGTAAATACTGAATCGAAGCGTTATACGTGTTCGCAAATTATCCGTTTCATTGAAGTGCTCTTTGGTAAACCACATTTTTTGTTTTTGGTCTGACGTTAACACAAACAAAGCGGATGGTTTCCCAACTCGTGAACACGCAACGTATAACTGCCCATGTGAAAAACAATGATTTTCTAAATTTATCCCGCAAACACTAAGCGATTTGCCTTGCGACTTGTTAATTGTCATTGCGAACGCAAGGCGAACTGGAAATTGCAATCGTTTGAAGTCAAACGGAAGATTAGTCGGAATCATTGGTATTCGAGGAATACATACATTTTCACCTGCGTACTTTCCGTTAATAATGGTTCCCTCAATAAAATTCGGCATTAGTCTTTTTACCGAAAGTCGAGTACCGTTGCAAAGTCGCGGTGGATTCAAATTACGCAATGTCATAATAACTGTACCAACTTTGAGTTGCAATTATGTGGTGGAAATCATGGTAGCTCCAGAGAGTTCAAAACCCGTTGGATAATTTACTACATCATCGGGATTTGTTATGGATACAACGGATTTGTATGTCACCAAATCGCCAGCAATTTTTTGATTGAATTGTGAAATTCAGTTCGTGTACATCATTATTCTTTGCGGCAAGAATTGCTTGCTCGTTGACTTAACCAAGCATGATTCTGATAATTCTCACTAATGTTTGGGAAAACATTTTCAATAAGATGTAATTGAGAGTCTACAAATCGGCAAAAGTCGTTGGTAAGAGTAATTAATCCAGTAGTCGCATCAACTGGGACTTTTCCGTTTCCAACAACTAACAATTGTTTTGGAAAATTGTGCAGCACTTTGATCGTTTTGAAGTTGAACTCTCATATTAGTGGTTAGCGATAATGTTTTTTACGTTATTCCATAAAGGTGATGCCTTCAGGAAAGCATTCAATTCATCTGCAGGCGATTTGGCGCAATCATTCCTACTTCAATCAGTAGCTTGTTTGCAATAGTCAAGCATTGATCCTCAATCAGAATCAATCCTTCATTGTAGATTTCATCGGTTATTTGGATGTCAAGATTATTCGTTTGAATGCGCAAGCGATGCAAGATATCTTCACATATGTCGTCTTTTGTATTTGTTCCATAACTGAATTGGTTGTGAAGGAAAACATGTGGTGATGATAATTGTAACAGCGTTCGTATTTGGTACGCATTTGATGAAACAACTGAATCCGCAAGTGTTAAATCCCAATGAGAATCGTTCACCAGCAAACCTAATAGTTGACATGCTTCTCTATATGTTTGGCATTGGTGGCCATTCACAGTTTTCAAATGCGCAAATGATTTTGGTCCACGTACATTTACCAACAACAGCAGTCGCAAATAAATACATTCATAATTTCTAGGATGAACAGTATATGTACATGCGACCTAGTGCATCAGTGGAAAACACCTACGGCCAATCTGGAACTGGGGTTCCTTGTTTTGCGACGTTGGAATTTCTTTGTTGATTGATTCCAAACTGTAATACTTGGGCCTTTCAACGTACATCAGCGTCGCTGCGAATGGATCTGCTTCACACATTGCAAAGAAGCAAAAGCCTCAGTGAAGTAAACTCTTTGGCCATTTTCCAAATGCACTGCTAAATGTACAACTATGGGATATCTTTCATCAATTTAATCGCCACAGTGCTTCATTAGTACTGACATATCTGCCCATTTGGAAGTTGCTGATTTCGTCAGTCGCATTTTCCGACGCAATACCAAACACAGCCATGTCGCTGCCTTTTTGTGACGTACTTGCACAAATATTTGATTGATTTGGCCGAATGACAACTCTCAACGTTTGCATGTGTTTTTAAAAATTCGTGATAGCAGCGGGCAATATGGTACAATTAATTCATTTCCGATCTCAATCTCTTGATGTTGAACTTTAACTTTGATAGTTCGACCATTATCTTCTTTTGAACGCCGACGATTAACTGAATATCCATCGTTCCCTATGACTGTTTCAGCAACTAACGGTCGCGGATATCGTTTTGTGCACTTTCCATCAGCCATGCAAGGCGATAATGGATTTAATGCACCACACGGTCCATGCACCATCTGTCTCGTCACAAAATGTAGTGTCCCATTTACAGTGACTGGATCAGGAATTTCAGCTGATATGATGTCATCCAAAAGTCATTTGAATGTAATTTTGTTCAGCAACCAAACTAGGTTCCAACTCACGTTCAATTTCCGTCCACTTCGGATTGCATGTGAACGTAATAAATAAATCCGGAGTTCCATAATTTCGCACGTACGTCATAGCGTCTTGAGCGTGTTCGTGCATGTGGCGTGGGCTTCCGATAGAAGATGATGGGAGAATCGTCAGACGTCCAATATTATGAACATCACCATCTGAATGAATAGCATCACGCAAGTGTATATAGTCCTCAGATCGTAGCTTTGCCTGATTGAATCGGATGAACGCTAAACGTTCGGTCTCGACTATAACATACATGCCGACGACATACATGCCGACATAGCCGACGGCACTTTAGAATGACATTCTCCTCATGTGTACGAATCATCATACGATACGCATAGTAATTCATTGCGCTTAGATTTTTATTTGTTGATACGCCTGAAAATGCAAAATTAAATGAATTTTTAATGGAAACCAATAATAGCAATAATTATTGTGTGAATATTGTACCAGTAATTGGATCGAACATCTTCAACGTGATGTCGTATCCGTCTTGCCATTGCCAATAAATGATTGGATATTGTAACGCATCGTACAAACGATGTGTCTCGTTTACACGATGCATGACATTGCTTCTTCGCTGAACGACAATGTCTCGCGATTTAGTTGCAGCAACATCATTAACGGTGGGTGCTCTTCGCATGACAAATTTGTGCGTATCCGATGGCATTCGTTCCAATGCTGTTTTGAACATATTAACCACAGCATTATAAGCGTGAACAAATGCTTGCAACTGTTCAATAATTAGTCTCTTTAACTGTTGTGTTCCTGTATATTGCACCGCACATTCAGCTGATCCACCATCGACGAAATGAAATATATTTGCAGAAATTGATGCGGTTCATCTGGTGTTGGCACCATTGAACAATGCAAATGATATATTTGTCCTTGTATCTGTAATTGCAAACAATTATTTGTTGAAGAATACGGTGTAACTTCTGATCGTGTGATTGTGTAGTGTGTGGTGTATATGTAGTTGTTACGTGTTGCAATTCATTGTGTTGGTGTGAGTGATTGGTTATGTGTGTTGTATCTTTTTACCTTGCAAGTCGGCATGAAGCCGCCTTCTCGAATGATATTAGCTCCAAAGGAAGTCATGCGAAAGCAGTTATTGTATTCAAGGATGTGTTGAAGAAATGGCTGGGATCGGGATCACTTCCATCGAACAATGGTTTCAGTGGCTGTGGTGGTGTAAGTAATGGATCCAGTTTGACTTTTCCACTTGCGCAGCACAATCCAGCCGTTTCTCTTTTGAACTTTAACGCATTGCAATATCGGCATATAGTCGTCATTGGTCCAATATCTAAATTTTCATCATCACTGTAGTTCGCAGTGGGATCATATTGGAATTCCAAGCGACTGTATGATGCCAATGATCTTCGTGTCCTCACGCGCTGTCCCAATCGGGAATTTTCTCTCATTATATATTGTCTTTCTTCGCTTAAGTTCTGTGAATACACTTGCTGGCTTGCATGTCTTGTGCGGCGGCCGATGTTCGCACGTCGTCCTTTAGGCATTTTGGACTGTGTACAGAGTGGTGAATTTAACCTGAAATGCACGATCCACATAATTTACACAGTTTAACTTTACCACCTTTAAAGACAAATGCCTGCTGTTGAAATTGAATAAAAATGTTCACAATACACGTGATTGATTTGATGGTTTCCAATTGAAATGTGAGGAAACGAATAACTTTTTTATACCCGTACTGAAGAGTAAAAGGGTATATTGTATTTGTGGTAAAAGTGGATGTGTGTAAACATAGAGAAGGAGGCATTTCCGACCCCATAAAAGTATATATATTCTTGATCAGCATCAATAGCCAAGTCGATATAGCCCTGTCTGTCCGTCTGTCCGTCCGTCCGTCTTGTTTGTCGCCCATTGCTCGAAGGCTATAAGAGCTAGAGCAACCAAACTTTTTATCCAGTCTGATGTGATATCTCACTCCTAGAAAAGTGTTTCAAAATTTCGCCCTGCCCACTTCCGCCCCCACAAAGGGCCCACATCTGTGGCGGCCACAATTTTTAAAATAACAAAAAACTAAAAATGCAATATCATAGAGAAAGAACATATCAATATCATGAATCGGATCGGATCATTAATATAGCCACAATAGAGGCAAACATACGAAAAAACTTCGCTCTCTCTTTTTCGCACTCACACAAAATTGAGTCGATTTGGTTTTTCGTACAAATGTGCGCCTCGATCTCAGAGACTATATGAGCTAGAACAACCAAATTTTCTGCCTAGACTCCTGTGATATCGCTTCAGTGCAAGTTTATTTCAAAATTCTGCCACGCCCACTCCCGCCCCCCCAAATGACGAAAATCCACAATTTTGAAGATAGAAAAAAAAACCAAATATGCAGTATGGTAGAAAAAAATGACCATATCTACCAGATTCCCGAACTTATTCAGATCGGATCATTATTATAGCCACAATGATCAAATGAATTTTTAGCAGCGAGTCCCCTTGCGGGGTTGCCCCCGCAACAAAATATAAATTTTTATTAGGGTTGATGGCAGCAGCGCTGCAGCGGCTGCTACTGATTCTCTCTCACACTCACACTCCACTCACGCTTACACTCTCTGCCTCGTGCAGTGTACGTGTGTTGTTGTGAGAAATGATGTAGATGTAGATGACAGATGCAGCAAACAAATGTAAGATGTAAAATGTAAAAACTGATACAACATTTGAAGATTCCACATAAATCACATGAGCACAAGCTGAGTACGGGTATAAAAGTAGAGTCGCGCTTACAGCGACTCCGTACGTTCTTTCTCGTTTTTGTAATCGAAATGAATTCATTACAGTTGTGAAATGAAATAAAATTTTTCCTTTTCAAATATAAAACAAACAAAAAATTGTGCTTCATCTTTTAATTACCAAACAAAATGTTACAATAACGAAGCCATCTGGTGGCGAAACGGAGTTCGCCGGGTTTGCTAGTCTATACTATAAATATGTATGTAGAAAAAATGATGTGTATATGAATGAATCTCCGCAACGCGTGCACCAAATTACATGCGGCTTTTTTAAATGATAGCCAGAGAATGTGGCATGGTTTGCACAAAAAAATACTTACTTTTCCATAAAAATACTCCCTAAGAATGAAGGAAGTATGTACGTAAAAAAACTGTTGCTGATGAAATTAATGAGTGTTTTAAAAATATCTAATTTGTGTCACTCTGTAAAAACACTTAGATTGACAACAAAAATGTACGTGTTCAATTGCAAAACGATGAAATCAACAGATGTTTTTCCAGAAAACTGTTAGACTTCGCATCAAATTTCATCTAAAAATGTGTGGTTGAACGCCTATTTCATTTTATTTTGTGTCACTCTGTAACAGAACATTTTATGATAGATTTTGTTGTTAAAAAAACTTTGTAAGAAAATTGTTTTTTGAAAATTTGAAATTTGTTTAAGTATATTTGTTGCTTTTGAAAATGTGATTTAAACCAACCATTGTAGACGATTACATTTGGTCCGGCGAACGCGAAATGCGTCGCGAGCTGTGGCTTCGAGGAGCCGTGAAAGTAGCTAAGACATTACAAATCGCAAATGAAAATAATCGTCTAGGCACAGGAAGGTCCCGTTCAAATCAAAGGAACAATGATGCAACAACTGCAAATGAACGTCGTGATATACAAAATCTACAAGGTGTTGCGTTCGCGTACAATAGTGTCACCGATTACGCTTCTCATAGGCAAAGTTATAATTGGTCCAATGAACGACCGTTGTCGCCATTGTCAGGCATATAAATTTAAAATTAAAGCAGATTGGATGTGCTGTGCGAGTGGTAAAGTGAAATTTCCTGAATTGGGGAGCCCACACAACCATTGAGCACACTACTTAATGGATTGACACCTGAGTCTAATCATTTTTGAACAATATACGAAAATATACACAAATATCATAAGAGACAACTTCATGCCAATATTCAAGGTAATGAAATAGTTTTGTTTATGCGAATGAAACGTTCTATCGTATATTATATTCAGATTAAAGGGCCAATTATACTATCGAGCTGGTTTTTGTTGCCTTTCGACAACGCAGACCACCAATTTTTATACCCGTACTCGAAGAGTAAAAGGGTATATTGTATTTGTGGTAAAAGTGGATGTGCGTAACATAGAGAAGGAATAATTTCCGACCCTATAAAGTATATATATTCTTGATCAGCATCAATAGCCGAGTCGATATAGCCCTGTTCGTCCGTCCGTCTGTCCGTCTGTCCGTCCGTCCGTCTTGTTTGTCGCCCATTGCTCGAAGGCTATAAGAGCTAGAGCAACCAAACTTTTTATCCAGTCTGATGTGGTATCTCACTCCTAGAAAAGTGTTTCAAAATTTCGCCCCGCCCCCTTCCGCCCCCACAAAGGGCGCACATCTGTGGCGTCCACAATTTTAAAGATAACAGAAAAACGAAAAATGCAGAATCATAGAGACAGCTCATATCTATCAGGAGCCCAAGTTTGAATCGGATCGGATTATTAATATAGCCACAATTGAGGTAAATATACGAAAAAACTTCGCTCCCTCCCTTTCGCACTCACACAAAATCGAGTTGATTTGGTTTTTCGTAAAAATGAACGCCTGATCTCAGAGACTATAAGAGCTAGAGCAACCAAACTTTTGGCCAAGACTCCTGTGATACCAAACCTGAACAAGTGTATTTCAAAATTTCGCCCCGCCCCCTTCCGCCCCCAAAAAGACGAAAATCCACAATTTTGAAGATAGAAAAAAAACGAAAAATACAGTATGGTAGAAAATGACCATATCTACCAGATTCCCGAATTTTGTTCAGATCGGATCATTATTGTAGCCACAATGATCAAATGAATTTTCAGCAGCGAGCTGCCTCACCCCCCTCTACAACCATAACAAAATATACATTTATTTTGAGGGTTGCTGCTGCTGATTCTCTCACACTCACACTCTCGCACGCTCTGTCTCGTTTAGTGTACGTGTGTTGTTGTGAGAACTGATGTAGATGTAGATGACAGATGCATTAAATAAATGTAAAATGTAAAATGTAAAACTGATAAAAATTTGAAGATTCCACATAAATCACACGTGTACTGACTGAGTACGGGTATAAAAAAGTAGATTCGCGCCTACAGCGACTCCGTACGTTCTTTCTCGTTGCAATTATATTTTGTCGGGAACGCGGAAGACAGAGCTGATCGTCGGTGTGCCATTATTACCAAAACGCGGAGAAAAACTATTTTCTATTTGCAAGATATGTTCCATGAGCATAACGAATTGGTTCAGTTATTCAAAACGTCGTTTGATCGAATGCCATCGGACGATCATAAAATTGTTATTCGTGCTGATAAAACACCAGTTGGTCAACATGCAAGGCCTTTCAATGCACAAATTGGTTGGTGACCAATTTAACAATCGTGATATTGTGCTTCATCGTAGAAATGAGCAACTTGACCGTGTCTCCGAGACTCATACATAGCTGTTTATGATGCACTACAATAACCGATATTTGTTTGAAGAGGCTAAGATGGCTATCATTTCAACATTAAAAAGATAAATTTAGTAAATTGATGAATAATTTATGATTGATTTCTATTTTAATCGAAAATGAATTTAATTCAATTTTAGGTCGAGAAGAACAAAGAAAGTTAGTGCTATGAATTATTACGCATATAGGCTGCAGATACGGCACAATCAAGACAACCACATATTGAAGTGTACAGCACTTTTCCACCAGAATATTGTTGACATGCATGCAAAAATTTAATCAGAACGGTTGAATTTCTTCGATTCAACCAAGCCAAATTACGTTCCGAAGAGTATGTTCATTTGCGTGATGCTATTAACAACGATGGTAATGCACAAAACGGAACTATGATAATATTACCGTCATCGTATGTTGAAAGTCCACGTCATATGTTTGAGTACGCGCAAGATGCGATGTCATACGTTCGCCGTTACGATCGACCAGACCTCTGCATCACCTTTACGTGTAATCCCCAATGGGAAAAAATTTCCGGAATTATTGTATGTTGGGCAAACATCGAAAAGATCGCCATGATATTTTAGCACGTGTTTTTAGACAAAAATTTAAATCACTCATGGATTTAATTGTCAAACACGGTGCCTTTTGGTCTGTTCAAGGTTGGATGTATTTAATTGACTGGCAGAAACGGGGTTTGCCCCATGCGCATATTTTGATTTGGCTGATTGAGAAAAATAAGGACTAATCAAATTGACGATGTGATTTCGGCCGAAATTCAGATCGGACAGTGGATCCTGAATTGTTTGAAGTGGTCACCAAAAATATGATTCACGGTCCATGTGGTGTGTTGAATTTGAAATCACCATGTATGGTTTTTCTGAAAATACCCAAACGACCTCTAAACGTAGAGGTCTGTAAGAGGTCTGTCGATGAAGAATTGTGTGGAACGTATCGCGAAGCATGCGAACGATTGAATTTGCTTGAGAATGACATGCATTGGGATCTTACACTTAAAGATGCAGTATTGTCATCAAGTCCACATCAAATTCGAAAACTTTTCGCAATTATTATAGTGCAGTCCAGCAAAGCCAACTGAATTGTGGCAAAAACATCAAAAATCATTTGTCAGAGGATTTTTACATCGATTGCGCCGTCAAACGGGTGATATAAACCAGCACTATACGCCGGAAATTTACAACGAAGCATTGATCGCTATTGAAGACCCTTGCTTGATAATGGCAAGCAAAGCATTAGCTCAATTTGGTATGACAGCGCCTAATCGTGAATTACACGACCTTTTCAACAAAGAACTGGAGTGCGATCAACAGTATAATCGTGCCGAGCTTAATGCGTTTGTGCAAAGCAATGAATCAAGGTTAAATATCAATCAAAAAGAACGGTTTACGACCAATTATTGCGAGTTATCGAAGAAAAACATGATGGACTGTTCTTTTTGGATGCAGCTGGAGGTACCGGAAAAATTTTTGTCATTTCGATTATTTTGGCTACCATTCGAGCACAAGGTTGGCTCTGGCTTCGTCTGCCATCGCTGCCACATTATTGGATGGTGGTCGCACGGCGCACTATGCCCTTAAAAGTTGCCCTTGAACATGTAGGCTGACGATAATCCTACATGCAATATTTCAAATATGGCAATGGCGAGAGTACTGCAGCAATGCTCTCTTATTGTATGGGATGTACTATGGCCAACAAGAAGTCACTGGAAGCACTTCATCGTACGTTGAAAGATATTCGTGGAGATAATCGATTGTTTGGTGGTGCATTGATATTGTTAGCAGGTGATTTCAGACAAACATTGCCTGTAGTCAAACAAAGGAACTGCTGCTGATGAAATTAATGAGTGTTTTAAAATATTTGTAGATATTTGTAAAATAATTTGAGGCACTCTGTGAAAACACTTAGATTGACTACAAATGAACGTGTTCAATTGCAAAACGATGCTTCAGCAGATTTGTTTTCCTGACAACTGTTAGACGTTGGTAATGGCATACATCCCGTTGACAATTCTGGCTTTATAACGCTACCACATAGTTTTGTGTCATCAAAGAAATACTTGATTCGGAGTATGTTTTCAAATTTTCTACAAAATGATAGAAACCATGACTGTTTGGGGGAAAGAGCAATTTTGGTACTGTCCGGTATTTTCACAAGGTCAAGTGTAGCGTGCTCATGATCAGCCAAAGCTTCAGCCTTAATTATTCATTGTAACAACGGCAAAACAAACAAACAAACGCGCTGTAAGCGCGACTCTACTTTTATACCCGTACTCAGTCAGTACACATGTGATTTATGTGGAATTTTAAAATGTTTTATCAGTTTTTACATTTTACATTTGCTTGCTGCATCGGTCATCTACATCTACATCAGTTCCCACAACAACACACGTACACTGCACGAGGCAGAGTCAATGAGCGTGAGTCTGAGTGTGAGAGAATCTGCAGCGACAATCAACCCGAATAAATGGCTTACGTTACTAGGAGAGGGGGGAAATCGCTGCTGAAAATTCATTTGATCATTGTGGCTACCATAATGATCCGATCTGAACCAAATTCGGAAATCTGGTAGATATGGTCATTTTCTACGATACTGGCTTTTTTCTATCTTCAAAATTGTGCATTTTCGTCTTTTGGTGGAGCGGAAGGGGGCGGGGCTAAATTTTGAAATACACTTCTTCAGGTTTGGTATCACAGGAGTCTTGGAAGAAAGTTTGGTTGCTCCAGCTCTTATAGTCTCTGAGATCCAGGCTACACAAAATACAAAAAACCAAATCGACTCGTTTTTTTGTGTGAGTGCGAAAGAGAGGGAGCGAAGTTTTTTTTTCGTATGTTTTTCTCTATTGTAGCTATATGAATGATCCGATCCGATTCAGATTTGGGCCCCCCTGATAGATATGGTCTTTCTCTATGATTCTGCATTTTTCGTTTTCTGTTATCTTTAAAATTGTCGACGCCACAGATGTGCGCCCTTTTTGGGGTCGGAATTTTCAAGGAGTGAGATATAACATCAGTATGGAAAACAAATTTGGTTGCACCATCTCTTTTTAGCCTTCGAGCAATGGGGGACGAACAAGACGGACAGACAGACAGACAGAGGGAGATTTACCAGAAATACAATATACCCTTTTACTCTTCGAGTACGGGTATAAATATCGGTTCGATTCTTTGTGGAAATATCGTGTCGGTCAGTGAATCATGCAAGAAGGAATCCGTGATAAGTATTAAACTTCTAAAGAATGTTTTTTCGATTTCTTTTATGTTGTTTATGAATTTATGGATTTATTAGTATATGGGCCTAAATTCTATGTGATTTTCAACTTTGACTTTGCTTTAAGAAAATCCTTTTCTTTGGTATAGGTTCTTTAAATATTAATTTACCTACTATTACATATGTTTAGAAGCGCCTTTTGGCTTCGATCTACATACATATGTACATAAATTACGAAACCTCGATCAAAAATAAGGAATACGGAATTTTATACCTACGAATCCCTTTTTTGGCAGTTTGTTGTTTAAGGTTGTTTCATGATCAGTAAAACAAACGAGAAAGAACGTACGGAGTCGCTGTAAACGCGACTCTACTTTTATACCCGTACTCAGTCAGTACACATGTGATTTATGTGGAATTTTCAAATCAGTTTTTACATTTTACATTTATTTGATGCATCTGTCATCTACATCAGTTCTCACAACAACACACGTACACTGCACGAGACAGAGCGTGCGAGTGTGAGTGTGAGAGAATCAGCAGCAGCAACCCTCAAAATAAATGTATATTTTGTTTTGGTTGTAGCGGCGGCCGGGGCAGGTCGCTGCTGAAAATTCATTTGATCATTGTGGCTACAATAATTATCCGATCTGGACCAAATTCGGGAATCTGGTAGATATGGTCATTTTCTACAATACTGCATTTTTGGTTTTTTCTATCTTCAAAATTGTGGATTTTCGTCTTTTTGGGGGCGGAAGGGGGCGGGGCGAAATTTTGAAATACACTTGTTCAGGTTTGGTATCACAGGAGTCTTGGCCAAAAGTTTGGTTGCTCTAGCTCTTATAGTCTCTGAGATCCAGGCGACACAAAATACAAAAAAAGCAAAACGACTCGATTTTGTGTGAGTGCGAAAGGGATGGAGCGAAGTTTTTTCGTATATTTGCCTCTATTGTGGCTATATTAATGATCCGATCCGATTCAGATTTGGGCCCCTGATAGATATGGGCTGTCTCTATGATTCTGCATTTTTAGTTTTTGTTATTTTTCAAAATTGTGGCCGCCACAGATGTGCGCCCTTTGTGGGGGCGGAAGTGGGCGGGGCGAAATTTTGAAACACTTTTCTAGGAGTGAGATATCACATCAGTCTGGATAAAAGTTTGGTTGCTCTAGCTCTTATAGCCTTCGAGCAATGGGCGACAAACAAGACGGACAGACGGACAGACGGACAGACGGACAGACAGCAATTAGCACAAATACAATATACCCTTTTACTCTTCGAGTACGGGTATAAAAATAAATGTAAGAATAACTGTTTTCTTAATAAGGTGAACCAAAAGTTTTAATTACAGGATAATGTACATATGTAATTTGACATATGTACGTATGAATGCCAAAAAAAAATAAAGCTAAATAAGCCGCTATATGAAAGTTTTGTCTTCAGGATAATACAATTTTTGTTTTTACATTATTATAATCCAACTCACTCATGGGCTTATCATAAATATACATAGAAATATACATCGTTTAAGAAACGATGGATATTCAAGGACTTAACTTGAGCAGAGTGTTTGAATATTTCACGTTATTGAATGTACATATGTATGTAGAACATTTATACATATGTATGTATTTAACTCTTAACAGTGTTCTTACCCATTTTGTACATATGTATGTGCTCACCACACAGAAGTAAACGTAAACGTAAATACATAAACAAATGTTCGAGTTTTCTTCGTGTTTTCTTCGCTCAAACGAAATAGCGTGTATTAGAAAAAAACATCATTATCTGTTATTATTTCAATTCCTACGAAAACTATACAATAACATTACTAATGTTGTAGACGTGGTTAAGATTAAGCTTCCAGAAGCCGATCCTTATTGGCATAGTATTTACATTTCTAACAGCATCGAAAACAGCATGATAAAGAAAGCATCCGACCATCCGAAAAGTATTTTTCAAGCTGATAAGAGTTAAGATTCCAGCAGTTTTAGTTTAATATAACAATCAAATGGTAATTCGTCCCATAAACCGTACTCCAATTTAAGTTCGCAATAAAAGAACATTTATTTTTTTGTCGGGTATGGATATTCGAACGTCAACATTATTTTTGATCATATGTATGTGTATGTGTGTTTTTATGCGTATACTTGTATGCATGCCCATGTGCACGCTTATGCACATATAAGTTCATAAATATAAATGGGTAGGCATGGCCTTACAATCGCTTGTTTGGTTTCAACTAGTGGTTGCGGGTGGTGGGAGGCAACATGATGACTACTATGGTACTATGAGTTAAGCCCTGTATTTTTATAATAGCTTTTGTTTGAATTCAACCGCTTGAGTTTCGATGAATCTTGCATTGAAGCTGATGGCTTTGTTTTCACCACTTCGTTCTAAAACCATTTTTTTGAAATTTCAGTTCGGATTTGCGTAGCACGCGGCAATTACGGTGTTTGTAAAGAAAACAGCTTGATAAAAAATGGATAATTGAAATAAAATTTAAATAAAGTGTTAAGCTTAGCCAAAAGTAAAAATAAATTTACATTAATAAATATATGAATGTATGTACTATTTATTTAAAAAAAACTGTTTTTCATAGTTTGAAACTTAAATGTAATAATTTTATCCACTTTGAATTTATGACGATAATATCGGTTTCATCACATTCCTACTACTGATACAAGTTTTACACCAAGTTTTTCAAGAAATTACACCAAATATCTTAAATTTATGTACGTTAATCTGCCATCAATGTTATTTATATATTCTATTTCAAATTAATATTTGTCAAAGCTTCTGGCTAAGCCCAGAGTTTTGAATTTTCTTTTTACCCGTACTCGAAGCGTAAAAGGGTATATTGTAGTTGTCGTGAAAGTGGATGTGTGTAACGTAGAGAAGGAATCGTTTCTGACCCATAAAATATATATATTCTTGATTATCATCAATAGCCGAGTCGATTTAGCCTTTTCTGACTGCCCGTCCGTCCATTTATCCGTCTTGTTAGTCGCCTGGTTCTCAGATACTGTAAAAGATAGAGCAACCAAAGTTTGTTTTCATATTGTGGCTACTAATGATCCGATCCGATTCAGATACGAGCTTCTGATAGATATGAGCTTTCCGTAAGATACTGCATTTTTCGTTTTCTGTTATCTTCAAAATTGTGGACGCCACAGATATGCGCCCTTTTTGTGGTCGGAAGGTACGGGTTTGAAATTTTGTAGTAATGTGATATCTCATGAGTCTGGAAATCTATTTTGGTTGCTATAGCTTTTATAGTCTTGAGCTAGGCGACAAACAAGACGGACAGTTGGGCAGACGGATAGACGGACGAACGGACAGTCAGACTTTAATATATATCGACTTGGCTATTGATGCTGATAAAGAATATATATATTATTTATAGGGTCGAAAAAATTTCATTTTCTGCGTTACACGCATCCACTTTTACCATAAGTACAATATACCCCTTAACTCCAGCAGTTGTCTGGCAGCTCTCCGTGCCTAGCAGCAATCAACGGTTAAAACAAATATCTGAATTGTTTCGTTCAACCTAAGAAATATGCGTGTAGCGAGACTGTAGGCCATCGAAGAGTTACGGAGGCAAATGGGTAGCTAAGAAAGCTTGCAGCGCAGGCCTTTCAGACACGCTTCGGGCCCGTTTTCACTATCGGACGATAAGTGTGTTGTTTTTGTAATCATGTGCTTAAACTACTTGTAGTTTGTTTCATTAAAATCTACAGCTTTTGGTACAATTATCGCTGTTTCTTCTTGTGCTGTCATGGGACTGCGCTTAGCCGAACTGGGGTATTTTAGCATAAATGCAATTCATTGCAATGGCAGTAATGAGTAGAAGTGGTTTGATAGTTCTGTTCGACTATTTAAAGCATTGCCACCTAGTTGAACAACAACTGGCGGTAAATGTTTTCGCAATTTTCCCAAAAAATAAGCAAACGTTTGAGGCAGAGGAAGTTTTACTACAATACGTTTTTATAACCGTACTCGATTTGTTAAGGAGTATATTGTATTTATGGATGTGTGTAACACAGATAAGAAAACCCCCCAGCATCAACACCCGAGTCGATATAGTCATGTCTGTCCGTCCGTCTAGTAATGCTGTAAAAACCAACAAAAAAAAGATATAACTGATCAAATTTTTTAAAATTCCACATAAACCATATGCTATGAGCTATAGACAGACTGAGTACGTATATAAAAGTAGTGTCGCGATCTCAGAGATCTCAGAGACTATAAGAGCTAGAGCAACCAAACTTTTTGTCCAAACTCCTGTGATACCAAATCAAGACAAGTGTATTTAAAAATTTCGCACCTCCGCCCTCTGACGCCACAAAAGACGAAAGTCCACAATTTTGAAGATATAAAAAAATGGAGTATCGTAGAGAATGATTATATCTACCAGATTGCCGAATATGGTTTAGATCGGATCATTATTATAGCCACAATGATGAAATGAATTTTCAGCAGCTATCCGCCCACCTTTCACCCTTCACCCTTGTTGTGAGAAATGATGTAGATGACAGATGCAGGAAAAAATTTAAAATGTAAAATTTAAAATATTTTAAAATTTCACATAAATTACATTGCACCGACTGAGTACGGATATAAAAGTAGTGCGTGTAAACAGCGACACAACACGTCCCTCTCGTTTTAATTTAATTTTTAATTGTACGATTGACTCCCTGGTAACCTCCAGTAATGTGTTCATCGTGGAATTTTTGTGATATTTTATCGATCGATGTTTTGTCTTTGTTTCTGGCGTTTACGCAATTGTCTATAAGGTTTTTATTTCCCATTTCTTTAAATTTATTTACCCGGGTATACTTAAACAGTCTGTCTTCTAACGACAGTTGTAATTTAGTTTTTATACCCGTACTCGAAGAGTAATAGGGTATATTGTATTTGTGGTAAAAGTGGATGTGTGTAACACACAGAAGGAGGCGTTTCCGACCCCATAAAGTATATATATATTCTTGATCAGCATCAATAGCCGAGTCGATATAGCCATGTCTGTCCGTCTGTCTGTGCGTCTGTCCGTCCGTCTTGTTTTTCACTCCTTGCTCGAAGGCTATAAGAGCTAAAGCAACCAAACTGAAAAATCCAGAATGGGTTTCCTGGACAATAAACGATGATGGGGATGATGCCGGTCCAGCAGCTCTAAGTGGTGGTGTCCAAAATTTGGGATGCGATGCCGACGAGAATAAATAAACAGCCGTTCAAATTCAATTCATTTAATGCACTGGTCGCAGCCAGCGATGCAAACGGTCGCCCCACTCTCTCAGGCAGCCGCTATAACATTTTGGGAGAGTTATAACAGCGACTGAGCGTGAGGCTTATAACAGCGACTGACTTAACTTTAACTTAACTCTTATATTATTGTATGCAGCATTCCAACTCCAACATTCCGGCCCGCTGAAGGCCTCCGGCGCTTTAACCATCAATTGGCAGTTTTGCCAGTTTTGAATTGCCCGTTTAATAACGCCTGCGGACGTTTGCACTTCTGCCACGCGTACTTTGCCATCTTCTCCTGCCGTTGTTGCCACCACTCGCCCTGTGGTCCACTTCTGAGGCGGTGTGTTGTCCTCGTGGACGAGCACTAGACATCCTGCATCGAGGTTCGGCCCTTCGGTGGACCACTGCTGCCGCTGCTGCAGGTTGGCCAGGTAGTCCCTGACCAGCCCTGCCAAAACTGAAGCTTGAGCGCGGACAGCATGCGCCACCGCTTCAAAAACGCGAAGCTGCCCTTTGCTGCAATTGTCGTCTTGCGCGGATTCGGGCGGCAGCGAAAGAAGCGGCTGCCCGATGAGCAGGTGCCCTGGCGTCAGGGCTTCTCCATCGCTGGGGTCGTTGCCTGGCGAAGCGATTGGCCGGGAGTTGAGGATGGCCTCTACTTCGACCAGGTGTGTGCTCAGCTCGTCCGCGGTGAGCTTGGCGTTCCCGACTCCTCGGATCAGCCGATGTTTGGCTGCCTTGACTGCCGCCTCCCACAGCCCGCCGAAGTGCGGTGCTCTCGGTGGTATAAAACACCACTCGACGTCGTGTTGAGCTGCGTATGTCCTGAGCCGATCCTGGTCCCTCCGAAAGGCTGCGTGAAGCTCTTCCAGCACTCGGCTCGCGCCCACGAAGTTGGTGGCGTTGTCGCTGTATACCTTCTCCGGAAGTCCTCTCCTCCCGACGAACCTTTTGAAAACACACAAAAACTATCAGTTGATAGGTCGACTACTAAATCTAGGTGAACAGCCTTTGACGCAAAACACACGAACACGGCTACATAGGTCTTAATGGGGGCCTGCCTCGAATCTTGAGCGACACCTGAAATGGACCGCAGATCTCTACCCCACAAATCAGAAAGGGACGAGCTCTTCGCACTCGGTCAGCTGGCAGGTTTCCCATGATCTGCCCCATGAGGATGGGCTTGTATCGGAAACAGTGCACACAATTCTCACGGTTCTTGTGCACGCTTCACGGGCGTTCACTAGCCAAATCTGCTCCCTTAAAAGGGAAACCATTACCTTTGCACCTGCATGATAATGAGCACGATGCAAATGGCGTAGAAACAGGGTCACGAACTGCGATTTTTGGGACAGAAGTAGAGGAAACTTCGCATCGTATGGAATTTCTGCGTGCAGCAACCTTCCCCAACAGGCATCAGTCGGAAGGTGACTCCGCCAAGTTCGCTCGTATGTATGAACGGGCTGAGTCGTTGAAGATGTGGAGACAGAATTTCCGACTTATCCAGTTTGAGGAATTCTGGTCCCAGTTCACATCTTTGGACTACCTGTACCAGTATAAGGAACGAAACCTTCAGTTCCTTAGCTGACACAACCACGTCTCGAATGCGATTACCACCTTGAATGAACCGATTCACATACGCCATGATCCAAAGCAGCTTCTGGAACGACGAGCATCTTCCAATCAGCTTGATGATCTCATTTGTCTGACCCTTTGCCACAGAATGTGCTGCCACACTTTTCTTGTCTTCCGACCTTGCCATTTCTGGGGACAACTCAACCTGATAAAGACGCGGCCAATTCTCAGGACCACTAAGAAGAAAATGCGGCCCATTATTCCACAATGAGCACATTATATCGTCTACATCTGTTCCACGAGACACTAAGTCGGCTGGGTTTTGATCGGTGGGAACGTGACGCCAAATCACACCACTAGACAACTCCTCGATTTCAGCAACCCTATTGGCCACAAACGGTGCTAGCGTGGCTGGATCCCTTCCAGCCAATACAAAGTGACTTGGGAATCCGACCAAAAATTCACGCTTTCAATTGCAAACTTGTCTAGCAGCAGCCGAACTTGATCCCATAGCGTGGATAGAAGAAGGCGCTGCACACAATTCCAGTCGTGGAATTGATTTGGTTTTGAGAGGAGATACTCGAGACTTTGCTGTAAGAAGTCGGGATACTACATTTTGTCGTCCTTTGTACGGACATAAAATACAGCATCCGTTCGCATCACTTGATGCGTCAGCGAATCCGTGGACTTGATAGAGGCATTATTGGCAAGACCAATAAAGCGAGGGATAGAGATCTTGTCTAATTCGAACAAATTCTGCTTGAACCTGTTCCAACTCGTATGCAGACTCATGGGAACTGATTCGTCCCAATCCAACTTTTTGCCTCCACAGATGCTGCAGTAAGATCTTTGCCCTGGTAATTAAGGGACATAGCAACCCTAATGGGTCAAACAATCGCGATGCAACTGACAATATGTTGCGCTTCGTCGGGGTAATGAGTCAAATGAGTCGTCTAACTGATAGTGAAACAAATCAGTTTGCGGATTCCAACGAGTCCCGAGTGTTTTAATGGAAGCAGAAGGGTCAAACTGAAGAGATTTTTCCTGTCCACTATCAGACAGCAGCTGGGTATGATTTGACGGCCATTTGGCCAACACGAACCCCCCAGCTTCCAGGACCTCACTAACTTCCTGCCGAATTCTTTCCAGTTCTTCCAGACAACTTGCTCCTGTCAGCATATCGTCAACGTAAAAATCATTTTGCTATGACTTGCGATGCCACAGGATGGGACTTAGCATAGACTTTTGCTAGCTCAACGAGACAGCGGATGGCCAAATATGGAGCTGAGGCTGTCCCATACGTGACAGTATTCAAAACGATACGTCTGCACATCAATATTTGAGTTTTTCCTCCAAAGAATCAATTGGAAATTTCGATCTTCTTCAGCAACCTGCACTTGCCTATACATCTTGGAGATATCCGCTGTAAGCGCAAAACGGTTTAATCGAAATCGTGCAAGAGTTGCAAAAAGCTCCCTCTGAATAGTGGCTCCCACCATCAAAGTCTCGTTTAAAGAAATTGAAGTTGACGTTTTGCTCGATGCATCGAAGACTACGCGGAGCTTGGTGGTGCTACTATCAGGTCTCAGGACACATTGATGCGGAATATAGTAATGGTGTTTGGTGGAGTGCCTGGAAGCAACGACATGTGACCAAGGTTGAGATACTCTTTCATAAACTCCATATACATGTCATGCAGGTATTGATCACTCGCGATTCTGCGTTCCAGGGATAGAAAGCGGCGTTTTTCCGTCTCGAAGCAGAAACCCAAGACCTTGGGATTCACCTTAAACGGCAACTTTACTTCGAACCGACCCGACTCAAGCCTGCGGGATGTCTGCTTGAAGTTGCGTTCGCGCAAACCATCTGTTCAGCTGTATGTACAGCCTTCGACTTCTCTCGGACATGTTCCAATTCTAAAAGCGCTCCACCAGAGAGTCGAGAGAACACGTATCGCTACCGACAGCGTTATTGCATACAACATCCTGTTTTAATGCAGTATATTTTCCCGAAACAATCCAGCCTAACAGTGTTTTTGGATTGATGGATGTTCGGAACACTTCGACTCGGCGCGCCGATCAGACTTTGCACAGGAGAAGGAAGACTTCGTGTGTCCCTTGCTTATCTCTGGTTTACCTTTCCTTTACTCCTTGTTGACTCTTCAGCTGCCAGATGCTGATAGCGCCGATTCAACTGGGATGCGCAATCGGACCACGACGGCAATTTGTCGTAATGTGCTGGTCTACCTTGGACATTGCTATGTGAATCAACACTGCACTATTTATGTCCTTCTCACTTCCTAACGATTGCAGAGAGGAGTAGAGGGCAGACACCGTGTCAATAAGGGACCCTCAGGCATGAAGCAGAGGGTTTTGTTATTTGGGGAATGTCGAACAACTGTGAGATGGTGTCGAAAAAGATTAAACACTTATTATCGTAGACATTTTTAAGCTTTCCAGAGCCTTTTCGTAATTGCTATCAGAGATTTGGAACGCCTTCACTGTTCCCAATGCCGCATCAGTGAGACACGCTAGCAAGTGGTTGAACTTTTCCACATTGGTTAACGTTATGTCGTTATGCACCAAACTCTCAAACAGACTAATGAAGTTTTTAAATTCGGAATGTTTTCCACTAAACTTAGGCAAATTCATTTTTGGCAGGTGTGACCTATGACGCTGATCGCCGCAATCTTCCCTATGCGCTCGCCGACCTTCAGGTTCTTTCACAGCGGACATATACATCGCCCTCGTGATAATGCACACATCCTCGACCATTGATCGTAAATCGTTGCTGGGATTCAACATGTCTATATCTGCCTGAATGTCCATTAACTTTTCGCAATAATTCTCGATCAGTTCTAATCTGCACTTCATTTGAAGAGGGTAAAAAATAGTTTTTTCCTCAAAAGCCGTTTTCTGTCGCTTAATGTCGTTCATAACCTTGTCGTGTTTCTGCATTGCCGTCAATAACTTTTGGCTTAGCTTGCTCCCTATTTCCTTTCCCGCTCCCTGCGGGAGTGGGGCGAATTCCTTCTTTTTTCACTCATTTGGCAATATTAACAAAGCTGATATAAAGCTCGCACAGTGTATACAAAAAAAAAACCAAAACCAAAAAGAAGATTCTCCGAACTCTCTTTTAGCGGGTTAATACAGAGCAAGCAACGTTACAACGTTACAGAAATCTGATGCCAACGTACACAGCCGAAACCGCCAGAGTATTATCCACAATTAATTACACGAACTCCAAAAATGTCTAAGACTGTGCATTGACTTTAATAGGTTAATACAGCGCAAGCAACGTTACAACGTTACAGAAATATGACGCCAACGCACACAACCAAACGCCGCCAAACTATGCACAATTTGGCGCACCGATAGCGTTACCGAAACCAAGGGACGCCAACAAGCGGTACTTCATAAAAGAGAATTGACAACAGGCAATGACCGTTCCGTTAATTCTTATTAGCGAGTACAGTGGGACCTCAATATGATGTACACTTTTTCATTAAGTTTCCACATAAAAAGTAATAAATTAATCTCTCTGGCTGTTCACTTCGGTTGAATTTGGGTTATGTTTTAATAAATTGGTATTCCAATTCAAGCAGTGCCAGAAAATGAGGCCACCGGCTATGATGCTGTAATAAGCATACACACAACTCACACAATGGTGGCTTGGTTCACTCAATTTTTGCACTAGAACACCTGTACATTCGGCATTTCTCCGAGAACTTTCCTTAATGTGGTGGTTATCCAGATGTCGCAGACCAGCCAGCTAGAGCTTTATTCGCACACGTTTAAACACCAGTAACTTGTGCCGAGACGACGAAAAATGCACTGTTACTGTTTTTTGTTTTTATCTGCGAATTTCCACGAAAATGCTGATTCCGATGTCCCTGCTCGGGCGCCAATGAAAATCCAGAATGTTTTTCCTGGACTATAAACGATGATGGGGATGATGCCGGTCCAGCAGCTCTAAGTGGTGGTGTCCAAAAATTTGGGATGCGATGCCGACGAGAATAAATAAACAGCCGTTCAAATTCAATTCATTTAATGCACTGCCCCACTCTCTCAGGCAGCCGCTATAACATTTTGGGAGAGTTATAACAGCGACTGAGCGTGAGGCTTATAACAGCGACTGACTTAACTTTAACTTAACTAACTTAACTCTTATATTATTGTATGCAGCATTCCAACTCCAACATTCCGGCCCGTTGAAGGCCTCCGGCGCTTTAACCATCAATTGGCAGTTTTGCCAGTTTTGAATTGCCCGTTTAATAACGCCTGCGGACGTTTGCACTTCTGCCACGCGTACTTTGCCATCTTCTCCTGCCGTTGTTGCCACCACTCGCCCTGTGGTCCACTTCTGAGGCGGTGTGTTGTCCTCGTGGACGAGCACTAGACATCCTGCATCGAGGTTCGGCCCTTCGGTGGACCACTGCTGCCGCTGCTGCAGGTTGGCCAGGTAGTCCCTGGACCAGCCCTGCCAAAACTGAAGCTTGAGCGCGGACAGCATGCGCCACCGCTTCAAAAACGCGAAGCTGCCCTTGCTGCAATTGTCGTCTTGCGCGGATTCGGGCGGCAGCGAAAGAAGCGGCTGCCCGATGAGCAGGTGCCCTGGCGTCAGGGCTTCTCCATCGCTGGGGTCGTTGCCTGGCGAAGCGATTGGCCGGGAGTTGAGGATGGCCTCTACTTCGACCAGGTGTGTGCTCAGCTCGTCCGCGGTGAGCTTGGCGTTCCCGACTCCTCGGATCAGCCGATGTTTGGCTGCCTTGACTGCCGCCTCCCACAGCCCGCCGAAGTGCGGTGCTCTCGGTGGTATAAAAACACCACTCGACGTCGTGTTGAGCTGCGTATGTCCTGAGCCGATCCTGGTCCCTCCGAAAGGCTGCGTGAAGCTCTTCCAGCACTCGGCTCGCGCCCACGAAGTTGGTGGCGTTGTCGCTGTATACCTTCTCCGGAAGTCCTCTCCTCCCCGACGAACCTTTTGAAAACACACAAAAACTATCAGTTGATAGGTCGACTACTAAATCTAGGTGAACAGCCTTTGACGCAAAACACACGAACACGGCTACATAGGTCTTAATGGGGGCCTGCCTCGAATCTTGAGCGACACCTGAAATGGACCGCAGATCTCTACCCCACAAATCAGAAAGGGACGAGCTCTTCGCACTCGGTCAGCTGGCAGGTTTCCCATGATCTGCCCCATGAGGATGGGCTTGTATCGGAAACAGTGCACACAATTCTCACGGTTCTTGTGCACGCTTCACGGGCGTTCACTAGCCAAATCTGCTCCCTTAAAAGGGAAACCATTACCTTTGCACCTGCATGATAATGAGCACGATGCAAATGGCGTAGAAACAGGGTCACGAACTGCGATTTTTGGGACAGAAGTAGAGGAAACTTCGCATCGTATGGAATTTCTGCGTGCAGCAACCTTCCCCAACACGCATCAGTCGGAAGGTGACTCCGCCAAGTTCGCTCGTATGTATGAACGGGCTGAGTCGTTGAAGATGTGGAGACAAAATTTCCGACTTATCCAGTTTGAGGAATTCTGGTCCCAGTTCACATCTTTGGACTACCTGTACCAGTATAAGGAACGAAACCTTCAGTTCCTTAGCTGACACAACCACGTCTCGAATGCGATTACCACCTTGAATGAACCGATTCACATACGCCATGATCCGAAGCAGCTTCTGGAACGACGAGCATCTTCCAATCAGCTCGATGATCTCATTTGTCTGACCCTTTGCCACAGAATGTGCTGCCACACTTTTCTTGTCTTCCGACCTTGCCATTTCTGGGGACAACTCAACCTGATAAAGACGCGGCCAATTCTCAGGACCACTAAGAAGAAAATGCGGCCCATTATTCCACAATGAGCACATTATACCGTCTACATCTGTTCCACGAGCCACTAAGTCGGCTGGGTTTTGATCGGTGGGAACGTGACGCCAAATCACACCACTAGACAACTCCTCGATTTCAGCAACCCTATTGGCCACAAAACGGTGCTAGCGTGGCTGGATCCCTTTCCAGCCAATACAAAGTGACTTGGGAATCCGACCAAAAATTCACGCTTTCAATTGCAAACTTGTCTAGCAGCAGCCGAACTTGAGCCCATAGCGTGGATAGAAGAAGCGCTGCACACAATTCCAGTCGTGGAATTGATTTGGTTTTGAGAGGAGATACTCGAGACTTTGCTGTAAGAAGTCGGGATACTACATTTTTGTCGTCCTTTGTACGGACATAAATACAGCATCCGTACGCATCACTTGATGCGTCAGCGAATCCGTGGACTTGATAGAGGCATTATTGGCAAGACCAATAAAGCGAGGGATAGAGATCTTGTCTAATTCGAACAAATTCTGCTTGAACCTGTTCCAACTCGTATGCAGACTCATGGGAACTGATTCGTCCCAATCCAACTTTTGCCTCCACAGATGCTGCAGTAAGATCTTTGCCCTGGTAATTAAGGGACATAGCAACCCTAATGGGTCAAACAATCGCGATGCAACTGACAATATGTTGCGCTTCGTCGGGGGTAATGAGTCAAATGAGTCGTCTAACTGATAGTGAAACAAATCAGTTTGCGGATTCCAACGAGTCCCGAGTGTTTTAATGGAAGCAGAAGGGTCAAACTGAAGAGATTTTTCCTGTCCACTATCAGACAGCAGCTGGGTATGATTTGACGGCCATTTGGCCAACACGAACCCCCCAGCTTCCAGGACCTCACTAACTTCCTGCCGAATTCTTTCCAGTTCTTCCAGACAACTTGCTCCTGTCAGCATATCGTCAACGTAAAAATCATTTGCTATGACTTGCGATGCCACAGGATGGGACTTAGCATAGACTTTTGCTAGCTCAACGAGACAGCGGATGGCCAAATATGGAGCTGAGGCTGTCCCATACGTGACAGTATTCAAACGATACGTCTGCACATCAATATTTGAGTTTTTCCCTCCAAAGAATCAATTGGAAATTTCGATCTTCTTCAGCAACCTGCACTTGCCTATACATCTTGGAGATATCCGCTGTAAGCGCAAAACGGTTTAATCGAAATCGTGCAAGAGTTGCAAAAGCTCCCTCTGAATAGTGGCTCCCACCATCAAAGTCTCGTTTAAAGAAATTGAAGTTGACGTTTTGCTCGATGCATCGAAGACTACGCGGAGCTTGGTGGTGCTACTATCAGGTCTCAGGACACATTGATGCGGAATATAGTAATGGTGTTTGGTGGAGTGCCTGGAAGCAACGACATGTGACCAAGGTTGAGATACTCTTTCATAAACTCCATATACATGTCATGCAGGTATTGATCACTCGCGATTCTGCGTTCCAGGGATAGAAAGCGGCGTTTTTCCGTCTCGAAAGAGAAACCCAAGACCTTGGGATTCACCTTAAACGGCAACTTTACTTCGAACCGACCCGACTCAAGCCTGCGGGATGTCTGCTTGAAGTTGCGTTCGCAAGCCATCTGTTCTGCTGTATGTACAGCCTTCGACTTCTCTCGGACATGTTCCAATTCCTAAAAAGCGCTCCACCAGAGAGTCGAGAGAACACGTATCGCTACCGACAGCGTTATTGCATACAACATCCTGTTTTAATGCAGTATATTTTCCCCGAAAACAATCCAGCCTAACAGTGTTTTTGATTGATGGATGTTCGGAACACTTCGACTCGGCGCGCCGATCAGACTTTGCACAGGAGAAGGAAGACTTCGTGTGTCCCTTGCTTATCTCTGGTTTACCTTTTTCCCTTACTCCTTGTTGACTCTTCAGCTGCCAGATGCTGATAGCGCCGATTCAACTGGGATGCGCAATCGGACCACGACGGCAATTTGTCGTAATGTGCTGGTCTACCTTGGACATTGCTATGTGAATCAACACTGCACTATTTATGTCCTTCTCACTTCCTAACGATTGCAGAGAGGAGTAGAGGGCAGACACCGTGTCAATAAGGGACCTCAGGCATGAAGCAGAGGGTTTTGTTATTTGGGGAATGTCGAACAACTGTGAGATGGTGTCGAAAAAGATTAAACACTTATTATCGTAGACATTTTTTAAGCTTTCCAGAGCCTTTTCGTAATTGCTATCAGAGATTTGGAACGCCTTCACTGTTCCCAATGCCGCATCAGTGAGACACGCTAGCAAGTGGTTGAACTTTTTCCACATTGGTTAACGTTATGTCGTTATGCACCAAACTCTCAAACAGACTAATGAAGTTTTTAAATTCGGAATGTTTTCCACTAAACTTAGGCAAATTCATTTTTGGCAGGTGTGACCTATGACGCTGATCGCCGCAATCTTCCCTATGCGCTCGCCGACCTTCAGGTTCTTTCACAGCGGACATATACATCGCCCTCGTGATAATGCACACATCCTCGACCATTGATCGTAAATCGTTGCTGGGATTCAACATGTCTATATCTGCCTGAATTTCCATTAACTTTTCGCAATAATTCTCGATCAGTTCTAATCTGCACTTCATTTGAAGAGGGTAAAAAAAGTTTTTTCCTCAAAAGCCGTTTTTTTGTCGCTTAATGTCGTTCATAACCTTGTCGTGTTTCTGCATTGCCGTCAATAACTTTTGGCTTAGCTTGCTCCCCTATTTCCTTTTCCGCTCCTGCGGGAGTGGGGCGAATTCCTTCTCTTTTTTCACTCATTTGGCAATATTAACAAAGCTGATATAAAGCTCGCACAGTGTATACAAAAAAAAAAAACCAAACCAAAAAAAAAGAAGATTCTCCGAACTCTCTTTTAGCGGGTTAATACAGAGCAAGCAACGTTACAACGTTACAGAAATCTGATGCCAACGTACACAGCCGAAACCGCCAGAGTATTATCCACAATTAATTACACGAACTCCAAACATGTCTAAGACTGTGCATTGACTTTAATAGGTTAATACAGCGCAAGCAACGTTACAACGTTACAGAAATATGACGCCAACGCACACAACCAAACGCCGCCAAACTATGCACAATTTGGCGCACCGATAGCGTTACCGAAACCAAGGACGCCAACTAGCGGTACTTCATAAAAAGAGAATTGACAACAGGCAATGACCGTTCCGTTAATTCTTATTAGCGAGTACAGTGGGACCTCAATATTAAATTTTAATAAATTGGTATTCCAATTCAAGCAGTGCCAGAAAATGAGGCCACCGGCTATGATGCTGTAATAGGCATACACACAACTCACACAATGGTGGCTTGGTTCACTCAATTTTTTGCACTAGAACACCTGTACATTCGGCATTTCTCCGAGAACTTTCCTTAATGTGGTGGTTATCCAGATGTCGCAGACCAGCCAGCTAGAGCTTTATTCGCACACGTTTAAACACCAGTAACTTGTGCCGAGACGACGAAAATGCACTGTTACTGTTTTTTTTTTTTTATCTGCGAATTTCCACGAAAATGCTGATTCCGATGTCCCTGCTCGGGCGCCAATGAAAAATCCAGAATGTTTTTCCTGGACTATAAACGATGATGGGGATGATGCCGGTCCAGCAGCTCTAAGTGGTGGTGTCCAAAAATTTGGGATGCGATGCCGACGAGAATAAATAAACAGCCGTTCAAATTCAATTCATTTAATGCACTGCCCCACTCTCTCAGGCAGCCGCTATAACATTTTGGGAGAGTTATAACAGCGACTGAGCGTGAGGCTTATAACAGCGACTGACTTAACTTTAACTTAACTAACTTAACTCTTATATTATTGTATGCAGCATTCCAACTCCAACATTCCGGCCCGTTGAAGGCCTCCGGCGCTTTTAACCATCAATTGGCAGTTTTGCCAGTTTTTGAATTGCCCGTTTAATAACGCCTGCGGACGTTTGCACTTCTGCCACGCGTACTTTGCCATCTTCTCCTGCCGTTGTTGCCACCACTCGCCCTGTGGTCCACTTCTGAAGCGGTGTGTTGTCCTCGTGGACGAGCACTAGACATCCTGCATCGAGGTTCGGCCCTTCGGTGGACCACTGCTGCCGCTGCTGCAGGTTGGCCAGGTAGTCCCTGACCAGCCCTGCCAAAACTGAAGCTGCCCTTGCTGCAATTGTCGTCTTACGCGGATTCGGGCGGCAGCGAAAGAAGCGGCTGCCCGATGAGCAGGTGCCCTGGCGTCAGGGCTTCCATCGCTGGGGTCGTTGCCTGGCGAAGCGATTGGCCGGGGAGTTGAGGATGGCCTCTACTTCGACCAGGTGTGTGCTCAGCTCGTCCGCGGTGAGCTTGGCGTTCCAGACTCCTCGGATCAGCCGATGTTTGGCTGCCTTGACTGCCGCCTCCCACAGCCCGCCGAAGTGCGGTGCTCTCGGTGGTATAAAACACCCACTCGACGTCGTGTTGAGCTGCGTATGTCCTGAGCCGATCCTGGTCCCTCCGAAAGGCTGCGTGAAGCTCTTCCAGCACTCGGCTCGCGCCCACGAAGTTGGTGGCGTTGTCGCTGTATACCTTCTCCGGAAGTCCTTTCCTCCCGACGAACCTTTTGAAACACACACAAAAACTATCAGTTGATAGGTCGACTACTAAATCTAGGTGAACAGCCTTTGACGCAAAACACACGAACACGGCTACATAGGTCTTAATGGGGGGACGGACGGACAGGTCTATATCGACTCGCCTCTACTTCGACCAGGTGTGTGCTCAGCTCGTCCGCGGTGAGCTTGGCGTTCCAGACTCCTCGGATCAGCCGATGTTTGGCTGCCTTGACTGCCGCCTCCCACAGCCCGCCGAAGTGCGGTGCTCTCGGTGGTATAAAACACCACTCGACGTCGTGTTGAGCTGCGTATGTCCTGAGCCGATCCTGGTCCCTCCGAAAGGCTGCATGAAGCTCTTCCAGCACTCGGCTCGCGCCCACGAAGTTGGTGGCGTTGTCGCTGTATACCTTCTCCGGAAGTCCTCTCCTCCCGACGAACCTTTTGAAACACACACAAAAAACTATCAGTTGATAGGTCGACTACTAAATCTAGGTGAACAGCCTTTGACGCAAAACACACGAACACGGCTACATAGGTCTTAATGGGGGGACGGACGGACAGGTCTATATCGACTCGGCTATTGATGCTGATCAAGAATATATATACTTTATATGGTCGGAAATTACTCCTTCTCTATGTTACACACATCCACTTTTACCACAAATACAATATACCCTTTTACTCTTCGAGTACGGGTATAACGAGAAAGAACGTACGGAGTCGCTGTGAACGCGACTTTACTTTTATACCCGTACTCAGTCAGTACACATGTAATTTATGATGAATTTTCAAATGTTTTATCAGTTTTTACATTTGAAATTTTTTTGCCACATCTGTCATCTACATCTACATCAGTTCTCTCAACAACACACGTACACTACACGAGACAGAGCGTGCGAGTGTGAGTGTGAGAGAATCAGCAGCAGCAACCCTCAAAATAAATGTATATTTTGTATGGTTGTAGAGGGGTTGAGGCAGCTCGCTACTGAAAATTCATTTCATCATTGTGGGTACAATAATGATCCGATCTGGACCAAATTCGGGCAATGGGCGACAAATAAGACGGACGGACAGACGGACGGACAGACAGGGCTATATCGACTCGGCTATTGATGCTGATCAAGAATATATATACTTTATAGGGTCGGAAATTATTCCATCTCTATGTTACACACATCCACTTTTACCACAAATACAATATACCCTTTTACTCTTCGAGTACGGGTATAAAAAAGAAAACCATATCGAAATACATGGTTCCCTCTCGCTCGCACTCACAAAAACGAGTCGATTTGGTTTTTCGTACAAGTGAACGCCTGGATCTCAGAGACTATAAGAGATAGAGCAACCAAACTTTCTGTCCAGACTCCTGTGATACCAAACCAAGACAAGTGTATTTCAAAATTTCGCCCCGCCCCCTTCCGCCACCACAAAAGACGAAAGTCCACAATTTTGAAGATAGAAAAAACGAAAAATGCAGTATGGTAGGAAATAACTATATCTACCAGATTATGAATTTGGTTCAGATCGGATCATTATTGTAGCCACAATGATCAAATGAATTTTTAGCTGCCAGCTTCCCCACCCCCTTGCAGCAGTCATCGTTTATGGGGATGATTGTCGCACAGATTCTCTCACACGCACACTCACGCCTCACACAAGCTACCTCGTGCAGGAACGTGTGTTGTTGTGAGAAGTGATGTAGATGAAGTAGATGTAGATGACTGATGTAGCAAAAAAAAATTTAAAATTTAAAAACTGATCAAATATTTGAAAATTCCACATGAATCACATGTGTGCTGACTGAGTACGGGTATAAAAGTAGAGTCGCGGCAACAGCGACTGCTGCCTCGTGCAGTGTGCGTGTGTTGTTGTGAGAAGTGATGAAGACGAAGTAGATGTAGATGGCTGATGTAGCAAAAAAAATGTAAAATGTAAAAGCTTAAAACATTTGAAAATTCCACATAAATCACGTGTGCTGACTGAGTACGGGTATAAAAGTAGAGTCGCGGCAACAGCGACTGCTGCCTCGTGCAGTGTGCGTGTGTTGTTGTGAGAAGTGATGAAGACGAAGTAGATGTAGATGGCTGATGTAGCAAAAAAATGTAAAATGTAAAAGCTTAAAACATATGAAAATTCCACATAAATCACATGTGTGCTGACTGAGTACGGGTATAAAAAGTAGAGTCGCGGCAACAGCGACTCCGTACGTTCTTCCCTCGTTTTGTGGCTATAGTAATGAGTCAGATGAGGGCCGCTGATAGATATGGACTTTCTCTATGATTCTGCATATTTTGTTTTCTGTTATCTTAAAAATTGTGGACGCCATAGATGTGCGCCCTGTGTGGAGTCGGAAGTGGGCGGAGCGAAATTTTGAAACACTTATCTAGGAGCAAGAGACATCACCAAAAGAATTTGGTTGCTCTAGCTCTTATAGCTTCCGTGTAATGGACGAAAAATAAGACGGACGGACAGACAGACAGATAGACAGAGAGACGTACGGACAGACATGTCTATATCGACTCGGCTATTGATGCTGATTCAGAATATATATTCTTTATAGGGTCGGAAATTATTCCTTCTCTATGTTACACACATCCACTTTTACCAAAAATACAATATATCCTTTTACTCTTCGAGTACGGGTATAATTAAAATTAAATTGAATAGACACGTTCCACATGGAGTGCTGGGATCCAATTGTAATTTAGTGATTACCGGCTTCTAAAGTAAGCCTCTTGAAGAATTGTCCTTAGTCAATTTTCTCGTTAATAATCAGGTCATTTACTGTAAATTGGCAACAAATTCGTTTTCCCCTCTTGGCATAGTACATTCGGAAGGGTCAGAATGAGCTGGACATGTCGGTTTACTTCTTTTATATAGCGCTTCATATATTTTTGGGACCTTAAGACTTAATTTGATACTCGTATTAAGAGTGTTTTTATACCCGTACTCGAAGGGTAAAAGGGTATATTGTATTTGTGGTAAAAGTGGATGTGTGTAACACACAGAAGGAGGCATTTCCGACCCCATAAAATATATATATTCTTGATCAGCATCAATAGCCGAGTCGATATAGCCATGTTCTGTCCGTCCGTCTGTCCGTCCGTCTTGTTTTTCACTCATTGCTCGAAGGCTATTAGAGCTAGACCAATCAAATTTTTTTCCAGACTGATGTGATATCTCACCCTAGAAAAGTGTTTCAAAAAATCGCCCCGCGCACTTCCGCCACCAAAAAGGGCGCACATCTGTGGCGGCCACAATTTTGAAGATAGCAGAAAACGAAAAATGCAGAATCGTAGAGACAGCCCATATCTATCAGGGGCCCAAATCTGAATCGGATCGGATCATTAATATAGCCACAATAGAGGAAAATATACGAAAAACTTCGCTCCCTCTTTTCGCACTCACACAAAAATCGAGTCGATTTGGTTTTTGTATTTTGTGTCGCCTGGATCTCAGAGACTTTAAGAGCTAGAGCAACCAAATTGTTTGCCCAGACTCCTGTGATACCGAACCTGAACAAGTGTATTTCAAAATTTCGCCCCGCCCCTTCCGCCACCACAAAAAGACGAAAATCCACAATTTTGAAGATAGAAAAAAACCGAAAATGCAGTATCGTAGAAAATGACCATATCTACCGAATTTGGTTCAGATCGGATCATTATTGTAGCCACAATGATCAAATGAATTTTCAGCAGCGGGAATACCCCGCGCCGTTCAGTGTTTCCCTCGCCCGATTGCTGCGTAAGTCATTTATTGGGGTTGATTGTCGCAGCAGATTCTCTCACACACACACTCACGCTCAAACATGCTGCCTCGTGCAGTGTACGTGTGTTGTTGTGAGAACTGATGTAGATGATGTAGATGTAGATGTCGATGACAGATGTAGCAAAAATGTAAAATGTAAAAACTGAAAAACATTTTAAAAATTCCACATAAATCACTGAGTACGGGTATAAAAGTAGAGTCGCGTTCGAAGCGACTCCGTACGTTCTTTCTTTCGTTTTTTTGGTACTAATAGCAATGGGCTGTTGTATGCTAATACTGAGTTTCTTTATTTGATTATTTTTTGGCTATGGGGTATTTTATATTTATATTATATTATTATATTATATTATATTTTAATTTTAATTTTGTTTATAAAAGCTGTTTACTATTATCGGTTCTTTGCCGCAGTTATAGTGTATATTATATGTGTATGCGGCGATAAAACGCCACTGATGCACATATAATACTGGCAGGTTCGGAATGTACTATGTTGAGAGGTTCTGGACTAATAATTGTGATTTATTGAATTCAAACTTATATTTATACAAAAAACATCGGGGCGAGTTGCCTCCATGCAGGTGTCGTGGCGTAGGAAACAACGACCCGTTACGTAAGAATCCCACAGTCAACAGGAGCAATAGCAATAGGAAGCGTCCGATTTCGGGCAGCGGCGGTATCTGCCCAATGTCCGGTGCGCAAAGTTCTCACGGTCTGGATGCATCACTTTTGGGCAGCGACAATGACCGCCGCTGGAACTGCATCATATTGCGATTTGTCTTTTGGGGTGGTGCTCAAAAAGTGATCAGGCCAAACACACTGCATGAATACACTACACTATTTTTACTTTCTCGACGTTCCATGTCTATTTACAACTTTCTTCACGCTTGAACTCACCAACAAATTTTTTTTCCGAATCGTCCCAAGACCCCCTTTTGACGGGGGGTCACTAAAAGGTCCGTTAACAATTTAATTTTTATACCCGTACTCGAAGAGTAAAAGGGTATATTGTATTTGTGGTAAAGGTGGATGTGTGTAATATAGAGAAGGAATAATTTCCGACCCTATAAAGTATATATATTCTTGATCAGCATCAATAGCCGAGTCGATATAGCCCTGTCTGTCCGTCCGTCTGTCCGTCGGTCTGTCTGTCCGTCTTGTTTGTCGCCCATTGCTCGAAGGCTATAAGAGCTAGAGCAGCCAAACTTTTATCCAGTCTGATGTGATATCTCACTCCTAGAAAAGTGTTTCAAAATTTCGCCCCGCCCACTTCCGCCCCCACAAAGGGCGCGCATCTGTGGCGGCCACAATTTTGAAAATAACAAAAGACTAAAATTGCAGAATCATAGAGACAGCCCATATCTATCAGGGGCCCAAATCTGAATCGGATCGGATCATTTATATACCCACAATAGAGGCAAATATACGAAAAAACTTCGCTCCCTCTCTTTTCGCACTCACACAAAATCGAGTCGATTTGGTTTTTCGTAAAATGAACGCCTGGATCTCAGAGACTATAAGAGCTAGAGCAACTACATTTTTTGTCTAGACTCCTGTGATACCGAACCTGAACAAGTGTATTTCAAAATTTCGCCCCGCCCCTTCCGCCACCACAAAAGACGAAAATCCACAATTTTGAAGATATAGAAAAACGAAAAACGCAGTATGGTAGGGAATGATCATATCTACTGGATTCCCGAATTTCGTCCAGATCGGTTCATTATTATAGCCACAATGATTAAATGAATTTTCAGCAGCGAGCTGCCTCACCCCCCCCTCTACAACCATAACAAAATATACATTTATTTTTGAGGGTTGCTGCTGCTGATTCTCTCTCACACTCACACTCGCACGCTCTGTCTCGTTTAGTGTACCTGTGTTGTTGTGAGAACTGATGTAGATGTAGATGACAGATGCATCAAACAATGTAAAATGTAAAAACTGATAAAACATTTGAAGATTCCACATAAATCACATGTGTACTGACTGAGTACGGGTATAAAAGTAGAGTCGCGCCTACAGCGACTCCGTACGTTCTTTCTCGTTTTCTACTACTTTCGAATGTTTTGCACATTTTGCAACTTTAATTGGCTTTGCTAGCAGGGAAATCTATAGCGATATGCTCATAACGTAATAATTTCAGTTTCGGTACATCCCCGAGTATAAAAAAGTATAAGGACGAAGTATAAAAACAAAAAAATTTCTGAGCGCGAGTAATTGAGAAAATACAATTGGCCTTCAAAAGGCGGTTCTTGGAACTAGAGAGTTAATCTGAAATTTCACTGTTTTTCGCATGTTGCTTGTTTGCGTGCTGGGTAATCGTCGTCATTGTTTGTTTATGCACAGCAAGACAAATCGGAAATCTTTGTTTATCATATCGCTCTCAATTGATTTCGATTTTTTTCAGAAATTTAAGATGAAAAGTATATTTGCTATATACAGGTAAGCAATGCGTAACGTATTCATTTAATACTACTAATTTGGTAAGATGTATCGAAAACAACATCAGTAAGAGTAGGTTAGGTTAGCTTGTAGTGACAGTCGGGCTCGTCATGAGCACGACCCATGGGCCGGCTTCGGCCCGTTGTGATAGCATTGAATCTGAAACCCGTGAGATACTTCCTGTCAGCAATTATCCCATGCTCCACTGTTTTTTCTTCTTCCTCATCCCTGCAGTTGCGGCAGTGATCATTAAATAGGGCACTCATCCTTCTAGCACAGGTTCCTATTAGGCAGTGTCCCGTGAGGGGTCGAATGACAGTGCTGCACCTTTTTCTGCTGAGCTTACATAGCTCAGTGGTGCGCTTCTTGTCTATAGTTGGCCACGTTTGTCGCGTGATGCGACATTGTGGTGTGTTTTGCCACCGACTGTTGTTTAGTCGCATGAACTGCTTTTATGATGAGCTTGCAGGTGGCCATAGGCATACCTATGTCCTCCTTGTTGTGAAGAAAGGAGATAGTAGTGCCAGCTCTGGTCAGTTCATCTGCTATGCAGTTACCATTAATGTCCTAGTGACCCGGCACCCATATCAGGCTAATAGCAAACTGCTGGGCCATCTCTTGAAGAGATTTGCGGCATTTTGCTACAGTAGCCGAGTTCGATGTATTCGCATTTAATGATTTGATCGCTGCTTGGCTGTCACGGTAAATGTTTATATGGGTTGCCGAAAAGGCAACTGTTTGGATGCAGCTCAGAGCTTCCCCGATTGATGTGACTTCCGCTTGGAAGACATTGCAGTGATCCGGAAGCCTGATCTGACAGCATCTTTGCATTTATCGTAGTCCGTAGAACTTTCGCCGTCGCTGGTTTGCGTGCGTATCATTTCTCCTGGAGGATCGCTTTCCTCGTGCGCCATGTAGGACGACACCAGCCTCAGGTGTGTCCCTTTGCAGGTCTAGGCTAACTGCCGTGTTGTCGCGTTGCTAAGGTTGTGGAGCAGAAATATGTTTGGGTGCTTACTAGAAAGTATACAGGTGCGAATTTTTACCTTCGTTTTGAGCAGCGATTAGCTTTTGTACTCCTTCGTCGCCAAGCCACATACCTTGTCTGCTATTACCCAAGGCTCCTGGATTAGGACTACGTCTGCTCCGCTTGCATTCAAGCGGAGTATTACGGCAGCTGCTGCTGCTTTACAGTGGTGGAGATTGATTTTAGAACCCGTAAGTTCATCATCATTCTTCTACACCACTGTAACGTTGGCGTCGGTGTCGTCGACGATGTCGTCGTACTCTCGACACATGGCCTCGAAGTCATGCATGAGCATCGTGTCACAGGAATAGCCGTCCTGTTCCGACTCCAGCTCGCAGTCAGGTGCTTTGATCTCCCGAGGCAGCGTCTTGCTCGACTCGGTTGTCGACAGGACGCGCCTCGGCCGCTGTATCCGACTTATACACCTTTATGGTGACTGAGCTGAAGCCGAAGTTCAGCTCGCCTCTAGGTGTCTCGATCTGGGCCAGCGACTCCTTGTTGAGGACGACTACCGCTTGGTTTGTGGGGCCATCCGTCGTCTCACCCTTCACCACCTTCCAGTCCGAGGAAGGAAGGTGTGGGTTGCAGAGATGCATCATTTTCATTGCCGCTCTGCCAAGGTGTCGGTTTTAGGGCCGATTCGCCACCCACCCCAGAACTGGGATGGGACCCCTAAGGGTTCGCCCCAGCACTTTCCGCCGAGCAATGCGGGGTAGGCCAGGCCTTTGGCCCGCTGCCTTTTCCGGTTTGGGATTGCTCCCAGTTGGCCATAGGGGAGTGCCATGCTCAGAGACAAGGTCCGTCCGGGCAGGGATTCACATTGCCCGGATAAGGCATACTTAAAACAGGAGGCTGCCAAGCTCCTGAGCACACCGTTAACGACTGGGCTATTGTTTATACCGGGCCCCCAGCCGGACTGACTCTCGTCACGGTTCGTATGACACTCTAAGTCCGGCTCGGTGTGAGGTGAGTGTGGGTTTGGGATATGGGTAGGTAGTGTGTAGGAAAGGAAAGTGTGTGAGGTACTTAAAATAGGCGGCACCACAAACGCATCGTCAGTGTTGATTCGCCGCGAACACCCGCTGGCAGTCCGGGACTGTTTATTTTCGGTACTCCCCTCAGAGTCATCTGAGTTGAATTTCCTTGGGATGCCAGCTTATTCGTAACTGGCCTACCCAGTAAGCCGTCCGCTATCCGCAAGTGCGACTCGTCAGGTGGCCTCTGCGAGGCACCCCTCTGAGCCTTCTCAAAGCTCAATGGGTATCAAATCAGTAAGAGTATGTTCTAGAACAAAAGAGTAAAAGGGGAAATCGGAAAATCGTCGGAAAATAAGCCCAACACTAGTGTCTTCTGAGCAATTAAGAGATCAGCTAGACCAAATACGGGATCATTTGCCATCAGATCAAATGTTGCCTGTCGCAACTCAAAATGTTACACAATTATACAGGCTCATGCGAGCCGAAGGAACTCCGACTACCTCACACGTCGTATTCAAGGTGACTCTGCCTCTGGTCTCAACAATTCAACGAGATGTCTTCAGCATCATACAAATTCCGTTATGGGACTCAACAAGTTGGAGGTTGTTCGATGTTAAAACACCCGTAGTAGCTGTGAACATCCACCGAGATCAACCATAAAAGTGAAAGGAACTGTTTACTTTCACTGTCTCCTGGATGCACTTCTCATAACACAGAAATAAGCATCACCACCTTTAGCACAACAACAAACGAAGTACAGTCAACATATACCCGATTTGGCAACGTAAGAGTATCAGCAAAATCATCAGCGACACCAACCTTACACTTTACAACCAAACAACGGAATTACCAAGAACTAAATGATCTTCATCAGCAACTAGTAACAGTCGATCGTTAAAACTTGCCACACGAACTCATAATAGTGCAGCATTATCACATTGCTGCTTATGCTGCCCTAGCGATGTCACATGTAATAATCATCGTGAAGCACCATCATCATCTATTCCCATGCCACGCCGTTTGTTCGTCAACTGTGGCTATGGTTGAACACCAGTTCAACGGCCGAAGAATGTTCAGTCGCAGAATTAAACCTAAAAGAAAAGAAAAGAAATACTAAGCACTGTCACATACAAATATTCATATTTCATATCTGAAATATTAAGACACGAAATATGCATTATCCTCGAAGAATAGACAATAGCACTTGTCAACGAGAACCCTCTATTAGGGGATCAAGCAATAAACTGATTAATTTATTACGGTCAAGTACCTACGGATGTACATGCACTGAATATGATCCCACGCATACGGTTACTGCACTCTTTCTAAAAATACATACTCGCAGGGAGCCTGTTCACCCTTTTCTTCCACACAATAAGATTACCACTGTTAGCTATATAAGTATATGCATTTGGTCAATAAATTGGTATTAGAATCAGTCTCGTCCTAGTACAACATACTACCTGTACTCATCTTCCATAGAAGCCAATCATCAGAGGCTGCCGCCGTGTCTTCAGACTTCAACTTGCTCATCAAAAGGAAACCCACTCCGTAGTCCAACTGACTAAGTGCTAGTTGCGACGACTAAACTGTAGACGGTTTATGTACCGTAAGCAACCCATACAAACAATTACACATTAACAGGGTGTAAGGAGCCAGCAAGGGCTGGAGCGATGAAATTCCATTACTTTGCATTTCGAAGCATTAAGATGTAACATATTTGCAAAAAACTATGACTGAAAGTCATTAATATCAAGAGTGAAATAAATGTCCTTATACTGGTCACAGAGTTTAACATCATCCGCATACTTGAGTACTCATAAGTTTATTAATACTGATTGCCCTGTGGTACTCCAGAAGTAATCTGAACAAGTGAAGAAATGGACTTGTTGAAAAGTGCTCGTTGAAACCCATAACAAAGGTAAATCTATCGCTAACAGGTTAAGTTTTTTGGGCTAGAAGGGAATAGTTAAAAGAGTCGAATGGTTTACTAAAATCGGTGTAAATAACATCTGTCTTCAAGTTACCTTTCATAAGGTCAGTGCATAAGTACAAACCGGACCAATTAAAATCCTTAATAAGGGTATCAAGCTTCGGCTTTTCGAAAACAGCGGACATATTCAGATAGCCTACCCGATCGATCCAATACAGATGGTCCAATATCGACCAATACTTCGAATGTAGGATGGTAGGAGTCTTCAGGTACAGTTTTGAGGTGTATAGTGTGTGGAAGGGCTCGTTTAAGCAACGCTATGGTCGCATCTGAGACAAAGCACAGATCGAACAATCGACCTAAACAATTTTTTTCACATGGTTGACTTGAGACAGGGATAGGTTAAGCAAGCCGTCAATAAAGTCATGTTGTGACATGGGCACAAGGTTATTAGATTCGTTTTCCGAGAACTCACCAAGAACGATAATGTGGTCTTTATCTGACAGCGAGGAAGAAACAGTTCTTAGCGCGGACAGGTGCTGCTCATATATATAGATATCCAAGGGAGTAAATAATCCAAGTAATGAAAATAGAAAATAATCAGTTTTGCGTGCAGAAATTGTTAAACCTGGAATATGAAATGTTCCGAGGTGAGGTAAGATTCCACTGCACTGAGCAGTGCCCTCACGTCCTCCACGTCGAGACGAATGGTTCATTTCTCAATATTGTGTACCGATCTTCCAAAACTTCGGAACTAAGGATCTGCGGCTTTAACCCGGTTTCAGTATAAACAATAATATGGGACGAAAATGTTAGACTCTTATCTTAAATGAAGCTATCTCCCTGGCATAAAAGAAATTAAACTTATCCACCTTTAAGCCACTGGCTTTTATTCAATCATTCAACCTACATTCTATAGGACGTAAGATACCCTACCCCTCTAGACATAAGAAACAGCGAACCACCTAGACTATGCCAGAATAATTATAAGAATCCTCGTAACTCGATCAACTCCCGGTTGGGAAATCGAGCAAAACCAACACGACCCCTTGGCTCAACACAAAACCCGAGCAGCACAAAACCCGAGCACGTTATGACGGAACTTGCGGAATCAGCTGCCCCCAAAAAACGTGGTGCCGGTGAACATTTGCCCTACAAGCTAGAGCACGGTTACCCAACGCCACCTTAACTCTTCTTTCGGTTTCACAGAGAGTGAAACCAAAACACCGCGGAGACAACTCAACGCAATCGCCCTGGAATCCTACGAAGAGACCTCACGAACCGAGCTCCACACTGGAGAGAAGTCCCCCAATGCAGGCATCAGCATCGGCTGGATCTACAAATGCCGCCGAGACGAGCTGGAGGACTTCGTCAAAGAATTTGGACTCAGCAGCGAAGGAACTGTCGAGGAGTTGCGTAAGAACTTTGCCATACTAGTCGCTGGACTAGTTTGGGTTTTGCCTAGCATAACTTGAGCAACAATACCCCAGATCAGCAGGACGCTCCAAGTCCTCGCTGCCCATAACCCGGGACCATCAGACAAACAGAGGCCGCTTCCCAAAGCCGGCTTGCAAGTCCCTGCAGTTACCAAATACACGCCCAGACTACCAGTCGTAACGGCCGCCGATCTCCCCGATCTCCATCGATCGACGCAAACAAGGACGGGCTCGACAACAGCCACGTCGCACGCACAGCGAAAAACATCCGCGGATGGGGAATCTACAACGGAGAGAATGACCCAATATCGTTTCTGTAACTACTCGAGGTACGCGCACTCTCGTATGTAGTGTAAACAAACAATCTGCCTCGGACCATGGCCGAACTACTCATTTCCTGCCACCACGGTGTTTCCAAGAATTGGACGACCAGATCCGAGCCCGCAAGCAAGCGGCAGGAGAACCGTTCAAGGACTTTTATCATTGAGATACGGCTACTCATGCACCACGCCGGGTATGACGCAGCTAAGGAGCTTTACAGAATCTACGACAACCAAGACGTCGCCCATCGCATGCTGCCCTCGACTGCTGCCGCCGAGACACGTCAGGAAACGACACGCGCCTTCGGCTGACACGGGATCAGCCGAAAACGTCGCCTCCCCGGACTCGCGACTAAGCAACCCACTACGCGTGAACGACGGACGGATAGTGACGATGGTGACACGCCGACGCCACCATCAGTTCTGACCAACCACGTACAAGTCACCGAACCAAGCAACAAGAAACCCAAGCCAGAAGCAGCGAACACAAGTCCCCGACCTACCACAAAGAATACGGCACACAACACCGCAACGAAGAATAAGACACCGAAACCAACCAAAGCGAAGCACCGGCCCACAACGGAAAACAGAAATCCAAAATAAGTACTGGTAAACACCAGCAAGCAAACTGGAAAACGAATCCCCAAACGAAGTCTCAGTCTATCAGTTAGGGCAGTCCAACAGCCAAAACCCGGCACAGAATACACCAGCTTCCTACTTACAAAAAAAACCACATAAACACAAATAAAAGACATTATTAAACAAACAAAAGTGTCAGCATTTTCTTCGCCAAGCGCAAACATTTGCCCTACACCTTAGCAAACATTTTAAGAATAGCGGATAACTTCTATATACCTCTATAATTCTTTGAATAAAACTTACTTCCTTTCTTATGGAGCGGAACATTACAAAATTTCTTCCAGTTCGGGGAACACATGAAAAATTGATTGGCAGGCTGAATGGTTAAAGGTCAACACAGAATTTAACATGGGGCTGAAAACGCAAATGCGATCTAGATAAACTGTATGAATACGACTAACCAGGGTAGCGTTCATTGACTCCGTCAGGACCTGGTGAAAACACCAGCTTAACTAGTCGAAGATCATGAAGCAGTGAACTTTCATTTAAACTGCATGGATATGAAAACCAGAGTAGCTTTTCATTGATTTAAGAAAATGGGCCGAAATATCGGCAATGGCCGATCATTGTTTTCCGACGAATTAATAAATGATTGCCAGAATGGATGTGCGGTAACAGGTAATTTTAAGTAATAGGTAAATTGTATAGGTTTTTTATAGCATTAGGTGTTAAGAACAGTGACATTTGACCATGCTATTACATAGTGAGAGAGACAGAAGAAGTAAAAAAAAGTTCTTGAAATGTTGTATAAAGTCCTGAATTTATGTTTTTTAGACCGGATAGCTTTTTGGTAAGTCCAGGGAGCTTTCCAGGTCTTATCCGACAAAAAATGGGGCAGAAGAAATAAAAAGTTTATCAAGTACATTGTAACAAATTTTTGTGCTTATCATAACGTCAGTCCACAAGTACAAAGCGGACCAATCATAAGACTATTTAGCTTCGTAAACTCGTCCAATATCAGGGCGGACATCGAAATGGGTGTAATAGTTACGAAGTTGGGTGCGGGCTCTAAGGTAGCAGAAAAGTATACCAGCAAGGTATGCGCGGCTGATCGTGGGTGATCTTCTTCTTTTAGGTTTTTTGGCACAGACGATAACAAAATGCATAATGATTAATTCTTGAAATTAAAAAAAAAAAACAATTTAAGACAGATAGCAACCAGACCACAGTGCCAGGCAAACTATGACTAATTATGACAAATTAAAACTATGCTTAAATGGAAATCATAAAATCATAGGAGAGTAGACTTGAGCAACATCTAATGAGGGCCAGCGTTACTGCACAGATTGATTTTTTCAAATTTGTATTCAGTTTTTTACATTTTAAATTTGTTTGCTGCTGATCGAGAATATATATACTTTATGGGGTCGGAAACGATTCCTTCTCTGTCTTACACACATCCACTTTATCACAAATACAATATACCCTTTTTTTACTCTTCGACGCATATAGGAATTAAATAAGTTGTGTTTTTACAGAATTATTAGGCAGGCACCCGCGGTTAAAGATAGCAAATTCAGTTAAAGAATAATTTAGTAAATTAATTAGGAAAAAATACAGTCTGATTGTATAAAATAAGAGGAAAAATGCGGAGCGATTAAAAAAAATAAATAAATCTGGTCACTACGAAAGAGAACGATCGAATGACTTCGCACTTTTCTGCAAACATTGCTTGTACGGTCTAAATATCCTTCAAATATGAAGGAAAAAAATCAATAAATCAAATCGAACAATAAACTTTTATAATAAAATCTACAAAGGGATAATATTATTTGTACTTGTGGAGTCATAGTTGACGAAAAAGGTCGGCAGCTTCAACAGTAATGATGCGGAAAAACATTATGATATTTAATTACAAATTCGTTTCTTTTTCCAGTATTTTGATAATCGGTGTATATATCACTGGTTTTGATTGCATACAGACGAATATATCCACTATAGAACGAATAAAGGTAAGTAATTGAATGAAATAAGAATAATATCCATAAATACATAGCTGTTTATCCAGCGCTAACGATAACGATATATAACTAGAACGAACGTGTTGAGTCGCCGTTAACGCGACACGACTTTTATACCCGTACTCAGTCAGTACGCATGTGATTAATGTAAAATATATTATCAGTTTTTACATTTTAAAATTTTTTGCTGCATCTCTCATCTACATCTACATCACTTCTCACAACAACATGCGTACACTGAACGAGGCAGTATATGTGAGCAGTGTGAGAGCGATAGAGGGAATCAGTAGCGGTTATCAGTGTTGGGGGCTACCTGCTGAAAATTCATTTCATTATTGTAGCTATAACCGATCACAACCATATTTTGCAATCTGGTAGACGTGATCATTCTCTAAGATATTTCATTTGCGACTATCTGGCAGACGTGGTCATTCTCCACGATAATCCATTTTCTACTATTTTCAAAATTGTGAAATTTCGTCTACAAAGGGTTCGTCACTTTACTCGAAGAGTTAAAGGGTATATTGTATTTGTGGTATTTGCTGTCTGCCCGTTTTGTTTGTCGCCCATTGCTCGGAGGCTAGGCTATTAAAAGCAAGAGCAAGAGCACCAAAATGTTTGAAAATTTCGCCCTGCCCCTTCCGCCACCACAAAGAGCGCACATCTGTGGCATTCACAGATGTGAAGATAACAGAAAACAAAAAATGCAGAATCACAGAAACAGACCATATCTATCAAATCTGAATCGGATCGGATCATTGGTATAGACACAATAGAGAAAACCACTTCAATAAACATAGTTCCCTCTCGCTCGCTCTCACATATAATATAAACGTGTCGGCTTTGCCCTTTCGTACAAATGAGCGCCTGGATCTCAGAGACTATAAGAAGCTAGAGCAACCAAACTTTTTTGCAGACTCCTGTGATATGAGTTCAGAACAAGTTTCTTTCAAAATTTTGCAACGCCCCTCCGCCACAACAAAAGACAAAAATCCACAATTTTGCATATAGAAAAAAACGAAAAATTCAGTATCGTAGAGAATAACCATATTTACCAGAATGCCGAATCCGGTTTTGGATCGGATCATTATTATAGCCACAATGATGATGATAATTAATCTCAGTTAATCTCCATGATAATTAATTTTCAGCAGCTAGCCGCCAACCTTTCAGCCGTGCAGTCTAAGTGATGTAGAAGACGGATGCAGGAAAAAATGTAAAATGTAGAAAATGATAAAATGTTTTTAAAACCACATAAATCACATGGTACTGACTGAGTACCGGTATAAAAGACACAAACACGTCCTTTTCTCTTTTTAAAATACTCTTTAAGGAGTGAGATATCACATAAGTCAGGAATAAACATTTGCTCTAGATCTCATAGTCTCCGTGCAATACTCGTCAAACACGACGGACAGACAGACCCCCTATATCGGGTTATAGGGTTACAGGGCTACAGGGCTATATCGACTAAATTTTTCAATTTAAAAACGGCAACATATTCTTAAGCTAAATTACCAGTTAACGGCTTTGTATCCAACAAATCTAATATTACAGCTATGCTCGGTTATCGTAAATTTACGGTTACGTCTTGGGAACATTTTGTACAAATTAAAAATTTTTCGGGCTCCAGCTTTTGTAACTTTTTTTTATCGATACTGTTTCATTCCCGAATTGTTTTGCGATACTTAGGTTAGGTTAGGTTAAGGCGGTAGCGGAGGGGAGAGACCTCCCCGCTCACTTGGTCCAGTTAGTGGACCATTGTGATGCCGCATGGGCGCGAGCCCCTTCTCCTGGCCTCAACCGTGGTGAGCAACTAAGTGCCGAGCTAAGGGCAGTCCCATCCGGTGGCCTGGATGTATCTAGACAGAGTCCCCGGTTTGGTTTCGGAAAGGTCGAAATGTCTGTAGGAAAGGGGCCCCGAGGAACCGTAGTCTTCGGTTTCGCAGGGCCGGGCAGAGACAGAAGAAGTGGTGAACCGACTCCTCCTCCTCCTCGTCCCTACAACTTCTGCAGAAGTCGTTGTGAGGATCGACAGTCTTGCAGCGTGTGTGCCGATCTGCCAGTGCCCCGTGATGGCTCGGGTGACGGCGGAGCAATGTGCTCTGCTGAGTCTATACAGCTGCCATCGCCTGTCAGCGATGCTGACGAATTCTGCTGCTCGAATGCCTCGTGCGTTAATAGCCTGCACGTAGCTAAAAGCATCGCCACTTGCTCCTCTCCGGAAGGGGAGGTACAGTAGTTCCTGCCTAGCTAGCTCGTCGGCGTCATCGTTCCCGGCAATGTCCCTATGTCCTGGGACCCATATTGAGGGAGAGATCCAACTGCTCTGCGGTCTCATTTAGAGACCTGCGACAGTCGTTAACGGTCGCTGAGTTCGACGCAATAGAGCCCAGAACCTTGAGGGCTGCTTGGCTGTCGAGAAGACGCACACTGAGTGTCCGTCTAAAGAAAGTTTGGAGACAATGGAAACGGCCTCCCTTGATGGCTAAGACCTCTGCCCGGAACACGCTGCAGTGGTCCGGAAGTCTGAAGCAGAGACTGATGTTGAGCTCGTCGCAGAAGACGCCCCCCCCACGCGGCCGTCTAATTTTGAGCCATCAGTGTAAAGTGGATCGCGTTTGCAGGTCCAGGTTCGCCCCTCTCCCAGTCCTGCCTGAGTGGGATGGATACCTGGAAAGGCGTCGAGAGGTAGTCACTTGGGATGCAGTAGTCTGTCCTCTCTGGAAGTTGCGGGAGTTTTATTAGGATTCCCGAGTGGCCAACCGTTGAGGTTTTCCGCAGGTTGGATTCCCTCATTCTAAAGGCGGAGAGTGTTGCGACCTTTTTTCCCCATAAGTTCTACAGGTAGAAAGTACAACATGGTGTCGAGGGGCTTCACTTGGGGTAGTGCGTAATCCGCCCGTTATGCATAGCTCTGCCATGCGTTGGACTCTTATGAGTTTGTCAAGACAAGTTTTCTTGTCCAGGGCTGGCCACCAGACCACTACTCCGTAAATCAGGATTGGTCGTATGATGGCGGCGTACAGCCATCCGACTATGCACGGGGTCATGCCCACTTTAGACCGATGGTTTTGCTGCAGGTGTAGGGGGCTACTGTGGCCTTCTTCACCCTGTCCTCTATGCTCAGATTCCAGTTGAGCTTCCTATCGAGGATAAGTCCAAGGTATTTGGCTTGGTTGCTGAAAACTAGCGGCTCTCCGCATAGTTTCGGTGGGGTAAGTGTCGGAATCTTGTATTTCCTGGTGAATAGTACAAGTTCCGTCTTAGATGGGTTGGCACTCAGCCCACATTTGGCTGCCCATTGTGACAGGTTTGTGAGAGTGCTTGTCATGCACTTGCATAGGGTCTGAGGGAACTACTTCCCAGAGAATGCTATAGCGACGTCATCCGCATACGCCACCACGCGGCAACCGCCACCCTCTATCTCCCGCAGCAGTACATTCACTGCTACGTTCCATAGGAGTGGCGAGAGGACTCCACCCTGCGGGGTTCCTCTGTTGACAAGCCTGGTGGACGTTGACGTCCCCAGTGATGCCTCAACGGTCCTGCATTGCAGCATCTGATCGATGAGACTCACCGTCCGGGAGTCAACCCCCAGGTCAGTCAGTGCTCCCGTGATGGCGGACGGGATGATGTTATTGAAGGCCCCTTCTATGTCAAGAAAGGCTACCAGGGTATATTCCTTGCAGCTGAGGGACGATTTGATGATCGATGTGATCGCATGTAGGGCCGTTTCGGTGGATCTTCCCTCCGATGGGCATGCTGAGAGTCAGAGATTTGACTCGGCGGTATGGTCGCCCTGAGATGCAGACTTAAGAGCCGTTCCATCGCCTTCAGGAGGAAGGACGACAGGCTTATTGGTCTAAAAATCTTTAGGGGCAGTGTGCGAGGGCTTGCCTGCCTTGGGTGTGAAGACAACTTTGACCCGAAGCCATGTCTTCGGGATTTGTCCGTGGGAGAAAATCCCCCTCGTAAATCCGTTTGAGCCAATTTATTGCTCTTTGTCCGGCTTGGATCAGCTGGGCTGGGATGATGCCGTCTGGTCCCGCGGATTTGTAGGGCTTGAAGCTTTTATTGCCCAGGATATATTCTCCTGACTTAACAGGTTCAGAATTGAGCCCGTGGCATTAGAAGGATGCGCTCTTTAGGTTGGTCTGTTAACAGCGCAGCCTGGGAAGTGTGTACTGAGAAGGAGGCTTAGCGACTCGGAACTGGATGTCGTCCAGGATTGGTCGGCTTTTCCAAATAGCCCAAGGTTGGAGTTGATTTCGAGAGTACTTTATGTAAGCTCGAGGCTACGGAGTTACTCTCGATTTCGGTGCAGAACTGGCGCCATGACGCGCGTTTGGCTTTCCTGAGTTCTTTTGTTGTATGTTGACAGACTTGCCTTGTATTCGGCCCAGTTCTGCTCAACGTTAAGAGCTTTGGGGAGCAAAAATAAGTGCAGTTCTCTTTTGCAAGAATGCAGGTGCGTATTTTACCTGGCTAGTCAGCTAAGTATAGCTTATAATCAGGAGTCCTCAAAACGGAGACCCTGTTTCCAAGGATCCAGGGTTCTTGAATGAGGACTATGTAGGCCCCACCCTTGGCTAGGTGGGAACAATTAGGCAGCAAATTCTGCCTTACAATGGTGGAGGTTGATCTGCAGGAGTGTCAGGGGACATTCCCTGAGACTCGCCTCCTCCACTGTCGTGTCGACGTCGCTCTCCGGGGAGTCGTCGTTCTCCGCGACGTCGATGCGTCCGAGACCTCTGGCCAGGTCGCTCGCGTCGGACTCGTAGCGATCCAGGATATCGTCAGACACCATGGACGCCACGTCCGGCGCCTCGGGTTGGCTCCCCGTTTCCGGGACTTCAAGCTCGAGGTCTGGCTGGACCTCGGCTTGCTTTCCCTTGGAGTCGTTTTTGTAGGGGACTATGGTCACCTTACCTTACCACCACCACTCCTGACGACTCTCCAAGGAGCACTCCTCGTTCAGGACGAGGATTATCTGTCGCCTCTGTCCTGCGACCTCCTCGACCCTGGCCACCATCCAATCGGCTGTAGGAAGGTGGGGGTTGCAGACCTGCAGAACCTTGAGAATCTTCTCAGGTTCTGCGGGTTTGACCGACACCCACGCTCGGGCCCTCGGTCTGCTTGGGACGTCTTCAGAGCGTACGGCCTCCAGTTTCGCTCCCGGATAAACTTTCTCGAGCGCCGCCACCGCCTTCAGGGCCGCCGAGCGTGCATCTTGGCAGGCGATGGCTTTCACCGTGCCCCCGATGCCACCCAGCGTCCCCATATTTGGGCGAGGGTCCACCGTTCTCGGCAAGCGCCTCCTGGAAGCGGTCCTGGAGCTCTGCTACCACCAGATGCCACTTTGTCACGGGGACATTACCATCCTTGGTGCCTCTGTCTAGGACGCTAATTAGGGTTTTGGCCCTGTTGGTCAGGTGCGTCTTCGCCCGCTTGGCTTGCTGGGCTTGGCCTGGCTGAGTGGCGTTGTCTTCCGCCGAGCGTTGTGCTTGTTCGGGGGCTTGGCTGCTCCCTTTCTGGTTTTGGCTGGTGGGAAGTCTGGGATGATTGAGCTGGCCCAAAGCCTCTGCTCCATCCCCTTCGCCGATGCCACAAACTCCGGATCTTCGTTGGCCAGTATGAAGGCAGCACGCCTCCTGTCCTGGTAGGACGGCTTACCTCCCTGGCTTGCAGACCCGCCGCCTGCCGAGGTTGCCGGGGTTTCCCCGGTCGCGAGCCGCTTACCAGCCGCGATGACGCTCTGCTTAGAAGCCACCCCGATGACCGGTTTGACCCCGGTGCCCCCGACGTGGATGGGCCCGATTGGCTTATCGGAGTCCTCCTCGCAGCGGATTCTGCTAGAAGACGGTGGACCGACTCAGTCTCCTTCCCCGTCTTCTTTGGACCTGGTTTTCAAGGCGTTGATCTAGAGGGATGGTCTTGTCCCTCCGTTACTTTAAGAGGAGTACAGAGCTTCTTTGCGATACTTATTTTGAAAGAAATTTGTGTTCGGTTTTGATATATAAATATTTTTATTTAAGTAGGCCATCGTAAGGAAATCTCAATCTACTTTTATAGCCGTACTGAGTTAGTATACATGTGAGCTTATGTGAAAATTCCAGAATGTTTTTCCTGGAACGATACTGTATGGGGATAATGCCGGTCCAGCATCTCTACACTGGTTGTGTTCAAAACGATGGAATGCGGTGCCGACGAAATTAAAACACCCGTTCAATGTAAATCCATTTAATGCACTGGGCGCAGCCAGCGATGCCAACGGTCGCCCCACTCCAGACGGCAGCCCATCTAACATGCTGGGAGAGTTTTAACAGCGACTGAGCGTAACAATCTAACGTAACTCTTATACAATGATACTTTACGCTTTTTTTCTGCTGCTGCTGTTCCAACATTTCGGCCCCGTTGAAGGCCCGGTGCTTCAACCATCAATTGGCAATTTTGGCAATACCCACAGCCTAGACTCAGCTCATTTCTCAGTGCATCCGAGGCAATGACCGTGTCGGTGGCACGCGTGGAGAACTCGACACCAACCTAGAAACCCAGACTTGCGGACTCAGCACTAGAAATCGGCCTTAAATAGGCCGGGCCCGCGATCAATCAGGGCAGTCCATCGCCTATCATAAGCTAAAACGGCAGTCCATCAGCCGACCATCAGCCGATCGTCAACAGTAACGGCAGTACATCCGCCGCGGCTACCAACACCACGCCTCAGCAAGAAAACAATACAAGAAACCATTACACGACACCAGAACCACGAGAAACAGTACAGAACACAAATAAAACCATTTAATAACATCAAAACAAACTCAACGAAGTGTCATTATTTCTTCGCCGAGCGCGAACACAAATCAGGTGACCCAAAACATATTACCGCACACACCAAAACTCAGGTGTCAGCGTTTTTTTCCTCTCATCGCCAAGTCCGATTACCAAACTACCTACACGGTAACCAGACTCTACGCCCGCACCACTTTCGGTCTCACGGCCAAGCCCTGCCCTAAAGTTCCAGCAATAATACGAAATTTCTTGTAGAGAACCCTGGACAGACTGAGCCTACCTCAGCCTGAGATAGGTATTTTACAAGTGGCGCCCGAGCAGGGACTTACGGAAACTTTAAGGAAATTTCAAAGCCGACTTTTTGTCAACTTTAAGGAAACTTAAAGAGAAACCTTAACACGGGGCTACGTGGATTAAAGACACACGGCCACCGAGAAAAGAATAGTAGAGCTAACCGCAGAACATAAGTCCGATACAAAACCAAATCCGCGCACCCACCCGAATCCAGTCGCGAGTGCCACCGGGAAAGTAAACGCAGTGACCAAGTGCTAAAACAGTGAAAAGTGCCCAAAACAACGCAGAAGAAAACTCAGTCCAATCACCATGGAAACCTACGAAAACGACTCAAGCTGTGAATTCCACACCAGTGAACAAACCCCCAATCAAGGCGTCAGCTTCGGCTGGATCTACAAGCGCCGCCGAGACGAGCTGGAGACCTTCGCCAAGGAATTCGCATTTGACACCGAAGGAACTGTTGAAGAGTTGCGCAAGAACTTTGCCATACTAGTCGCCGGACCACTCCCGCCGGGTGCCTGGACTGGCTTGGCAGAACTCGAGAGACAATACGCAAGACCAGCAGGACGCTCAAAGTCCCCGTTGCCCACAACTCCAGGACCATCAGGCACCGGAGGATGGGACCCCAAAACAGGCTTGCAAGTCACCGCAGCCCCAGAGCCCATGCCCCGACCAGCAGTGGTCACAGCCGCCGATCTTCCAAGGCCACCCACTATGGAAACCTCCCTTTCGCCCACACAGAGAATTATACCATCGATTGACGCCCCCATAATCGGGCCCGACTATAACCACGTCGCACGTACAGCAGAACGCATCCGCGGATGGGGCATCCAGTTCAACGGCGAAGATGACCCAATATCGTTTCTGGAACTACTCGAGGAACGTGCACGCGCCTATGGAGTGGACACCAACCAGCTGCCTCGGGAGCATGGCCGAACTACTCACCATACTAGTCGCCGGACCACTCCCGCCGGGTGCCTGGACTCGCTTGGCAGAACTCGAGAGACAATACGTAAGACCAGCAGGACGCTCCAAGTCCCCGTTGCCCACTACTCCAGGACCATCAGGCACCGGAGGATGGGACCCCATAGCAGGCTTGCAAGTCCCCGCAGCCCCAGAGCCCACGCCCCGACCACCAGTGGTCACAGCCGCCGATCTTCCAAGGCCGCCCACTATGGAAGCCTCCCGTTCGCCCACACAGAGAATTGTGCCAGCGATTGACGCACCCATCATCGGGCCGGACTATAACCACGTCGCACGCACGGCGGAACGCATCCGCGGATGGGGCATCCAGTTCAACGGAGAAGATGACCCAATATCGTTTCTGAACTACTCGAGGAACGCGCACGCGCCAAGGTATTTCGAACAATTGGAGGACCAGATCCGAGGCCGCAAGCAAGCGGTGGGAGAACCATTCAAAGACTATCTCATCGAGATACGGCTACTCATGCACCATGCCGAGTACGACCTAGTTAAGGAGCTCTATAGGATCTACGACAACGCCCCTGCCAGGACTCCAACTATACGTGCGACGAGACGAACTGGAAAGCTTGTCACAGCTAACCCGATTAGCGGCAGAGTACGAGATTATTCACGAGAGGAAACACGCGACGACTCCCGCACCCATGCGAATCCCACCAAGAGACACCAGGCCGGCAAGGCACCCAGACCGCAGAGAAGGTGAGTACTACCGTACCCCTTTCGGAGACCCCAGTGGGATTCAGCAGACACACCGCGCAGACAGTCATGGAATCAAGCCGGCACAACGAACCAAGACGTCGCCCATCGAATGATCACCACTTCCATTGCCAACCCACGCGCAGCCTGTCGCCGATGTGGTCAAGCTGGACACGCCGCCTACGACTGCACCAACGCTTGGATCCTATTCTGCTGGGAATGTGGAAAGCGCGGCACTCGAACCGTCGACTGTTGCCACCGAGCCACGTCGGGAAACGACACGCGTCCTCGACTGACACGGGATCAGCCGAGAACGACGCCTCCCAGACCCGCAACTAAGCAACCCACTACACGTGAACGACGGCCGAATAGTGGCGAAAGTGACAATAGGTGGACAAATGACGGAGGCCACCATCGACACCGGGGGCGTCCCGAAGTTTCGTCAGCGACAACAACTCTGACGGCTCAGTCAGAGAGATCACACAAGTTCTACTGGCGCACATCAAGCTGGATCAACGAGAGGCCCAAATCCCACTCCCTGGTCCTCCCCAATATGCTGGAGCAAGTTATAGTCGGCATGGACTTCCTAAGTGCCATCGAAACGACGATCCAATGCGGCACCACGCTGCTAAAGCTACAAGATTGCCACCCTCACGCCAACGCCACCGTCAGTTCAATCAAACCACGTACAAGTCACCGAACCCAGCACCAAGAAATCTAGGTCAACAGAGAACACACGTCCCCGACCTACCCCAAAAGAAGACGGCACCCAATAATGCAACGAAGAATACGACACCGAAACCAACCACAGCGAACACACGTCCCCGACCTACCCCAAAGAAGACGCCACCCAATAATGCAACGAAGAATACGACACCGAAACCAACCACAGCGAAAGCAAAGAACCGGCCCACAACGGAAAACACGAATCCGAAGCAAGCACCGGTAAACTGCAACCAAGCAAACGGGAAAACGAATCCCACGGCCACTACGGAGCACCCGCGTCCCAAGCCAACCACAGGGAACACACATCCCAAACACACCACGAGGATCTCACCCATGAGACCAGAATCAACACACTGGAACCAGGCGCTCGACACAGGAAGCCCAGGATCAAAACAAACTACGGGGCACACAAACCTCGAACCCACCACAAGGATCTCACACACGAGACAAACCACCACGAACTTGAACCCGCTCGACACAGGAAGCCCAGGTCCAAGTTCAGCCACAGCGCACCCATGCACCATTCCCTCAACGGAGAAGGTGAACCCACGGACACCCCTCAAAGACGACAACCAGCCCCGAACAACGACAACGACAACGGCAACAACAGTGCAACAACCAAACCACGAGGGAAACAGCCACACAAATCCCCTGCCGGTCGGGCCCAACCATCGAACTAATATCCACGGAACCTCTCCACTCGGAACCGGAATCTAGCCCGATGACCCCCCGAAACGCCGATCGCAGCCCTGTCGTACCCACGGCCGATGCCACCCCGATCTTCGCCAACCCACTGGAGTACCTTCCGCGTACTGACGTGCCCACCAGCGCCATGCACCACGCCATGCCTAACACCACGTCCGAAATCTTCGTCGCCCAAACAAGTCGTTGCTGCGAAAACAGAGTCGTCACTGAGACCCGCCTGGCCATACAACGATCTGGAGACAATACAACCCAGTTATACCGCCAGACCCACGAAGCTACGCCACTCACGGCCAACGCTACCCCGATCGTCCCCCACATAAGCGACTACCCACGTAGGCTCGAACACCCCCAGCGCGTTCGACACAACTATCCTCCCAGAAGACCACAGCCAGCCCAAGGACACCGACACCCCGATCTCACCGAATCCGATCCAGAACTGATTTCCGATCCCTGGCCGCCAGACATAGCACCACAGATCCAAGAATTTCTGGATACAGAACTTCTAAAGTTCCCGGCAGAGGTCTCTATCAATGGAAAGTGATGCCCTTCGGATTACATTCTGCACCAGCAACATTCCAACGGGCCCTTGATACTGTGATCGGTGGCGACATGGAACCCTACGCATTCGCATATTTAGACGACATTGTCGTCGTCGGACGAGACTTCAAGGACCACCTACACAACCTGGCAATAGTCCTCTCTCGTCTTCGAAAAGCGAACCTGCGGATAAACGCGAAAAGTGCACATTTTTCCAAAGCCGGATCAAATATCTTGGTCACGTCATCAGCGAAGAAGGTATCCACACGGACCCCGACAAGATTGTTGGCGTTAAAGAACTCAAGCCACCCACGAATCTAAAAGAACTACGTCAGTGCATCGGAATGGCATCCTGGTACCGAAGATTCGTGCCAAACTTTGCTACAGTAGTCCAGCCAATGTCTCAGCTACTCAAGAAAGGACAAACATGGACATGGACCGCAGATCAACAAGCGGCCTTCGACCAACTAAAGGAACTACTCACGACCGCTCCCGTACTTGCTTTTCCCCGATTTCAACGTCAAGTTTTCACTACAAACCGATGCGAGCAACCTCGGCATAGGCGCCGTACTCACGCAGGAGATCGAAGGAAAGGAACGCGTCATCGCCTATGTCAGCCGACGCTTAAACCAGGCCGAAGGAAACTACTCCGCTACAGACAAGGAATGCCTCGCCGTCATTTGGGCAATCCGAAAACTACGATGCTACCTAGAGGGATACCGGTTCGACGTTATAGCAGACCATCTCGCGCTGAAATGGCTGAATACTCTGGAAAGCCCCTACGGAAGAATAGCGAGATGGGCGCTCGAGCTCCAACAGTATCAATACGAGCAGGGAAACAAAATGTGGTTGCCGATGCCTTGTCCCGACAATCAAAGAGGACGCAACATCTTGCCCCTGGCTCACACGACGGATTCAGCAAACCAAAGAAGAACCCGATAAAACCCCGACTACATCTTTGAGAATGGAGAACTCTGCCGGCATCTGGGCCACGGAGCCGACGATCACGACTACGTGTCATGGAAACTCTGTGTCCCAAAAGACCGGCGCCAGAGAGTCCTCAAGGAATGCCATTATCAGCCCACGGCAGGCCACCTCGGCATTTGGAAGACCATCACACGGATACCACAACGATACTATTGGCCCGGCCTATATCGCGATGTGCGGAAATACGTACGCAGCTGTTTGAGCTGCCAAAAGTTCAAGGCACTGCATCGCAAGCCCGTGGGCAGAATGCTTACCGACATTGCCGAGGAACCTTTTGCCACATTATGCGACGACTTCGTAGGGCCACTGCCCCGATCAAAACGAGGGAACACCATGCTACTGGTATTCTTTGACACCTTCTCAAAATGGGTCGAACTAGTGCCCCTTAAGAAGGCTACCACCGCCACTCTAGAGCTAGCTTTCGGGAACGCATTCTCAGTCACTTTGGCGTACCAAAACGATTCGTTTGTGACAACGGAACGCAGTTCAGCAGCCGCTCGTTCCGCACGTTTCTGCAAACAGCCGGCATGGATCTGCAACACACCGCACCGTATTGCCCCCAGGAAAACCCTACGGAAAGGGCCAATCGGACAGTGAAGACCATGATTGCACAATTCGTGGACGAATTCGTACCCGAAATCTCACTTTCAATTAACTCCAGCGTTGGAAACAACTGGTTTCATGCAGAATCGACACATGCGCCACAGAGACACATGCGTGCAAGAGTTGCAAAAAGCTTCCTCTGAATAGTGGCTCCCACCATCAAAGTCTCGTTTAAAGAAATTGAAGTTGACGTTTTGCTCGATGGTGCTTGGTGGTGCTACTATCAGGTCTCAGGACACATTGTTGTTGAATATAGTAATAGTGTCCTGGAGGAGTGCCTGGAAGCAATGACATGTGACCAAGGTTGAGATACTCTTTCATAAACCCATATACATGTCATGCAGGTATTGATCACTCGCGATTCTGCGTTCCAGGGATAGAAAGCGGCGTTTAGCCGTTTAGAAGAGAAACCCAAGACCTTGGGATTCACTTTAAACGGCATCTTTACTTCGAACCGACCCGACTCAAGCATGCGTGATGTCTGAAGTTGCGTTCGCAAGCCAACTGTTTATCTATATGTACAGCCTTCGACTTCTCTGAAGCATGTTCCAATTCCCAAAAGCGCTCCACCAGAGAGTCGAGGGAACACGTATCGCTACCAACAGCGTTATTACATACAACATCCTGTGTCGATGCAGTATATTTTCCCCGCAACAATCCAGCCCAACAATGTTTTTTTGATTGATGGATGTTCGGAACATGGCTTTATTTGGCCTACACATATCAATTCGAAGAAGGTTTCTGCCCCTAGTAGTATGTCGACCTTTAGCGGGCTTGAAAAACTGTGAGTCTGCCAGATCAAGGTTTGCTGGGATATTTCACTGCGCGAAATTTACGACATGGTCGGGTTGGTATGTGGAAATTGACCGTAATACCCAAAAAATCGGTTGCAAAATTATGAGCGTTGGCACGAGTAAACTTTGTTTTTTACGACGGACGAACTTTTTCCAACAGTTGTGATCCTAAGGCATGACTCGTCACGGTGCAGTCTTAGGACATAATATTTATTTGGAAGCCGGAATCTAGCAGTGACCTAGCATATTGGAACTGGCCGGACCGATCTTTCGCCTTCACTACTGCCGTCGCGAGAATCACTTGGTCAGTACTCGCCACATGACTAGAGTAGGCCGTTGGGTTTTCAGAAACTGATGGCTGTTCTACTACTAAAACTATTTCACACTTCGTGTCCATCAGTCAAGATAAAAGCATCTTCCAACATAAAAAACCAAACTAAGTACAGACTTATAGTTGTGCGAACACTCCATTAGCTTAAGCGATAAAATATTGAAATTCATTGATTGAAATAAATAATGATACAAGTAAATATAAACAAAAATCATCATCATCATCTAAATCCCTTCTCATAACAACACACGTACACTGCACGAGGCAGAATGTATGAGCAGTGTGTGAGCGAGAGGAAGAATCTGAAGCGACAATCATCACCATAAATGACTTTCGTTGCATGGGGGAAGGGGAAATCTCTGCTGAAAACTCATTTTTATCATAGCGGCTATAATAATGATCCGATCTGAACAAAATTCGGAATCTGGTAGTGTGAGGAATTTGAAGGAATTTGAATTTCCTCACAAGGGCCCATAAAGGGTTAAGCCGGAGAAGGCACGTCGAATTCGGACGGGCCAGAGAGCCGAGTGAAAGGAGAGGGGTCGGCGGGACGACCCTACTCGAAGAGAAAAGGGTATATTGTATTTGTGGTAACAGTGGATGTGTGTAACATACAGAAGGAATCGTTTCCGACCCCATAAAGTATATATATTCTTGATCAGCATCAATAGTCGAGTCGATATAGCCCTGTCTGTCCGTCCGTCCGTCTTGTTTGTTGCCCATTGCTCGAAGGCTATAAGAGCTAGAGCAACCAAATTTATTTCCCAGACTGATGTGATATCTCACTCTTACAAGTGTATATCAAAATTTCGCCCCTGCCCACTTCCGCCCCCCCAAAAGACAAAAATCCACAATGACCAGAGTGACCATATCTACCAGATTCCCGAATCCGGTTCAGATCGGATCATTATAATAGCCACAATGATTTAATGAATTTTCAGCAGCTTGCTTGCACCCCTTCAGCTGCTTACGCTGAAAACGAAAAGGCGTGTTGTTGTGAGAAGTGATGTAGATGACAGATACTGCAAAACAATTAAAAACAGGTAAAACATTTGAATATTCTACATTAAGCATACTGACTGAGTAGAGTCAGTAACTTTGAGTACTGCCTATCAACAACGGTACAACCACGCGTTCCGTCGGTAACTTTCCATCGCTCCTCCGCGCGTTTCCCTCTCGTTCTTAACGGGATCAAGCCGGTGGCGTGATCTCATGTCCATATTTGGACATGCGCTGGACCGCTGCGGCCCGATCCCGGCCCGATCCTGTGCACCGTAAGAACGATGTGGAAACGCGGGAGGCGCGATGGAAGGTTACCGACGGAACGCGTGGTTGTACCGTTGTTGCTAGCAGCGACACAGGCGTCGGCGTCGCCTGGGGTATAAAGGGAGCCCTGCGACAGCGGCGCGGGACATTACGCCGAGGATCAGTAAACGGGCAAGTGCGCGAATCCAAACGAGTGAGCGGAGAATTCGAACAGTGAGTGATCGTGCGACGTGAGTGGAACAACGAGGAATATTTCAGCAAAGAGCTGAAATAAGAAGACGAGTGGCACGCCAGATACTACTCACCGCTTAGGGTGAGTAACAGCGAAGGGTGAGCCCAGAGTGTGCGGAGCTGTGAGTGGCGGACGAGGCGGTTGCTGAGTCAGAACCCCCAGCCATAGCACGCGGGAGCCACGCCAAGCAAGGAAACCAAGCGGTGGTAGCGCGATACCAGAGAGTCGCCTGAGGAAGGCCAGCGGAGGCCCAGCAGGTATCAGTTTGTAAGATAGCGCGTAAGATCACTTAGATTAAGATACCAATAAAGAGCCAAGTACAAATTTCCTCAAATCAACCTGTGCGTTTCTCTTGTTGTCCGCGAGGCAACAAACAAATTCGTTGCAACGAGCTCTTCTTGCCGCTGAGCCAGCCCTGCTGATAAGCCGAAGAGAAACGGTTCGTTACAGTAGATAGGTCATTCTCTACGATACTGCATTTTTATTCATTTTCTATCTTCAAAATTGTGGATTTTTCGTCTTTTGGGGGCGAAATTTTGAAATACACTTGTCCAGGTTTGGTATCACAGGAGTCTAGACAGAAAGTTTGGTTGCTCTAGCTTTTATAGTCTCTGAGATCCAGGCTACACAAAAATACAAAAACTTAATTGACTAGTTTTTTGTGAGTGCGAAAAAAAGAGGGAATGATGTTTTTCGAAATGGTTTTCTCTATTGTGGCTAAAATAATGATCCGATCCGATTCAGATTCAGGCCCCTGATAGATATGGGCTTTCTCTATGATTCTGCATTTTTGTTGTCTGCTATCCTCAAAATTGTGAACACCACAGATGTACGCCCTTTTTGGTGGCGGAAGTGGGCGGGGCGAATTTTTAAAACATTTTTCTAGGAGTGAGATATAACATTAGTATGGAAAAAAAATTTGGTTGCTCTATCTCATATAGCCTTCGAGCAATGGGCGGCAAACAAGACGGACAGACAGACGGACAGACAGACAGACAGACAGACAGACAGACAGACAGACGGACGGACAGACAGGGCTATATCGACTCGGCTATTGATGCTGATCAAGAATATATATATACTTTATAGGGTCGGAAACGATTCCTTCTGTATGTTACACACATCCACTGTTACCACAAATACAAATATACCCTTTTGCTCTTCGAGTACGGGTATAAAACAGCATTTTTCCGAACTTTGCCAGTTATTAAAATTTAACCATAGAACATCAACAGCCCATCACCATCCGACACTCGGTGCAGTAGAACGTACGCACCGAACATTCAACGAGTATGTTCGTTCCTACATATCTAGCAAACAACGAAAAAAGAACGTGCGGTGTCGCCTTTACGCGGCACTACGTTTATACCCGTACTCAGTCGGTATGATTAATGTAGAATTTTCAAATTTTCACCAAACGTGCTTAAATTAAGAATTCAAAACAAAACGAAACGGAACGTTGAGTCGGAGTTATCGCGACACTACTTTTATATCCGTACTCGGTCTGTCTATAGCTCATAGCATATGGTTTATGTGGAAGTTTGAAAAATTTGTTCAGTTATATAATTTTTTTGGTTTTACAGCATTACGGACGGACAGACATGACTATATCGACTCGGGTGTTGATGCTGATCAAGATTATATATACTTTATAGGGTCGGAAATGATTCCTTCTGTATGTTACACACATCCACTGTTACCACAAATACAATATACCTTTTTACTCTTCGAGTACGGGTGTAAAAAATATATTACCAGTGTTTTTATAAATAACACTTCTCACACCAGCACGCCGTTGTGATCGTTCTCCGCTAGATGGCATTCACACGATCCACGATAATGATCCGATCTGAACCAGATTTTGTAATATGAAAGATATGGTCATTCCCTACGACACTGACTTTCTTTGTATCTTTAAAACTGTAGATGCCAGATGTTAATTCTTTTTGGTGGCGAAATTATTTTTAAGTATCAATCCATGATTCTGGAAACAACATTTGCTTTTATCCAGCTCTTATCCAACATGCAGCTCGTATAGTCTCTGAAAACTGATGGATATGGCTATAAGGACTAGGCTATAGATTCTGATCAATAATACATATTCTTTGTAGGGTCGTAATTGTTACCTTCTTTAATTTTACCCCTAGCCGATATTGATAGCCCTCAAATAGAAGAATAGAATAGAATCTGTCAAATAGAAGCTCGAAAAATCGCGATTTCAATATTTGTGTATGATTAAGGTGGCCTTTCCCGGCTGTCATGAAGCAGGCCCTGGCTTTCGGATTTATAAAGACACAAAACATAAGTGAATAAATCCAGTCGGATTATTCGAAAATTTCCCTGTTATTTCACAGTCCCTTTGGCATGTTCTTAATTTGAACATTTCTGTTGGGAAATTATTTGAATTTTTTAAATGCAACCATAAATATTTGGTGGAAACCGAAATTCATTGAAAAAATTAAAATAACGAGGAAAAACTGCAAAAAAAACAACAAAACACATCAGAATTGTTTGGGGCACAACTTAAAAAGTGAGATAGTTTGTAGACTTGTATTTATTTGTAATGAAACCTATCTCAGGCTGAGGTAGGCTCAGTCTGACCAGGATTTGTTTCTACAAAGAAATTTCTGTAGATTTGCTGGGACTCTAAGGCAAGGGCTTGGCCGTGAGACCGAAAGTGGAGCTGGCGTAGAGTTGGGTTACCGTGCGGGTAATTTTGTAATCGCACTTGGCGAGGAAACGCTGACACCTGAGTCTCGGTGTGCGGTAATATATTTTGTGTTACGTTATTCGTGTTCGCGCTCGGCGAAGAAATGATGACACTTGGGTGGTTGAGTTTTGATGTTTTTATACCCGTACTCGAAGAGTAAAAGGGTATATTGTATTTGTGGTATTTGCTGTCTGTCCGTCTGTCCGTCTTGTTTGTCGCCCATTGCTCCGAGGCTATAAGAGCTAGAGGGACCAAATCTTTTTCCAAACTGATGTGATATCTCACTCCTAGAAAAATATTTCAAAATTTCGCCCCGCCCACTTCCGCCCCCAAATAGGGCGAACATCTGTGGCGTCCACAATTTTAAAAGATAATAGAAAACGAAAAATGCAGAATCATAGAGAAACCCCATATCTATCAGGGGCCCAAATCTGAATCGGATCGGATTATTAATATAGCCACAATAGAGAAAAATATACGAAAAAACTTCGCTCCCTCACTGTCGCACTCACACAAAAACGAGTCGATTTGGTTTTTTGTATTTTGTGTCGCCTGATCTCAAAGACTATAAGAGCTAGAGCAACCAAACTTTTTGCCAAGACTCCTGCTATACCAAACCTGAACAAGTGCATTTTAATCTTTTCCCGCGCCCCCTTCCGCCACCACAAAAGACGAAAATCCACAATTTTGAAGATTAAAAAAAAAAAAACAGCAGTATCTTAGAAAATGACCATATCTACCAGATTCCCGAATTTGGTTCAGATCGGATCTTTATTGTAGCCACAATGATCAAATGAATTTTCAGCAGCGAGTCCCCCTTCCCCTTGCAGAGTAAGTCATTTATGGGGATGATTTTCGCTAATGATTCTTTTCGCACGCACACTCACGCTCAAACATGCTGCCTCGTGCAGTGTACGTGTGTTGTTGTGAGAAGTGATGTAGATGTAAATGACTGATGTAGCAAAAAAATGTAAAAACTGATAAAACATTTGAAAATTCCACATAAATCACATGTGTGCTGACTGAGTACGGGTATAAAAAGTAGAGTCGCGGCAACAGCGACTCCGTACGTTCTTTCTCGTTAATGTTTTATTTGTGTTCTTATATTGTTCTTCGTGTTTAAGGTTTCGTATGGTGGTTTTTGTATTGTTTTTCGTTTTTATAGTGTCGTTTCGGGAACCGCCGCGGATGGACTGCCGTTTGGTGCTCGGCTGATGGACTGCCGTTACTGTTTAGGATAGGCTGATAGACTGCTGTTTGGTGCTCGGCTGATAGACTGCCCTGATTGATCGAGGGCCCGGGATATTTAAGGCCGATCTCGAGGGCTGAGTCCGCAAGTTTGTGGTTACGGAAGTGGTGTCGAGTTCTCCACGCGTGCCACCGACACGGTCATTGCCTCGGTTGCACCGAGAAATGAGCTGAGTGTAGTTTTGGCACTTTGGTCATTGGCTCGGTTGCCCGAGAAATGAGCTGAGTGTAGCTTTGCACTTTTGGTCATTGACTCGGTTGTACCGAGAAATGACCTGCGTGGAGTTTGTGATATTGGAGAGGAAACTTAACTCTAGGCATATCTTGTTCTTACTTTTGCTCTACTTAATGTATCGAGCCCTGGTCCCAGAGTTCGTTACACCTCCAAGATTATGCTCATGAATGCTTTGCGAAACTCAAGCAGTTATTGCTTTTCTAGAGTAGTAGGTTTTTCCAGGTAATTGCTCTTCTTCACTTGCACATCCAAACGATTAACGAACACAGAAAACAGGACCTCTTTTTATTCTAATATTTACTTCTCGGCAATGTTGGCCTCGAATCATGATTTGCAAGATGATTGTGCAAGAACATATTTTGCTGCTAAATCTTAGCAAAAAAAAAAATGATTACCGTGAACATTTTCGTGCGATCAACTTTCTGCGTGGATTAAGTAGACAAGAATGCATTGATGAACTACAATTATTATACGGCGAACAAGCCCCTTCTTATAGCTCTGTAAAGAACTGGTACATTGAGTTTTTCCGTGGTCGCTGTACGCTCATCGACGAATTCCGTGAAGGTCGTCCAAAATCAGTTGTTACGCCAAAAATATCGATGCTGTGCAAGAACTGATTAACGTCATGTCACATACCGTGAGATAGAGTCTTCCTTCGACATTATTATAGTATGACGTCCATCAATAAGACTTGCCATGATCTGGGCATAAAAGGTGGGTTCCCGTTGAATCCCACATAATTTAACAATCCAGCAAAAAGGGTGCGTGTCGATTGGTGCAAATAAAAGTACGATCCAAAAAGTACGATCGTGGTGGTTCAAATAGTGTATGTAATATCTACACTGGTGACGAAAACAATCGACTGTTTGGGTCCAACAAAAGTTGTTTGCTCGCGAAGCACATCGAAGCAAATGGTGACCTGTTTTTCGGCATTAATCATTATTCACCACGACAATCCATGCTCTTACTTATCGGCACAGACAAAGGCATTTTTGACCGACCAAAACGTTGAATTGATGGGTCATCTGCCGTACAGTCCTGACTTAGCCCCAATGACTTCTTCTTGTTCCCTAACATCAAGAATAAACTACGTGGTCAACGGTTTACGACGCCAGAAAAAAAGAGGTTGATGCTTTTAAAATGCATGTTTTAGAGGTGTCTCATTCGGACTGAAAAAATGATTCGAAAATTGGTTTAATCGAATGCAAAAGTGTATTAATTATCAAGGAGAATATTTTGAAAAACAATAAACCCATTTTCAGACGTTGGAGTTTTCGTGGTAAGGCCAAAAAATAAATAGCACCCGTTGTATTTCCAAAAACTCTTTCCCGTTTCGAATGTTAGATTGAGGACGTTAGACGAAGTGGGACCTACTAAGGTGGCACGTTTGCTACATCTAGCTTTGTTGATAATATAAAGTCTAGGTGTAATTCACCTCTGTCGTTGATATTGTGGTTTCCCACACGCTATGGTGGGCATTGGCGTCCGTACCAATGATGGTCGTTCGGGTGGCTTCCGCCATACTCCTAAGCTCTTCCGGTGGTGCTAGCCTGTCATCTGCCCCCATTCTAATTTCGAGTATCACAAAATGGGTGTCCTCGTTGGCTAGTGCGCTCCCAAAGTGCAATATACTCCAATTCGCTGTTGACGCGTCCAGCTTCTCCCGCTGTTGGAGCTTCAGCGACCAGGCCTTCGCTTTTGGTATGGACGGGATTAGCCTCTTGTCCAACACCTGCAGCTTGACCGCTTCCCAATTCGATTTCAATTGGCGGACCGTGAGGAAAAGGGGTGCTCCTGGATTGTGTTGTTAAATTGATACCATTCGTACTGCCACCAGAGCCGCTACATTCATTGGTTTCCGGTATAGGGCCAGATTCGAATCATTTTTACTCATATCCAGCAATATAATAATTGCTTCCAGATGACGTCATATGGCGCACCAAAAGTTATTTAAAACAACTTTCAACTATGCCAACTTTCAAGATTCAGGGTCAAATATATGAACTCCGGATACGGACTCGAAATTTTGCCAATTTATTTTATGGGGATTTAAATGATTCAACAGCAACTGCAAATAAACGTCGTGATATACAAAAATCTACAAGGTGTTGCGTTCATGTACAATAGTGTCTCCGATTTTCTCATATAGGCAAATTATAATTGGTCCAATGAACGACCGTTGTCGCCATTGTTAGGCGACACAGCCCGCCACAACCAATGAGCACATTACCAAATGGATTGACACTGAGTCTAATAATTTTTTAACAATATACGAAAGTTGGAAAGATATGGGCTTTCTTTATGAATCTGCATTTTTCGTTTTCTGTTATCTTAAAAATTGTGGACGCCACATATGTGCGCCCTTTGTGGGAGCGGGAGTGGGCGGGGCGAAATTTTGAGTATCCCACTTTTCTAGGAGTGCGTGAAAATTTAGAAGAGTTTTTCTAATAAACCGAACCGAAAACTTGGGTGGGTAAAGACTTTATTGGCCGAAGAAAAATTGGACGTGCTCGATCGAAATTCAACATACGATTATATTCTAAAAATTCAAACACAAACTCTTAAGCCTAGCTTACCTACGGTGGCAAAGCGGGGCGAATTCGCCGAGAACGAGAGAGAGCTTTTATTGCGCTCCCGCCTTGCCCCTAACCTACTTACACTAGACTTCATACAAAAAACAAATTCCTAAACTGAAGAAACACCGGCCCCGTTGAAGGCCTGCGCGGCTTCAACCCAATGGTTGAGGCGCCAGCTTGTGTATGGCCCTCCGAAATGTTCCTCCATCGCTCCTCCTAACGTCGACGACCCTGACCACGCCGTCCTCCCCCTGTGCGTGGCGACTATCCTCCCTAATAGCCACTCCTGCGGAGGCAGGTTGTCCTCTGCCACGATGACGAGGTCTCCTTCCTGGCGTCGGGTCTCCGATGGTGCCACTTGGCCCGCACCTGCAGCCCCAGGACATACTCGCGGGACCATCGCCGCCAAAACGCCTGCCTGACTGACGAGACAAGTCGCCATCGCCGCAAGCAGCTGGGACTCTCCTGGTCCGGAGTCCGCAGTGCTGGGGGCGATGAGCGACCCGCCTGTCAGCAGGTGCCCTGGCGTGAGGGCCTCGCCGTCGCTGGGGTCCTGGCTGATGGCTCCCAGCGGCCTGGAGCTCAGCACGGCCTCGATTCCCACGAGTACCGTGGCGAGCTCCTCTGCGGTTAGCAGCGCGCTGCCTACTGCCCGTAGGAGTAGGCTCTTCGCAGACTTCACACCTGCCTCCCCATAGTCCTCCCATGTGCGGCGCCCGAGGCGGTATGAACGCAAATTCGCATCCGCCTCTTGATGCGAATCCGCGAACTTCGTCTGCCTCTTCCTCGAGCGCCTTCCGCAGAGCGCTGAGGTGGCGGCTCGCTCCGACGAAGTTCGTCGCGTTATCGCAATGGACGGTCTGGGGATATCCTCGGCGACCGACGAACCTTTGGAAAGCCAACAAAAAGGAATTAGTAGTCAAATCGGAGACAAGCTCTAAGTGAACCGCTTTGGACGCAAAACAAACGAAAAGCGCGATATACGACTTGTATGGGGGCCTTCCTCGAATTTTCAATGTCGTCGAGACTGGGCCACAGAAATCAACGCCGCAAATGGAAAATGGGCGGAGAGCACGGAGCCGGTCTGCGGGCAAATTTCCCATTAGTTGCGTCAGCAGTCGAGGCTTGCATTTAAAGCAGCGGATACACGATCGAACTGTCGACTGCAGACCTCTTGAGCGTTTACGATCCAAACACTCTGCCGGAGGATGCTCACAAGTGCTCGCGGGCCGACATGAAAATTGGAATTGTGCAGATGACGAACATAGCTCCGCACGAATTGCGAGCGCTTCGTCAAGAGAAAAGGAAACTTGGCATTGTATGATATAGGAGCTTTAGCTAGTCGCCCCCCTACCCTCAACAACGAAAATGTACACCAAGTCCCAGTGTCTTCATGGATGAATGGGTTCAACCGCTGAAGACTCGGACCGACTTTTAGATCCTTTCCGAACTTTCTATTTCCTCCCGATACTCGTGACGTTGAATAATTTCGACAATTTTATAAAAGGCTTCACCATACTCTTTCGGTGAGACCGTTTTCTCGAACCGTACGCTCGGGTTTTACATTTTCGTATAAAGCGGAACATATAACAAAACACTCTAAGCAGCTTGAGGTGTGACGAGAATCTTTCGATGACATCTACCAACTCCGAACTTTCCACGGCAGCGGTCAGTCCGACCGATGTCTTCCTCTTCTCCAGCTCAATATCTTCTGAATGCTCGAAATGAGGGTTTTTAGGCCAACTCTTCTCCTCATCCTTCAGGAATGATGGTCCTTTGAACCAGATTGACTGGACGATTTCGTTGACGTCACAACCTCTTGACACAATGTCTGCTGGGTTCTGTTTTGTCGGGACATGCCGCCACGTAGCTTCATCTGACCACTCTTGAATCTCAGCCACCCTATTCGAAACGAACGTCGACAACGTCGATGGATGCGACCGAATCCAGTGAAGCGTCACTTCAGAGTCTGACCAATAAACAGCTCGTTCGATAAGGACCTTTAATAGGGGCTTAATTCTGTGGCAGAGATCCGCAAGAAGGTGAGCGGCACATAACTCAAGCCTTGGGAACGTTTTGGTCTTGAGCGACGCTACTTTGACTTTGACGTCAACAACGATATCTTCAAACCTTCTGCAGTTCTGCTGCGTATATAGACGCACGCTCCATAAGCTCTCATGGAGGCGTCCGCGAAAGCATGGATCTGGACCGGTGACATCGGATCGGTATACAAAAAACCCAGGTATAGATATCTCTTCCAATTGAGATAGTGTATTTTTCAACATATTCCATGCTGTTTCCAAATGCATTGGAATCGACTCATCCCAATCTAGTTTGTTAAGCCAAAGTTCCTGCAATAGGATCTTGCCCTTTATGACAATAGGACTTAACAATCCAAGGGGTCGAACAGCTTCGATGTCACCGACAGTATGTTCCGTTTTGTCGCTCGGAGACCCATGACTTCATTGTCAACTCTGAACTGAAAGGCGTCTTCATTAGGCAACCATGAAATTCCTAACGCCTTGGTCGATTCTGAATCCGAGATCGTTATGGGCTTGACTGTGCTCTCAGCTGCGGTAATCTCAGGTGAGTTCGAAAACCACTTCACTCAAACCCTGCGGTCTGAAGAACCTGAGACACTTCGGACTTAATTGCCCTTAGCTCCTCTACGCATGCAGCACCAGTCAACATGTCATCAACGTAAAAGTCGGACCCAATAACGTCAGCAGCTTTAGGGAATGATAGTTTTGCAGACTCACTCAACCTTTTTAAACACCGGATAGCCAAGAAAGGGGCTGGTCCAGTCCCATAAGTCACGGTGTTAAGCTTATACAATCTCAAGGATTCAGATGGGTCTCTTCTCCACACAATCATCTGAAACTGCCTATCCGCTTCATTCAACATTACTACGCGGCGATACATCTTTTTACGTCGGCAGTCAGGGCGAACCTGTGCAGATGGAAGCGGAGCAGCGTTGAGTATAATTCCTCTTGAATGGTCGGTCCGACCATCAGAATCTCATTCAAGGCCACCTGAGAGGACGTCTTTGACGACGCATCGAACACGACGCGAAGCTTGGTAGACGTACTTTGGGGCCGAAGGACACACTGATGTGGAATTACGTAGTGTGGAGTAGGAGGAACAGTATTTTCCGTGAGCGACATATGACCTAAGGAGAGGTACTCTTCCATGAATTCCAAGTACATTCTCTTCAACTCAGGGTCACAAGACAATCTTCTTTCAAGCGTCAAAAACCGCCGTTTCGCAACCTCAAAGGAGTTGCCCAAACCATTTGGATCCGATTTAAACGGCAGCCTTACTTCGAACCGACCTGATGGTAATACCTGAGTCGTCTTCCGAAAGTAATTTTCACATAATGTGTGCTCCGGCGAAATAAGTTTCTTTGGAGATGGCATTTCTTCCAGTGACCAGAACTTTTGCAAGGTCCTATCAATGGAAACCAACAACTCTTCACTGCAACTCAAACTGCTTGCAGTTTGTAGGGCAGGACTTTTGAAAACATATTTTTCCCGAAACAACCCAGCCAAGAAGGGTCTTCTGAAGAGTTGGATAGTCCGGACCTTGCTTGATTTGACCAACAGCTAATAACTCAAAGAATGATTCAGCTCCAATCAGCATGTCTATTCTTTGTGGCTTGTAAAAAAGGGGTCTGCCAGTGGTAGGTTCTCTGGGATTTTCCAGTCAGTTACATTAACTGACTTATCAGGGTGATAACCTGAAATTGATTTCAGGATCCAGAAATCAAAGGAGAACTCGCTACCATTTATGCGCGACTTCACCACTGTGTGTATTTTATTCTTAACTTGAGAATTGGATTCACCAATACCAAGCAAGTTAATACATGACTCCTCTCTACGGATCTGTAAGCGGTGGGCGAGGTCTTCCGTGATGAAATTTGTCTGAGATCCAGAATCAAGGAGAGCTCTGGCCAAAATGTGATCACCGGATTTTGTTCGAACACTTACGATCGACGTAGCCAGAATTACCTTGTCCAACGACGTCGCATGCAGAGCATGTGAGGTGGAAGGGTGATCCTGATTTAAAGGAGGAGACGAACTCTCTGGGGTGGTGGCAACGCGAGACTATTTTCAGTCACTCTGTACCGATGCAACAATGTGTGATGTGAGCGGCCGCAAACTCGACACTTGGCGACCTTGCATCTTACAACAGTGTGACCCTTTTGCAGACAATTTATACATAAGGATGCGGACTTTGTGAACTCAAACCTTTGCATAACCGAGAGACGTGAGAATGGCACGCAGTTGGCCACTACATGGTCTCCCCGAATTGCAATAGCTGCATGTCCGCTGAGCTTTACTGTTGGGGAAGTGGCAGAACAAGCAAATGAACTGCGATTGTGCGACTTGCTTGGCATGACTTTATCTTGCTTTGGCTTTGTCGACTCTTCTGCAGACAAATGCTGGTATCGACGATTTAAAACTTTTTCACAATCGGACCACAGTGGTAATCTTTCAAAGTCAAGCTGTTCTTCCCACTTCTGTTTAGTCACTGGGTCGACTCTGTTCAAAACGATATGAATGAGCATTGCATTTGAAATCTTCGTATCGTCTCCTATCGAGAGTAACGAACCATAGATCGATGACACGGTATCGATTAGGCTCCTTAGGGACGATGCGGACTGTTGCGAGATTTTTGGCAGATTAAAAGTGCGGAGATTTGGTTTGAAAATATTAAACACTCATTGTCGTATACGCGCTTTAGGCTCTCCATAGCCTTTGCATAATTGGCCTCGGTGACTTGGAACGCCTTTATTGTTCCTAATGCTTCATTAGAGAGGCACGAAATCAAATGATTAAATTTTTCGATCACCGGTATACTATCATCATTATGAACGAGAGTCTCAAAAAAGGCTAATAAAATTTTTAAACTCCGAATATTTACCACTAAATTTCGGTAAGGCCAATTTCGGAAGTCGAGCACGAGTTGGGGCCGTAGCAGCAGATACCGAGGGCGGCAGGTTGTTGATACTTTCAAGGCATCGATAAGCGAAATTATCTTTGCCTTGGTTACAATGCCCATTTCTTCTAGCTCGGCTCCAAAGTCATCTTTTGCTATCAATATCTTCTATTTGCTCCTGCAATAGGTTGGCCTCATTGATAGCCGAATTTAAAACATCGAGTCTACATTGCAGCTCTACCAACTGCAATGGGATCAACCCACCCTCTAAGCGATCTTCTAAGCAGCGAATGCTTTTGACTCGATTTTGAGCTTATTCTTTAGTTCATTGAGAACAGCCTTATTTTCTTTGTGCCATTTTTTTTTTTTTTTTTTTTATATAATCGACGCGACGACAACCACTATTTTTTTGTAGATGGATAAATAAAAAAAATGTCCAAAGAACGAGCCAAAAGAGAGTGTAAAATCGATATACCCCTCACACTGCAGGGTAGCGCGCCACTTTCCAAGTGAGAGTCGAAAACGATATACCCTCACAATGTAGGGTAGCGCTTCACTGGCAAAGTGACAACAAAACAGTATACCCTCAGAAAACAGGGTAGCGCGTCACTTGTCGTTCCGTCTTGCTCAAGCGCGGCAATTCTTCCAACAACTACACAGCAAGCACTGGTGTGGCGAAAACGAGAAACGAAAATAATGCACCGGTAAAGCTGCTGTTATGTATGTATGTGTGTATGTGAAGAAGTATGTAAGTATTACACACCGCGGCTTGGGTCAACGAACGTATGTATGTACGCACCGACAACCAATGGTTTTTTGGTAGATAAATAACAGTATAACATCAATATACTGTATCATGAGCATGTATCATGAGTCCGAACAAGAACTAAAAACGAGAACGAAAAACAATTGAATGTCGAGGCACGACGTGTAAAGTTGGTTTTCAAGAGAGTCGAAACCAATATACTCTCAAGAACCAGGGTAGCGCGTCACTTGGCTCTCCGTTTTCATCAAGCGCGCCAACGAAAATTCTCTCACCAAGTTCACAGCAAGCAACGGTGAAAAAAGCGAAAGCGAGAGACGAAAATCAGCTTGTATGTACGTATATGTATGTATTTTGAGAATTATATGTTATACCCGCGGCTTGGATTAACGGACCAACTTTTACCGAATTTTAAGCGAGAAAGGAAAAGGGGGCGACAGTGATTGCAGATAACGTTATACAAATATTTAATTGTGCGTCCAAATAGCGGTTCGATAGAGTTTAGTATGGTTTTTATGTGCGATATGGGGTTATATATATGTATGTGCACTACTTAAATGCATGCAATCAACTCTACTATATCATACGTATGTGCCAAGAATTGAAAGTGAGGTGCAATTTGTCAGCACAAGACAATTTATGAGTATTTACGAATGTCTTCGACTCTAACTTTCAATTTTTCGCACAAATACCTCAGGTTCTGCTCGCTCTTGGAGTTCAGATTCCACTTTCCTCTCCTTGTGATCTCCTATTGCCATTTGGTGCAGCGTGATGTTGATATGTAGCAGCAACGATGGGTTGGACTGCGCGGCCGACACGGGGTATTATAGCCAGGCTTTTAAAACAAATAAAACCACTGAGGACGCGGGCAACACACCAGACTTTTAGAGTTGAATTGAACTCTTTTTTTTTTTTTTTTGTTTCGATGCACTTCACTGCACTTGTGTCACTGTCACTGTCCTTTATGTTGCCTTTTAATAATCTTTACTGTCCACCCGGGGCGCCATGAAAATTTAGAAGAGTTTTTCTAATAAAACCGAACCGAAAACTTGGGTGGGTAAAGACTTTATTGGCCGAAGAAAAATTGGACGTGCTCGATCGAAATTCAACATACGATTATATTTTAAAAAAAATTCAAACACAAACTCTTAAGCCTAGCTTACCTACGGTGGCAAAGCGGGGGCGAATTCGCCGAGAGCGAGAGAGAGCTTTTATTGCGCTCCCGCCTTGCCCTAACCTACTTACACTAGACTTCATACAAAACAAATTCCTAAACTGAAGAAACAGTGGGATATCACATAAGTCTGGAAAAAAAATTTGATTGCTCTAACTCTAATAGCCTTCGAGCAATGAGTGGAAAACAAGACGGACGGACGGACAGACATGGCTATATCAACTCGGCTATAGATCAATAATATATATACTTTTATAGGGTCGCAAACGATTTCTTCTCTATGTTACACACATCCACTTTTACCACACATACAATATACCATTTTACTCTTCGAGTATGGATTCGACTTGAGTGCTTATGGAGTGCAGATGAAATAAATCTGTTTAGACCAACTTAACTAATTGTAGAAAAATAAAACAAATAGGTTAAAGGAGCATTGGGGGGCATTAAAGTTAGCTGGAGAAACACCTCGATTGCGCTGCCTTCAGGGCAAAGTGAAAATTGGAATTAATCGTAATTCTTAATAAAATTTGATTGAAAAAGAACGAAAATCCGTAAAAAAAAAAAAAACACAAAAGCACCCATGTCACTTGCGGGGTACGAAATGGAAGACGATCAACTGTAGATTAAGGAAACGGGAGAGGAATATTGGGTTTTGTAGACGCTCAAATCATTGCGAAATTAAATATGTATTAAACGTATCACTTATCAGTCACAATATGGCAGCCAGGTTATATTAGAAAAGAAAAAATAAAAAACGATAAAGAACGTACGGAGTCGCTGTAGGCGCGACTCTACTTTTATACCCGTACTCAGTCAGTAGACATGTGATTTATGTGGAATCTTCAAATGTTTTATCAGTTTTTACATTTTAAATTTGTTTGCTGCATCTGTCATCTACATCAGTTCTCACATCAACACAACTGTTCTCACAACTGCACGAGGAAGAGTCTGAGAGCGTGATTGTGCGTGTGAGAGAATCAGTAGCAGCAACCCTCAAAAATAAATGTATATTTTGTTATGTTTGTTGCTCGCTGCTGAAATTTCATTTCATCATTGTGGCTACAATAATGATCCGATCTGAGCCATATTCGGCAATCTGGTAGATGTGATCATTCTCTACGATACTGAATTTTTCCTATCTTAAAATTGTGGATTTTCATCTTTTGAGTGGGTGGAACGGGGCGTGGCGAAAAATTTGAATTACACTTATCTTGGTTTGGTATCATAGGAGTCTAGACAGAAAGTTTGGTTGTTCTAGCTCTTATAGTCTCTGAGATCCAGGCTACACAAAATACAAAAACCAAATTGACTAGTTTTTGTGGGAGTGCGAGCGAGAGGGAACCATTTATTTCGATATGGTTTTCTCTATTGTGGCTATACTAAAGATCCGATCCGATTCAGATGTGGGACGCTGATAGATATGGTCTTTCTCTATGATTCTGCATTTTTCGTTTTCTGTTACCACAGATGTGCCCCCTTTGTGTGGGCGGAAGTGGTCGGGGCGAAATTTGAAAACATTTTTCTAGGAGTGAGATATAGCATCAGTCCTGAAAAAATTTGGTTGCTCTATATTTTTTAGCCTTTGAGCAATGAGCGACGAACAAGACGGACAGACAGACAGACAGACGGACGGACAGACATGGCTATATCGACTCGTCTATTGATGCTGATCAAGAGTATATATACTTTATAAGGTCGGAAATTATTCCTTCTCTATGTTACACACATCCTTTTTACCACAAATACAATATACCCTTTTACTCTTCGAGTACGGGTATAATTAACTGTTTCGTCAATATTCTGTAACGCTTGCAAAAACTCCAATCAACGTGCGATAGGTGAAGACTTAGCTCAGCAAAGTTAGTTTTCCGAAAATATTTAGCGGGTAGATGTCTATGTAGGTAACAGCGCAACTAGATCGGGAACACTCAAGGGATATAGCTAAAAGTTGGATGGTAGGGTCTTCCAGAAGTGATACTGGACTTACTCTGGTAACCGCAGCTAAAGCAGCGTCAAAAAACATAAGGTCTAGAAGTCTGTCTCTATTATTTCTAAGGGAATTAATTTGGAAAAGGTAAACAACGATGCGCCCGTCGATAAAATCGTTATGGCAATTAGGTAGCAACAGGTTATACTCATCACTATGCAATCAAGAAAGAAGTGGTGAGTAAAACTACCCATGACAATCATACGATCAATTAAACTTTATGAATCTGACTTGGAAGGAATGTAAGGGCAAGTCAAATAGATAGATACCGACCCAACACGATCATGATCAAAAGACAGAAGAGTTTAGCCAGGTTGCAGTTAAAGAAATAGTGTGAATGTCGAAAAGACTCCTCCTATTCGGTGGAGATCTTTGAATCCAACTTCTGCAGCAGCATGTGGATTATCATGCATCTCGATATCTCCTTAGCACTTCCTAATGTCTGCAGGGTACGGGTATGTAGGTTGACTGAAGCTAAAAAATTCCGATGCCTTTTCGCGGAAGACGAAACTTCCATTAAGCTCTGCTTAATAGGTGCTTAAAAAACTAGTCGTTTGTATCAAGAGCCACACATAATTGGCACTAGATAGCTCTAACATTCGAACCGAGTCCAAGGTTGCATTTTTTGTTAAGATCCGCATTTGCTTTGATGATCGAGTTAAACATTTCACGTATCTACCGGAAACGTTTAGCTTTTAGCTGGGGAAATCTCAGAACACGCACATTGCAGGATATTCCAATCCCTCAAGTCTGATAAAGGAGTTATACAAGCGTATTTATATATTGTAATAATTTTTATCTTTTACATTTTAGAAACATCAAGATTGGCTAAAAAGACATTGTAAACCAAAGTCCTACAAAATTCAACCAAACCATCAATTATTATCTGAGAATTCTAACTTTTGGCGCCAAAAAAAAGAAATGACCGCAGCACAAAAGGAAAAAACAAAACAACAATACATAAAAAATGAAAATGAAAAATACATCTGTAGACCTAATAGAAGCGGGCACTACAGATCCAATAGAATCCACTAAAAAAATTGTAAACCTAGCCTCTACCAATTTTTCAAATATATCTGATAGGAGAACAGTCGAACTCAAAGTACATACATATCCACGTTGGGATAATTGGGTAACTGGAGTGAATGTTCACGAAGTTGTGGTGGAGGTGTGATGCATCAAACACGAAAGTGTTTGGGACGGTAAGCTTACGTATCTTCATATATACTCTTTCATGATACAATTTTTGAATTCTTAAAGGAATTCGATAAATAATTTGTAGAAGAAGCTAGTATAGTTCGCTTAATATACATTTAAAAAAGAAACTATGTTTACCAAGTTCGCTGTAATCGTGTTTTGTTTGTCTAACTTATTTTACTACACTGAAAATCTGTATATAATAAAAGACTTACTAATTATTAAAGTTAATTTATTTGTATATGATTTAATTAGACCAATAAATATAAATTTATTTCACACTGCCTTTGGTGAAATTTTTGACCTTTTGCACGCAAAAACCTTTTATGAGACCTTTAATGCAGACCTCCTTCAGCGTAACCGACCAAGTGGCATTGCTGCAGGACGCTCGACCCGTATAACCGAACCGATCGCAGGTATTCTGGAATGAAAGATTTTAGATTAATATTCGGGGAAACTTATAAATAAACGCAACTAAATAATAATTTTCAAGGCATGTTTAGAGGGTAAACTTGCATTCGATGGTCCCCCTTCCCAAACTATAACGGCTGATTTGAACAGCCCCCTCCTCCACCAACAAACTTTCTGTCAAAACTCCTGTTATACCACTTCAAATTTGGGCAATAACACACTTCAGACCATACATTTATGGTAGACAGATCACAGACCACTTACATATTTATTTTCAATGGTCGACCCCAGTTCCAAATTAACAAGTACTATATGAGGCTTGAATTAGAGGAATATTGGGTAAAGATAACTATGTAGCTGATGCGTTATCAAAAAATAACCATCAACGAATTACAAAGCATAACGGGAAATATCAATAAAGTCACTACAAGATGTCAAAGTAGACAAAAATCCTGTGCAGGAAACGAAAAGGATTATTGCCTAGGCAATCTCTAGAAAAGCTTCAAGGCACAGCGTATACGAAGTGATCAAGAATGACGAAGTACGCAAAGTAGTGATCTTGCATTTAAAAAATATGCTATGTTCCTTTAAACATGCTAGAAAAAATTAGTGCAAGATATGATGTTAGCGATTTATACCCTAAGGGATCTCTTGACTTAGGACAGTTTTTTTCAAAGGCTTGAAATGGCCAGTATACATAATAATTTTGAACACGTTTTAATTGATCATTTTAAAATATTGAAATACTTAAGAGTAGCGCTACTCAACCCGGTGACCGTAATAAAAAACGAGAAGAGATGTGTTGAGTCGCTGTTAACGCGACACTACATTCATACCCGGACTCAGTCAGTACCCATGTGATTTATGTGGAATTTTAAAATAATTTATCATTTTTATTTCCGTACTCGAAGAGTAAAAGGGTACATTGTATTTGTGGTAAAAGTGGATGTGTGTTACATAGAGCAGGAAGCGTTTCCGACCACAGAAAGTATGTATATATCCTTGATCAGCATCAATAGCAGAGTCGATATAACCATGTCTGTCCGTTCGTCCGTCCGGCCGTCCGTCCGTATTATTTGTCGCGCATTGCTCGGAGAGCTACAGAAATCAATTTTTTCCAGACTAATATGATATCTCACTCCTACAAGTGTGTTTTAAAGTTTCGCCCAGTCCCTTTCCGCCCCCACAAAGAGCGCACAATTTTGAAAATAACAAATAAGAAAAATAGCAAAATCATAGAGAAAGACCATATCTATCAGAGGCCTGAATCTAATTCGAGTATAGCTACAATAGAGAAAACCATTCCTTCTCGCTCGCTTTCACACTCGTGGGGGCTCGTTGCTGAAAATTAATTTAATTTGTAACGGACTGTGGACCATGGCACGATACATTAAATACCCCCTACACATACATTCACTTATCAATTTCCGAGATGCAAAATCAGCAAAAGCGCGCCCAAAAAAGCTCAGCCACTATTTCGGCTGCACAGTTAACTAAAACTGACTCCCCCCACCACTAGAAAGTGACCCAAAACTCATTCCCACACCTTAACCCACTTATCGAAAATCCCACTTCCAAGCACTTCCTGGTTTTAAGACGGAACTGCAGACTCAGCAGTCCCACACACTAGGTGCCGTCTTTAAAGTCCATTCGCCGACAATCACAAAGCGGCAGTCTAACCACCAGCCGCATATTGGCCAGCGCGAACTTCTTTTGGTCTCACGGCCAAGCCCTCACCTAAAAGATCCAGCGATCTACAAATTCCTTGTAGCGGTACAAATCCTGGACGGGTTGAGCCTACCTCAACTTGAGATAGGACCTCCCGAGCAGGGACTTTTTAACAACTTTAAGAAACTTTACGTGGACTAAAAGACCCACGGCCGCCGAGAGAGAATAATAGAGCTTATAACAAAACATACAAAATCCAGTCGCGAGTGCCACCGGAAAAGTATACGCAGTGCCCAAGTTCCGGAAACAGTGATAAAGTGCCCAAAAGACCGCAGAAACAACTCAACACAAGCACCATGGAAGGATGCAAGCTGTGAAGGAACTATTGAAGAGATGCGTAAGAAATTTACCATACTAGTCGCCGGACCACTCCGCCGAGTACTTGGGTTCGTCTGGCAGAACTTGTGTGACAATACGCCAGACCAGCCGGACGCCCCAAGTTCCCGCTGCACGGGCCCGACTTCAACCACATCGCACTCACAGCAAAAGGCATCCGCGGATGGGGCATCCAGTTCGTTTCTGGAACTACTCGAGGAACTCGAACTCTCGTATGGAGAGGACACCAACCAGCAACCTCCGGCCATGGCCGAGCTACTCACCGACCGAGCTAGTCGTTGGTACCGTACCAGCCAACTACAGAGCAGCTCCTGGGGATACTTCCGCTAGGAGTTTCTGTCGAGTTTCCTGCCAGCACGGTATTTTGAACAACTGGACGACCAGATCCGGGGCCGCAAGCAAGCGGAAAGAGAAACGTTCAAAATGAACTCATCTAGATATGGCTCATGCCATATGCACCATGCCGGGTACGACCCAGTTAAGGAGCTGTACCGAATCTACGACAACGCCCTGCAAGGACTCCAGCTATACGCGAGATCATTCACGAGCGGAAACATGAGATAACCCCCGCACCCATCCGAAGCTCACCAAGAGACACCAGGCCGGCAAGGCGCCCAGACCGAAGAGAAGGTGACTCCTACCGGACGCCCTTTCGGAGACCCCATTGGGATTCAGCCGACCCACCGCGCAGACAGTCATCGAATCAAACCAGTGCGACGAACCAGGACGTCGCCCATCGCATGATGACCACGCGCAGCCTGTCGCCGGTGTGGTCAAGCTGGACACGCCGCCTGCGACTGCACCCACCCGTCGATTATATTCCATCGACCATCGACTGCTGCCGCCAGGCCACGTCGGGAAACGACACGCGTCTTCGACTGACACGGGATAAGCCGAAAACGACGCCTCCCCAGACCCACGACTAAGCGTTCACTGCACGTGAACGACGGCCGGATAGTGGCGAGGGTGACAATAGGAGGACAACAAAAAGAGGCCACTATCGATACCGGGGCAGCCCGAAGTTTTGTCAGTGCCAATCTGGCCCGACAGCTAAACAACTAGACAACAAGTCCAATCTGCAAGATGCATGCGTCCGCATACGCCTGGCTGACGGCTCAGTCAGTGAGATCACACAAGTTCTACTGGCCCCACGCTGCTAAAACGACGAGATCACTACCCCACGCCGACGCCACCGTCAGTTCTGAATAACCACGTCCAAGACTCCGAACCAAGCAACAAGAAATATAAGCCAATCGCAGCGACCACAAGTTCCCGACCTACCACAAAGAATACGGCACCCAATACCGCAACGAAGAATATGACACCAACAATAGCGAAAGCGAAGCACCGGCCCTCAACGGAAAACACGAATCTGAAACAAGCCCCGGTAAACTGCAACCAAGCAAACGGGAAAACGAATCCCACGGCCACTACGGAGCACCCGCGTCCTAAGCCAACTACAGGTTACACATCCCAAACAAACCACAAGGATCTCACAGGAGATCCGGGACAAGCAAAAACGCACCTGGAGCTCGACACAAGAAGCCCAGGACCAAAGCAAACTACGCAGACGCATCCCGAACCCACTACCAGGATCTCGCACACGACAGACGCACCAACGAACTTGAACCCGCTCTACACAGGAAGCCCAGGTCCAAGTTCAGCCACAGAAACACGCACGCACCCGCCCCACAACGGAGAATGTGAACCCACGGACACCCTCAGAGGCAACAAAGCGGGCACCCGCAGCCAACGCTAACCCGATCGTCGTCCACATAAGCGACGACTCACGTAGGATCAAACACCCCAGCGCGTTCGACACAACCATCCTCCCAGAAGACCCAAGCCAGCCTACGAACCCCGAGACTCCCGATCCCTCCGAACTTGATTCACAGACGGTCTCCGAGCCCTGACCGCCGGACATAGCACCACAGATCCAAGAATTTCTGGACACCGAATTTCCAAAGTTCAATAATTTCCTCGGGACCTCCAACATCGCCGAGCACACCATCGTCGTGAGGGATATTCGACCCATCCAGAAGCGGTACTACCTAAAGAACCCAGCCATGATGCGGATCATCGACGAGCAAGTCGACCAATTGATCCAAAAAGGTCTCAACGAACCCTCACGAAGCACGCACAGCGCCCCCATCGTACTCGTACATAAAAGAACGGCAAATGGCGCATGTTCTTGGACTACCGACAACACAACACTCACTCCATTCCTGAGGCGTAACCACTGCATAGGATCAGATACATCTTGGAGCGCCTACAAAACTCACGCTTCATAACCACCATCGATTTGAAGAACGGATACTGGCAATTACCCATGGCCAACGGAAGTCGAGAAACCACCGCCTTCACGATCCCCGGCAGAGGTCTCTATCAAGGGAAAGTGATGCCGTTCGGATTACATTCTGCACCAGCAACATTCCAACGGGACCTCGATACTGTAATCGATGCCGACATAGAACACTACGAATTCGCATATATAAACGACATTGTTGTCGAGACTTCGAGGATCACCTTCACAACCTGGAGATAGTTCTGTCTCGCCTTCAAAAAGCGAACCTACGGATAAACGCGGAAAAGTGCACCTTTTTTTCCAAAGCCGGATAAATTATCTTGGTCACGTGATTAGCGAAGAAGGTATCCACACAGACCCCGACAAGATTGCTGCCTTCAAAGAACTCAAGCCACCCACAAACCTGACGGAACTACGGCAGAACATCAGAATGGCATCCTGGTACCGAAGTTTCGTAGCCAACTTTGCTACAGTCGTTCAACCAATGTCTCAGCTATTCAAGAAAGGACGAACATGGACATGGACCGCAGATCAACAAGCGGCCTTCGACCAACTAAAGAAACTACTCACGACTTCTCCCGTAACCGCTTGCCCCGATTTCAACGTAAAGTTCTCATGGAGTGGCATGATCAGCCCACGGCCGGCCACCTCGGCATTCGGAAGACCATCACCCGGATCACACAGCGATATTATTGGCCCGGCCTATATCGAGATGTGAGGAAGTACGTACGCAGCTGCTTGAGCTGCCAAAGTTCAAGGCACTGCAGCGCAAGCCCGTGGGACCATTGCCCCGATCCAAGAGAGGAAACACCATGCTACTGGTATTTTGGATACCTTCTCGAAATGGGTCGAACTAGTGCCACTCAAGAAGGCTACCACAGCTACACTGGAGCTAGCTTTTCGGGAACGCATTCTCAGTCACTTCGGCGTACCGAAACGATTTGTCTGCGACAACGGAACGCAGATCACCAGCCGCTCGTTTCGCACGTTTCTGCAAACAGCCGACGTGCATCTGCAACACACAGCACCGTACTGCCCCCAAGAAAATCCTACGGAACAGACCAATCGGACGGTGAAGACCATGATTGCACAATTCGTGGAGGACCAGCAAAACACATGGGATGAACTGATACCCGAGATATCACTGGCCATGGACCATGGACCGATACATTAACTACCCCCTACACATACATTCACTAATACATCAAGACACACTACACCTAAGTACAAGAACAATTATACCGACCCTCGTAACAGTCAACCCGACCCAGATACACTTATCAATTTCCGCGGTGCAAAATCAGCAATTATAACGACCCTCGTAACGGTCAACCCGACCCAGATACACTTATCAATTTCCGCGATGCAAAATCAGCAAAATCGTGCCCACAAACCTCGTCCACTATATCGGCTGCATATTCAACAAAAACTCGCTCCCCACACCACAAGCCACTAACCCATAACTCATTCCCACACCTTAACCCACTTATCAAAAACCCCACACCAAGCACTTCCTAGTTTTAAGACGGACTTGCGGACTCAGCAGCAGCAACCCCACACACTAGGTGCCGGCTTTCAATAGCACGTGCCGCTGATCAATTGGGGGTAGTTCATCCGCCGTCAATCACACAGTCAAGCAGTCCAGCCGGCAGTCCGGCAGTCCGGCCCCTCCCCCGCGCACACGAGTTACAAGACACACGTATTAAGTAACAATAAATAAAATTTTAACCAAAGAACTCGATCGTCAGCATTTTTTATTCGCCAGGGCGAACATTTCCCCCCTCCAACCACACGGTAACATAACGGTCTCACGGCCAAGCCCTCGCTTAAAAGTTCCAGCGATCTACAACTTTCTTGTAGAGGTACAAATCCTGGACGGACTGCGTCAACCTCAGCTTGAGATAGGTCCTCACACATTGTGGCTAAAATAATGATCCAATCTCAACTAGATTTGGCAATCTAGTAGATATGATCATTCTCTGCGACACGGCATTTTTGTTGTTTTATCTATCTTCAAAATTGTGGACTTTCATCTTTTGGTGGGGCGGAAGGGGGCGTGGCAAAAATTTTGAAATACAGTTGCACTGACGGGGTATCCCAGGAGTTTGGACAGAAAGTTTTGTTGCTCCAGCTCTTGTAGTCTCTAAAATCCAGGCGCTGATCTGTACAAATGTGCAAAGCCGACGCATTGGTATGTGAGTGAAAGCTAGAGGTAACGATGCTTCTCCAAATGGTTTCTCTATTGTGGCTATAGTAATGATCCGATCCTCTGATAGATATGGGCTTTCTCAATGAACCATTTCTTGTTTTCCGTTATCTTCAAAATTCTGGACGCTACATACATATGTGCACCCTTTGTGGTGGCGGAAGTGGGCGGGACGAAATTTGGAAATTCACTTGTAGGAATCTGAAATCATATCATCAGTCAAAAAAATAATTGGGTTTCAGTAGCTCTTATAGCCTTTGAGAAATGGCGACAAACAAGACACACGGACGGACGGACAGACGGACGGACAGACATGGCTATTTCGACTCGGCTATTGATGCTGATCAAGAATATGGATACTTTATGGGGTCGGAAACGAGTCCATCTGTGCGTTACACACATCCACTTTTAACAATAATACAATATCACATTTTACTCTTTGAGTACGTGTATAGACAGACGCACTGGTCGTTTGTATCAAATACTCCTTTGACAGTCGAAACTGGCGGACAACCAGATTTACATTATCTAAATATACTATATAACGTAATATCAAAATTATTCGTATCGGCAGGTGACTCTGATACAGAGATAGAAAAAAAGATATTCACAATCTTACAATACAACCGTGGTAATAGCATTACCAGAATTACCAGAAGAGTCAGGTTCAAAGACAATAGAAAACGGAAAAATGCAGAATCATAGAGAAAGCCCTTATCTATCAGAGGCCTCTGGATCGGATAGCATCATTAGTACAGCCACAATGAAGAAAACCATTTTGAGAAGCATCGTTCCCTCTCACTCTCTTTTTTACACACCAAGGCGTCTGTTTTGGTTGTTCGTCTTTTGTGTCGCCTGGATCTCAGAGACTATAAGAGCCAGAGCAACCAAAGTTTCTGTCCGAATTCATGTGATACGACTTCAATACACTTTTAAAATTTCGCCCCGCCTCTTTTAAAGAAACGAAAAATTCGGTATCGTAGAGAATGGCTATATCTGACAGATTACCGAATTTGGTTTAGATCAAATCATTATTATAGTCACATTGATGAAATTAATTTTCAGCAGCTAGCCCTTACCCGCTACTGATTCTCGCTCACACACTCTGCTTTGTAAAATGTACTGTTGTTGTTGTGAGAAGTGATGTAGATATACTAGGTGGGCTGAAAAGTAACCTCCTTGAGCGCCACATGCCCTTGTATCGCAAAACAATTTTTTTTTTGATTGTAGTCCATTCTTATTTAGGCATACATTAAAAATTTCAGCGCGATACAGTAGTTTTTTTTGAACAATTGTTCTAATGGATGTGTTTGGCATTTTGGTGCGCATGAAAAAAAAAATTTTCAATTTTTCATTAAACATATTTTTTGTGAGGCAAAACGGCGAAGGAACGCAAAGTAATGTTGTATACATATTATAGGAGTAATGCTCCTTCCGATTAAATTGTAAAATATTGATTACGAGAGTTCATGGTGGACAAAACTCCACTGCCGATGAGGTCCTTAGCGGGAGGCCCTCCGATGTGGTTACCCAAGACAAAGTCAAAAAATACAAGAAATGGTGTTGATAAGACGAAAAGTGAAGGTGCGTGTGCTAGCAGACACATCAAGGATTAATACTGAGCGCCAAAGGATTTTTTTTGAGCGATATTTTGCATTTTAAATCTATTCTGCTGCTGGGTGCCGCGTTTGCTGACTTCAGACCAATAACACGAACGCGAGCAAAGCTCGAAAGATTGTTGGGTTATGCAGAAATTTCTTCCCCATCCTCTTTATTTGACTGATTTGGTTCCCTCGGACTACTATCTCTTCCCAAACCTCAAAAGATGGCTGATTAATAAAAAATATAACTCACGCGAGCAGATCATCGACGTCGCGGAGGGGTATTTTGGAGACCTTTCGGAAAACTACTATTCGGACGGGATAAAAAAATTTCAAAATTGCTGGAATAGGTGTATCGTCCTAAAAGAGGACAATATTGAATTTTTTCCCTTCCAAAGAGGTTACTTTTCAGCCCACCTAGTAGATGAAATTTTCAGCAAAACAATTCCAATGTAAAACTGATAAAATATTTAAAAACTCCACATAAATCACATGTGTACTGACTGAGTACGGGTATAAAAGTAGTGTTGCGATAACGGCGACTCAACACGTTCCTTCTCGTTATATTTTAATTTTTTTTTGCTAAATTTGTCATATACATCAACATCTACATCACTTCTCACAACAACACGCCATCCCAACACGTTCACCGCCACAGCTCGCACGATGAATAGGGAAAGCAGAGTGTGTGAGCGAGAGAGAAATGAGTTGTGGCTGCTATGGTCAAGGGTAGGGGTTAGCTGCTGTATAAAATAATGATCCAATCTGGACCATATTAGGATTTCTGATAGATATGGGGTTTCTCTATGATTCTGCTTTTTAAATCCTAGGGGGTATAGGAGTATAATGTTTTTGTGGTAAAAGTGGATGTGTGTAACATAGAGAAGAAATTATTTCCGACCCCATAAAAGTATATATATAGTATATATACTTTGATTTAGATTTATGAATCAACCGGCTGCGCCAATAAGAGTTCTAATGCTCCAAGGTTAGTTTTTAAAAAGGGCTTTTATTTATCTAAACCTTATACTAGAAACCTTATACATTGAAGTGATTTGAATACCCCGACCTAATGTAAGAAAGTCTCAAACGGAACTGATTTCTTCTTTTCGAGATCTTTATCTCGAAACCTCCTTTAAAAGCTTTAAAGCTTAGTTTCTTAAGCTTTCCACGTCGGGGCTGAATCGGTCTGCGGATGCGTCGGGGATGGCTTCGGCTGAGAGAGGCGAAGCTTTGGTTGTGAGTGGCTCTGCTTTCGTGAGAGGACTGATGAGGGTGGCGTGGGAGATGCGTCGGCTTAGATGAGAAGGCGGCCGCATCTGGTGAACGGTATTGGATTTCGTCTGGGGGAGCTCATTTGTTTACAAGAACTATTGGAGTGTGGGAACGAACTGATAACGGAGGTCAGTGTCGTTTGATCGGAATGCATGAGACTTCCTGTTGATCTCGGATTGGCAACTCATGCGTTTGTTTATGCAGGTGTTGGGGTGTTTCATCTTATGTTTTATCATATCCCTTTTAGATAAGGGTACATGGGTGTAAGGGGTGAGTGCTACAGCATATGCATAATGTGTATTGGTATTGGTGTGATTATGAATGTGGTCTAGTGCTTTATATATAAATGATGCGTAATATGGTGTGGAGCATAATGGATATGTTACTCCCCGGCATTTGTCATAAGCCTGTCCACAGGTTTTTATTTTAGGATATAGGGTTGAGTTTCATCCACAACTATTGGTGTGCTATTTGCTTCCTTCTCTTCTTTTCGAGGTTTTACATATTTGATAGTTATAGTTTCAGGTATTTTCTTAATCTTAACAATTAGATACCCAATCATACTAAACATTAATAATATGAACAAGGTTATTATAACTATTTGTATCATGTTATTGAATTTTGTATGTTCTACAATTAGTTTTTTGTCTGTACATAAGACAAGGGTTCTAATCTAGTTATATTATTACTGACGTAAACATTTTGTATGAAATCCAGCATTGAATTAGTTATTGTAAATTTGAATATTTGGATTGAACAATTATAAATTTTAATTATGTTGTTTCCTTGTATTGTGATATCTTTGTCTAAAAGCAGTTTTGATTTAATTTTAAATTTTGGAAGGTTCCAAGTTAACAATATGTTTGGCTCAACGTAATTAATTTGGAAATTTTTTTGAAGGTTTTTGTATAAGGACCTTTTGTTGGTTTTTGTTTTAAAATTACTTTTATACATTCGTCTTTTATTAATTCCTTAGTTTCGTTATCATAAATATTATCTTCATAACAGTAATATTTATCAGTTGTTATTTCTGTCAAAATATTATTTTTTGGTCGTCTGGGTAGGGAATTACTGTATATACGGGTACATTAGTACTTTCGCTTGGAATGTTAGAAATTATGTAAATTTCGTTCGTGTCAATTTTAAACCAAGTTGAGGTTATGATGTTCAATAATTTCTCGGAATTTATATGTTTCAAGTAATCTTGTTTTATTTTAATTATTTTGTATTGAATATACATACCTAGCCTAGTTAGTTTCATACCCATTTCTATATCTTCTATGTATTCCGTGAAATGTTGGAGATTGAAAATTAAATTTCTAATTGTTGTTTCTTATTGTTTTCTTTATTAAGTCGGTTTATCAATTCGATTCCGTAGTTTATTACATCTATAACTAAATTAAGTTCATTTGACTGGATACTAAGGCTGGCTAGATTGTCGATTTTTTGTTCCGATTCTTTCCTATCTTCTTGATCTAAAGTGCCGAGTAGGTATTTGTACGCGGTACCTACTATGTTTGTTAAACCTCTCCTGTTACGTTTGTCTATTTTTTAGTCCATTTATTTCCTATTCAGTTTATCTATTAAATATTTGACTTGTATATCGTTCTCGAAATCTTTTAGCCATTATTAAAGGTTATTATATGTTTCTCGGTTTTAGTTATATTTATTATTAGATAGTGGTACTCAAAGTTAGTTGGCAGATCGATGGATCGGTTTTAAACATTATGTATCCATTTATGGACTGAATTGGGTTTATTTCAATATTTTGTCCATTAGCTGTGTCTATCATCAGGGCGTAAGGAAGATGAAGATCTTAATTAGGCTGCTGATGATTGTTCGCATCGATTTCGGGGTTTGGCCTGGAATTGTCGTATTTGCTAGGGTTAATTTTCTTTTTCTTTGTAAACTTAGATTTATAGTGCGTTATCTTTCTACCTCTGTTTTTTCTCTTCGTAGTGCTTATAATCTAACTTTGTTATTTCTCCTGTCTTTTTTTGAAAGGGTTAGTTATCTTGGACTTTACTAATGGTGATTGTCTAAGTCGCGTGTCCACTTCGAACTCGTTACCTTATCGTTACCTTGTCGTTACCTTGTCTTACCTTATTAAGTTGGGTGTCGTAATCTGGAGTTCCGGCGTATATGAAAATATCCGCAGGTGTTCGGTTTGTGGTATTGTGACTTGTCTTGTGGTTGTAAGTATACAGGATCGATTCGAACTTGGTATACTTTGTTTCTGGATCGTTTTCGCTTGTTATTATCCTTAACTTTTCGGTTAAGGTTAAGGTTTTAATGGAATCGTTCGATGTCGAAATGCCATTTTACTGGATGTGATCTCTATTTTTACATCTTCCGAGATTAGCCATGCTTGCAGAGCTGCGCACATGAAAAGCTGCATCTTTATCGGCTTTTATTTCTTGAGGTTTACCCATCTCATTAAAGATTTTCAATATGTTGTTGGTTGCCTATGAGATAGAAGTCCATCACGTATCGTTCTCTAACGTTTTGTATTTCATGTGTTATTTCGAATGCCAATTTGGTGTCTCTATGCTTGGGTTTGGCAATATTGCACGTTGGACATTCGTTTATGATGTTCTGTATGAGTTTCTGATGGTCTGGGTAGTAATATTTTCCTTTAAACCAATTGATGGTCTTTTCTATTCCCGGATGAAGTAGTTCTTTGTGGGTTTTCATGATCAGTTGCTTAAATTCTGAATAGTTTGAAAGGTCGATCAGTTTAGTACTAGACTTCATGACTTTCGTGAAGTTGCTAAGATTTATTATTTCAAGAAAGCTTGTTGGAATATTGGAAAGTCGGTATCGTTGTGGAAATATAATGCGCTCTTTTTGTGCATACATATTCCTTGATAATTTCTTTAGCTAAACTGTTGGTCATTTCTTTATAAGTGATTTTTATGATCAGCTTGTGGAAATAATGATTTGTGACTACTTCATCGTTATCTCCTTTATGAACTCAATCTGGCGATTGACACAGTTGACGGGTCGTTCGGTAAGGGGGATATGGTTGAGGTTATCTTCGTGTGCGCTGTGTATTGTGGCGCCTGCACTATCGGAAACCTGTCCAAGTACTCTTACTAAGTACTTTTACTCGGGACAATGCGTCTGCTACGTGGTTTTCCTTGCTAGGTAAATATATGATTTTAAAATCTTCCGCCGTTGCAGCTTCATGTTGGGTTCCTTGAGGTTATTCAACCAGACCAAAAGTTTATGGTCGCTAAGTATTTCGAAAAGTTCTGCCGAATAGGTATGATCGGAAATACTTGGTTGCCCATACAATCGCTAGCAATTCCTTTTCAATGGCGGAGTAATTGAACTCGTGTTCGTTCAGCGTTCTGCTGGCGTAACAGATTGGCTTATGGTCCTGTGATAGGACCGCTCCTATAGCCATGTTACTAGCGTCTGTAGTGACTGAGAAGATTTTGTTGAAGTCTGGATATACGAGAATTGGGTCTGAGGTGATGAGTACTTTTAGTCTCTCAAATGCCTCGACATATTTCTCTTCTTTAGGATCTATGACAGCTCTCTTCTTTAATTTGAGAGTCATAGGCTTTTGCTATGTTCGCGAAACTAGGAATAAACTTCCTAGAAAATCCGCATAGTCCTAGGAATGACTTGATTTGTTTCGTGGTTTCGGTATCGGGAATCCGGTTATGGCTGAGATCTTATTTGGATTCGGTATGATTCCTTCTGGTGTGACTAGATGACCTAGGAACTCAGTTTCTTTCTTCAGAAACTCACACTTCTCCATTTGAAGCTTGAGATTTGCGTCTCTTAACTTCCCGAAACCTTTCTAAGTGACAACAGATCTTCTTTCATTGAAGTGGAGAAAATTATAATGTCGTCTAAGTATACTAGATAATCATTGAACCTCAATTCTTCCAAAAGTTCGTTCATGCATCTTTGGAATGTGGCTGGGGCGTTTGTTAGCCCAAACGACATTCGTGTATACTCGTAATCGCCGTGTTTGGTTGAAAACGCTGTTTTCATGATCGACGAAGGTTCCATTGGCTAAATCAATCGCTGTGAAATATTGACACTTTCCTAATTTGTCCAATATTTCATCCATTCTAGGTGTAGGAAATTTATCCTTGATAGTTATTTCATTGAGACCGCTATAGTCTTCAACTAACCGGTACTTCTGTTTTCCAGATGCATCTATCTTTTTTGGGGATCATCGAAATGGGGAACAGTAAGGCGATTTCGACTTATGAATTATTCTATGCGCCATCATATCTCTGATCTGCTTATTGACTTCCTCGTCATGTATTTGCGCGTATTTGTACGGCCTCCGGTATACCGGGTCTTCGTGCTGTGTTTTAATCGCGTGCTTGACATTACTTGTGAAAGTCAAAGTGTCACCTTCTCTATACTGTAAGTCGCTGAACTCATATAGCACTTTCTTCAACTTCACTTTTTCTTCTTCGTTCAAGTGTTCTATTCTAAGTTCATGACATTCCCTCAATTCGTTATCAAGAGCGGAAGTGAAGTATTGATCCGAGGATGAATCTAGGCACTTATGTGCGGTCTCGACTTCTTCAATAACTTCTCTACTAGAGATAATTGGGAATATCCTTTCTCCTGACATTACGGTGTTATCCCTGTAATTGATTATAGCTTGGCTGGCCATCAGATATTCTCTGCCTAACAGGATATCGTATTTGTTGGAAAAATCGAACACGTAGAACTTCTGCTCGAATGGGCATACTTTGTTGGGGGCCTTATTATACTACTTGTTAGTCTGACAGGTCCGTTGATGGTATGGACCTTGAGGTTTTCTTTATTTGTGGCCTTCGGGAAATTTTCTTTTATTATGTTAATTGAAGATCCCGAATCCACTATACCTCTTAAGACTTTGTTGTTTAGGATAAAATTATATAGAGTCCCCCTCGGTTTCTTCCGAGGCTGCTTGATGAAAATTTACATCCATTTTCATTTGTCCGCTATTTCTTTCCCTCACTCTTTTTGTCGGCTGATTGTGTTTGCTACTACCAGACTGGTTTTGATTGATCTGGTAATTGGTTAGGTTTTGTGCCTGACCTTGATTTAATGAATTGCGAAATTCGCGGTGTAATCCCGGATTGCTATAATTTGTTTCGCGGGTGTTACTTGAACCAAATGAATTCTGAGTAGGATAAGTATTGGCACTATAGTTTGGGTAATAATTCCCATCATTCTTGCGAACTGAATTAGGTGACTTTTGAACTGTTTTATTGTTACTTTTATACTCGGCCCTGGCTTCATATAAGTACTCTTCTTGAGCGGCCCTTTTGAGGTTGGACAAGGTAGTTATATCTTTTCTAACAAGGGTCATAAAAAGCCTATCAGGTAATTTCTTTGATATTACATCTTTAATTGTATTGTTCATAGCGTTTTTATAGATTTGAATGTTGGTTGCATCTGTCTCTAGTGATAACTTATTGCTAACAATTAGTGCTTTATTCTCTATATCTTCGATGAACTTACGGAGACTTCCAGTGAACTTCGTGAAGTAAATTTGACGCAGGAGGTCCTCGTATGGGGTGTGGTTTTTAAATTCATCGATCAATGCTGCCTTTACTTTCTGCCATGTGTTTGGCTGTATCATCTGCGATGCTTTTGAGCATCGCCCGTTAGCTGAACTTCCTCTGCTCCGAATACTATACGCTATTGTCTTGCTTCTTGCGTAGGGTATAATTCTTGGGTGTAATCGATTCTTTTTATAAACGAGCTCGGTTGTCCACTTGAGCCGTCGTCTGCAGGCACTTGTCTAATAGACAGTAGTGTTTGATTCAGATAGATTTCACATAAGCTTGCTGGTTTTAATACCATTTTAACTGTTTTGGGTATGGTTTTTTATACCCGTACTCGAAGAGTAAAAGGGTATATTGTATTTGTGGTAAATGTCCGTCTGTCTGTCTGTCCGTCTTGTTTGTCGGCCATTGCTCGAAGGCTATAAGAGCTAGAGCAGCCAAACTTTTATCCAGTCTGATGTGGTATCTCACTCCTAGAAAAGTGTTTCAAATTTTCGCCCCGCCCACTTCCGCCCCCACAAAGGGCGCACATCTGTGGCGGCCACAATTTTGAAAAAATAACAAGAAACTAAATTTGCAGAATCATAGAGACAGCCCATATCTATCAGGGGCCCAAATCTGAATCGGATCGGATCATTAATATAGCCACAATAGAGGCAAATATACGCAAAAACTTCGCTCCCTCCCTTTCGCACTCACACAAAAAATCGAGTCGTTTTGGTTTTCGTATAAATGAGCGCCTCGATCTCAGAGACTATAAGAGCTAGAACAACCAAATTTGTTGCCTAGACACCTGTGATATCGCTTCAGTGCAAGTTTATTTCAAAATTTTGCCACGTCCACTCACGCCCCCCAAAAATAAATCCACAATTTTGAAGATAGAACAAAAATAAAAATGCAGTTTTGTAGAGAATGACCATATCTACCAGATTCCTGAATTTGGTTCAGATCGGATTATTATTGTAGCCACAATGATCAAATGAATTTTCTGCTGCGCGCTTCCCCCCTCCCCTTGCGGCGTAAGTCATTTATGGGGATGATTTTCGCTAATGATTCTTTCGCACGCAAAACATGCTGCCTCGTGCAGTGTACGTGTGTTGTTGTGAAAGTGATGTAGATGAAGCCGATGTAGATGACTGATGTAGCAAACAAATGTATGATGTAAAACTTATAAAAATTTGAAAATTCCACATCAATCACATGTGTGCTGACTGAGTACGGGTATAAAAGTAGAGTCGCGGCAACAGCGACTCCGTACGTTCTTTTTCTCGTTTTATTTTTGACAAGATGTGTTAAGTTTCACTTCACTTGTTTTTGAACTCAACGTTTCGTTGCACTTGCTGTAGTTTTTACTTTGGATAAGTCTGGTGTATTTATTGTGTTGTGCACTCCACGTTTGTTGAATTTGGTGGAGTTTTCACTTTGGGTAAGTCTGGTGTATTATAATTAAGTTTCCTAGTGCTACGGTGCACCTAGGTTCTTTGGCGGATTCACTTTTGCAAAATTTGATTTAGATATATGAATCCTACCGCCTGCGCCAATAAAATTCCAATGCTCTAATGTTAGTTTTTAACGAGAAAGCACGTACGGAGTCGCTGTAAACGCGACTGTACTTTTATATACCCGTACTCAGTCAGTACACATGTAATTTATGTGGAATTTTCAAATGTTTTATCAGTTTTTTTCATTTTACATTTTACGTTTTTTGCTGCATCTGTCATCTACATCTACATCAGTTCTCACAACAGCACACGTACACTGCACGAGGCAGAGTCTGTGAGCGTGAGTGCGAGTGTGAGAGAATCAGTAGCACTGCCATCAGCCCTAAAAAAATGTATATTTTGTTGCGGGGGGAACCCCCGCAAGGGGGATCGCTGCTGAAAATTCATTTTGATCATTGTGGCTACAAAAATGATCCAATCTGATCCAAATTCGGGAATCTAATAGATATGGTCATTCTCTACGATATTGCATTTTTCGTTTTTCTATCTTCAAAATTGTGGATTTTCGTCATTTGGGGGCGGGGTGGGCGTGGCAAAATTTTTGAAATAAACTTGCACTGAAGTCACAGGAGTCTAGACAGAAAGTTTGGTTGTTCTAGCTTTTATAGTCTCTGAGATCGAGGCGCTCATTTATACGAAAATCAAATCGACTCGTTTTGTGTGAGTGCGAAAGAAGGGGACCAAGTTTTTCGTATGTTTTCTCTATTGTGGCTATATTTATGATCCGATTCTGATTTTTTATACCCGTACTCGAAGAGTAATAGGGTATATTGTATTTGTGGTAAAAGTGGATGTCTGTAACATAGAGGAGTAATTTCCGACCATATAAAGTATATATATTCTTGATCAGCATCAATAGCCGAGTCGATATAGCCCCGTCTGTCCGTCCGTCCGTCTGTCCGTCTGTCCAAATTTTGTTTCCATATTGATGTTATATCTCACTCCTAGAAAAATGTTTCAAAATTTCGCCCCGCCCTCTTCCGCCCCTACAAAGGGCGCACATCTGTGGCGGCCACAATTTTGAAGATAGCAGAAAACGAAAATAGCAGAATCATAGAGACAGCCCATATCTATCAGGGGCCCAAATCTGAATCGGATCGGATCATTAATATAGCCACAATAGAGGCAAATGTACGAAAAAACTTCGCTCCCTCTCTTTCGCACTCACGCAAAATCGAGTCGATTTGGTTTTCGTAAAATGAACGCCTGGATCTCAGAGACTATAAGAGCTAGAACAACCAAATTTTTGCCTAGACTCCTGTGATATCGCTTCAGTGCAAGTTTATTTCAAAATTTTTGCCACGCCCACTCCCGCCCCCAAAAGACGAAAATCCACAATTTTGAAGATAGAAAAAAGAAAAATGATGCAGTATCGTAGGAAATTACCATATCTACCAGATTCCCGAATTTGGTTCAGATCGGAGCATTATTGTAGCCACAATGATCAAATGAATTTTCAGCAGCAGGGGAATCCCCGCCGTTCTGTGTTTCCCCTCGCCCGATTGCTGCTTAAGTCAATTGTTGGGGTTGATTGTCGCAGCAGATTCTCTCACACACACACACTCACGCTCAAACATGCTGCCTCGTGCAGTGTACGTGTGTTGTTGTGAGAAAGTGATGTAGATGATGTAGATGTAGTTGTCGATGACAGATGTAGCAAAAATGTAAAATGTAAAACTGATAAAACATTTAAAAATTCCACATAAATCACTGAGTACGGGTATAAAAGTAGAGTCGCGTTCGAAGCGACTCCAAAAAAATATAACTCATTGACTGGTTCTTCAGCTTCAGCTTGATTTTCATTACTATCTTCATTATCAGCACATGGTGAGATGCCAAGCTACAAGTGTTTGTTGTTAGGACACCATCGCCGAGATTCGGCAATCTGGTAGATATGGGAATTCTCTCCGATACAGCATTTTTAGTTTTTGTTATCTTAAAATTGTGGACGCCACAGATGTGGGCCCTTTGTGGATATCAATTCAGTCTGGAAAAGAAATTCGGTTCCTCTAGCTCGAGAGGAGAAGGCGATAACAGCGAAACTCACAAACTCAGCGATCGACAATAAAAAAAGAGAGACGTAAAATGGATGGCCACTCACCTGCCGCCCCCGCCATCTGGACCGTCTAGGTCTATTGTGGTCGTAGTGCAAGCCTCTTCCCCCAACGGAACGCTTACCGACGCCCAACGCCCTCCTCCAGCTAGCAAGCTGGAACGGCAGGAACTTACCCGTTACCAGTATGACTAGATCATCCGCATATGCCGTGACCTTTTGTCCGCTCCTCCCCAAATGAAGAAAAGGTCGGTGAGGACCAGGTTCCACAAGGCGGGAATATAACTCCCTCTGCGGTGTTATCATTCTGCTCCTGATTGCCAGTAGGCAGTGCGGCAGTTATTGACTCGATCCTGCCGTTGCTGAAGGCCCTCTCTATATATATGGAGGCCGTCTAGGCATATTCCTTAGTCTTTTCGATTTACCCAAAAACTAAGTAAGTGCGGTCTCAATTGTTTTACCTTTGAGTTGGGCGTACTATGCGCCGTCGAACCCTTGTATCTCGAACTTGGTTATCAGCAAATCGAGAACGAACGAACAAATCGCGTTGTCACCGCGACACTACTTGTATACCCGTACTCAGTCTCCAGAGAATAAATAGTTCCTCAAGAATTAAGGAAGTATGTATGTATGTATGTAGGAACTGCGTGTTTGTTATTTCTGTCAAAATATTATTTTGGTCGTCTGGGTAGGGAATTACTTTATATACGGGTACATTAGTAGTTTCGCTTGGAATGTTAGAAATTTTGTAAATTTCTTTCGTGTCAATTTTCCTTTTGAGGTTTTGATGTTCAATAATTTCTCGGAATTTATATATTTCAAGTAATCTTGTTTTTAATAATTTTCGCTTGGAATGTTAGAAATTATGTAAATTTCTTTCGTGTCAATTTTTAACCAAGTTGAGGTTTTGATGTTCAATAATTTTCTCGGAATTTATATATTTCAAGTAATCTTGTTTTAATAATTTTATATTGAATTTACCTAGCCTAGTTAGTTGCATACCCATTTCTATATCTTCTATGTATTCCGTGAAATGTTGGAGATTGAAAATTAAATTTCTAATTGTTGTTTCTTATTGTTTTCTTCATTAAGACGGTTTATCAATTCGATTCCGTAGTTTATTACATCTACTAGCAAACCCGGCGAACTCCGTTTCGCCACCAGATAACTTCGTTTTCTGTAATATTTCGTTTGGAGATTAAAAAGATGAAGAACAATTTTTTTGTTTGTTTTATATTTGAAAAGGAAAAATTTAATTTCATTTCACAACAGTAATGAATTCATTTCGATTTCAAAAATGAAGTGTTATTTAGTTGAACTTCTCTAAGTAAATGAAAGTGAATCAAAGTAAATACTGAATCGAAGCGGTATACGTGTTCGCAAATTATCCGTTTCATTGAAGTGGTCTTTGGTAAACCACATATTTTGTTTTTGGTCTAACGTTAACATAAACAAAGCGGATGGTTTCCTAAGTAAATGAAAGTAAATGTAAAGTAAATCCTCTAAGTAAATGAAAGTGAATCCAAAGTAAATACTGAATCGAAGCGGTATACGTGTTCGCAAATTATCCGTTTCATTGAAGTGGTCTTTGGTAAACCACATATTTTGTTTTTGGTCTAACGTTAACATAAACAAAGCGGATGGTTTCCCAACTCGTGAACACGTAACGTATAACTGCCCATGTGAAAACAATGATTTTCTAAATTTATCCCGCAGACACTAATAATAAATAATAATAATAATAGCAATAAAAGCAATAATTATTGTGTGAATATTGTACCTGTAATTGGATCGACCATCTTCAACGTGATGTCGTATCCGTCTTCCCCTGCCAATAAATGATTGGATATTGCAACGCATCATTCCCAAACAATGTGTCTCGTTTACACGATGCATGATATTTCTTTTCGCTGAACGACAATGTCTCGCGATTTAGTTGGATCGCCAAAAATAATTGCAGCAACATCTATAACGGTGGGTGCATTGAATCTTCGCACATGTTCACCTGTTGGGGTACAATCTGCTCTTATGAAAAATTTTTGCGTATCCGATGGCATTCGTTCCAATGCTGTTTTGAACATATTAACCACAGCATTATTAGCGTAACAAAATGATTGCAACTGTTCAATAATTCGTCTCTTTAACTGTTGTGTTCCTGTATATTGCACCGCACATTCAGCTGATCCACCATCGACGAAATGAAATATATTTGCAGAAATTGATGCGGTTCATCTGGTGTTGGCACCATTGAACCATGCAAATTATATATTTGTCCTTGTATCTGTAATTGCAAACAATCATTTGTTGAAGAATACGGTGTAACTTCTGATCGTGTGATGGTGTAGTGTGTGGTGTATATGTAGTTGTTACGTTTTGCAATTCATTGTATTGGTGTGAGTGATTGGTTATGTGTGTTGTATCTTTTACCTTGCAAGTCGGCATGAAGCCGCCTTCTCGAATGATATTAGCTCCAAAGGAAGTCATGCGAAAGCAGTTATTGTATTCAAGGATGTGTTGAAGAAAATGGCTGGAATCGGGATCACTTGGTTTCAGTGGCTGTGGTGTTGTAAGTAATGGATCCAGTTTGAGTTTTCCACTTGCGCAGCACAATCCAGCCGTTTCTCTTTTGAACTTTAACGCATTGCAATATCGGCATATAGTCGTCATTGGTTCATTATCTAAATTTTCATCATCACTGTAGTTCGCAGTGGGATCATATTGGAATGCCAAGCGACTGTATGATGCCAATGATCTTCGTGTCCTCACGCGTTGTCCCAATCGGGAATTTTCTTATTATATTTTGTCTTTCTTCGCTTAAGTTCTGTGAATACACTTGTTGCACGTCGTCCTTTAGGCATTTTGGACTGTGGACAGAGTGGTGAATTTAACCTGAAATGCACGATCCACATAATTTACACAGTTCAACTTACTACCTTAAAGACAAATTCCTGCTGTTGAAATTGAATAAAATGTTCACAATACACGTGATTGATTTGATGGTTCCCAATTGAAATGTGAGAGGAAACGAATAACTTTTTTGGCAGCGGCCAATGTTCGCACGTCGTCCTTTAGGCATTTTGGACTGTGGACAGAGTGGTAAATTTAACCTGAAATGCATGATCCACATAATTTACACAGTTCAACTTACCACCTTAAAGACAAATGCCTGCTGTTGAAATTGAATAAAAATGTTCACAATACACGTGATGGATTTGATGGTTCCCAATTGAAATGTGAGGAAACGAATAACTTTTTTTAAATTTCGTTTTCACAGTGAACACAATACCGGTTTGTCACATGAACTTAACTGAGCAGAGAACAATGAGTAGCTGTCAAACAATGTATCACGCACCGGCGCCTACTTAAAATATTGGCTTGTAGTACATGCTATGTATCAGAGATGGCGCTGTATGTAGTATATAGTAGATAATACAAATACATTTTCCGGCTTTTCTGTTGAAATTTTTCGTGAATTTTCTTTTGCTATAAACCTCCACGGAGCCAGAGACCTTTCCAACGAATGCAAAACGAATGCAAAATGGAAATCGGTTCGTGCGTTCTGGAGTTATAGCGTCAAAAGGAAAACCCGACTTATTTTTTATATAGTAGAAAGAAGAGAAGATAACTAAATTAAGTTCTTTTGACTGGATACTAAGGCTGGCTAGATTGTCGATTTTTGTTCCGATTCTTTCCTATCTTCTTGATCTAAAGTGCCGAGTAGGTATTTGTACGCGGTACCTACTATGTTTGTTAAACCTCTCCTGTTACGTTTGTCTATTTTTTAGTCCATTTATTTCCATATTCAGTTTATCTATTAAATATTTGACTGTATATCGTTCTCGAAATCTTTAGCCATTATTAAAAGGTTATTATATGTTTCTTCGGTTTTAGTTACATTTATTATTAGATAGTGGTACTCAAAGTTAGTTGGCAGATCGATGGATCCGGTTTTAAACATTAAGTATCCATTTATGGACTGAATTGGGTTTACTTCAATATTTTGTCCATTAGCTTTGTCAATCAGGAGGGTAAGGAAGATGAAGATCTTAATTAGGCTGCTGATGATTGTTCGCATCGATTTCGGGGTTTGGCCTGGTATTATCGTATTTGCTAGGGTTAATTTTTCTTTTTCTTTGTAAACTTAGATTTATAGTGCGTTATCTTTCTACCTCTGTTTTCTCTTCGTAGTGCTTATCATCTATCTTTGTTATTTCTCCTGTCTTTTTGAAAGGGTTAGTTATCTTGGACTTTACTAATGGTGATTGTCTAAACCGCGTGTCCACTTTGTAACGAACCCTGGTACCATTGCCCGTTACATTCGTTATTTAAGAGAACATATTCATAGCACTAAGTTACTTTCCCTCAGCTATACACAAACAACACAAACACAGTACACTTTTACTCTGTAAATTTCCAAGTCACACGCGCCGATCGATTTCTGCGAAATCGACACATGCGCCAAAGTTCCACCAAGTTACACTCCACGCAGGTCATTTCTCGGTACAACCGACTCAATGACCAAAGTGCCAACACCAAAAGAACTACACTCAGCTCATTTCTCGGTGCAACCGAGGCAATGACCGTGTCGGTGGCACGAGTGGAGAACTTGACACCACTTTTAGTAGCCCTCGAGATCGGCCTTAAATAGCATCAGCCGAGCACCAAACGGCAGTCCATCAGCCGATCCTCATCAGTAACGGCAGTCCATCAGCCGCGGTTCCAGATACGAAACCATATACACGAAAAACAATATTAGAACACTAATAAAACATTAAAACATCAAAAACCAACCACCCAAGTGTCAAATTTCTTCGCCGACCATGAACACGAATAACGTAACACAAAATATATTACCGCACACCGAGACTCAGGTGTAACCCAACTCTACGCCAGCTCAATTTCGGTCTCACGGCCAAACCCTTGCCTTAGAGTTCCAGCGAATCTACAATATTTCTTGTAGAAAAATCCTGGACAGACTGAGCCTACCTCAGCCTGAGAGGTATTTTACAAGTGGCGCCCGAGCAGGGACTTACGGAAACTTTAAGGAAATTTCAAAGCCGACTTTTTGTCAACTTTAAGGAAACTTAAAGAGAAACCTTAACACGGGGCTACGTGGATTAAAGACACACGGCCACCGAGAAAGAATAGTAGAGCTAACCGCAGAACACAAGTCCGATACAAAACCAAATCCGCGCACCCACCCGAATCCAGTCGCGAGTGCCACCGGGAAAGTATACGCAGTGACCAAGTGCTAAAACAGTGAAAAGTGCCCAAAACAACGCAGAGGAAAATTCAGTCCAATCACCATGGAAACCTACGAAAACGACTCAAGCAGTGAATTCCACACCAGTGAACAAACCCCCAATCCAGGCGTCAGCATTGGTTGGATCTACAAGCGCCGCCGAGACGAGCTGGAGGCCTTCGCCAAGGATTTCGGATTTGCCAACGAAGGAGCCGTCGAAGAGTTGCGCAAGAACTTTGCCATACTAGTCGCCGGACCACTCCCGCTGAGTGCTTGGACCCGCCTGGCAGAACTTGAGAGACAATACGCAAGACCAGCAGGACGCTCCAGGTCCTCGCTGCCCACTACTCCAGGACCATCAGGCACCGGAAGATGGGACCCCAAAGCCGGCTTGCAAGTCCCCGCAGCCCCAGAACAGCAGTAGTCACAGCCGCCGATCTTCCAAGGCCGCCCACGATAGAAGCCTCCCGTTCGCCCACACAGAGAATTGTGCCAGCGATTGACGCACCCATCATTGGGCCGGACTATAACCACGTCGCACGCACGGCGGAACGCATCCGCGGATGGGGCATCCAGTTCAACGGAGAAGATGACCCAATATCGTTTCTGGAACTACTCGAGGAACTCGCACGCGCCTATGGAGTGGAGACCAACCAGCTGCCTCGGAGCATGGCCGAACTACTCACCGACCGAGCCAGTCGCTGGCACCGTACCAGCCAACTACAGGGCAGTTCCTGGGCATATTTCCGTCAGGAGTTTCTGACGTATTTTCTGCCGCCAAGGTATTTCGAACAATTGGACGACTAGATCAGAGGCCGCAAGCAAGCGGTGGGAGAACCATCGAGATACGGCTACTCATGCACCATGCCGAGTTCGACCTAGTTAAGGAGCTTTACCGGATCTACGACAACGCCCTGCCAGGACTCCAGCTATACGTGCGACGAGACGAATTGGAAAGCTTGTCACAGCTGACCCGATTAGCCGCCGAGTACGAGATTATTTACGAGCGGAAATACGCGACAACTCCTGCACCCATGCGAAGCCAAGATACACCAGGCCGGCAAGGCAACCAGACCGCAGAGAAGGTGACTCCTACCGGACGCCCTTTCGGAGACCCCATTGGGATTCAGCCGACCCACCGCGCAGACAGTCATCGAATCAAACCAGTATAACGAAACAAGACGTCGCCCATCGAATGATCACCACTTCCATTGCCAACCCACGCGCAGCCTGTCGCCGATGTGGTAAAGCTGGACACGCCGCCTACGACTGCACCAACGCTTCGATCCTATTCTGCTAAGAATGTGGAAAACGCGGCACTCGGACCATCGACTGCTGCCTCCAGGCAACGTCGGGAAACGACACGCGTCTTTGACTGACACGGGATGAGCCGAAAACAACGCCTCCCCCGACCCGCGACTAAGCAACCCACTGCACGAGAACGACGGCCGATTAGTGGCGTTAGTCACAATAGTAGGACAAACAACGGAGGCCACCATCGACACCGGGGCGTCCCGAAGTTTCGTCAGCGACAACCTGGCCCGAAAACTAAACAACAACTCCAACCTGCAAGATGCATGCGTCCGCATACGCCTGGCTGACGGCTCAGTCAGAGAGATCACACAAGTTCAACTGGCGCACATCAAGCTGGATCATCGAGAGGTCCAAATCCCACTCCTGGTCTTACCAAACATGCTGGAGCAAGTTATAGTCGGCATGGATTTCCTATGTGCCATCGAAACGACGATCCAATGCGGAACTACGCTGTTAAAACTACAAGATCGCCACCTCACGCCAACGCCACCGTCAGTTCAATCTAACCACGTACAAGTCACCAACCCCAGCAACAATAAATCTAGGTCAACCACCGCGAATACACATCCCCGACATACCACAAAGAATACGGCAACCAATACCGCAACGAAAAATACGACACCGAAACCAACCACAGCGAACACACGTACCCGACCTACCCCAAAGAAGACGGCACCCAATAATGCAACGAAGAATACGACACTGAAACCAACCACAGCGATAGCGAAGAACCGGCCCACAACGGAAAACACGAATCCGAAGCAAGCACCGGTAAACTGCAACCAAGCAAACGGGAAAACGAAACCCACGGCCACTCCGGAGCACCCGCGTCCTAAGCCAAATACAGGGAACACACATCCCAAACACACCACGAGGATCTCACACACGAGACAAGAATCAACACACTTGAATCAGGCGCTCGACACAGGAAGCCCAGGATCAAAACAAACTACTGGGCACACGCACCCCGAACCCACCACAAGGATCTCACAAGCCCCCACGAACTTAAAACCCGCTCGACACAGGAAGCCCAGGTCCAAGTTCAGCCACAGCGCACCCATGCACCCTACCCTCAACGGAGAAGGTGAACCCACGGACACCCTCAAAGACGACAACCAGCCCCGAACAACGACAACGACAACGGCAGCAACAGTGCAACAACCAAACCACGAGGGAAACAGCCACGCAAATCCCTTGCTGGTCGGGTCCAACCATCGAACTAATATCCACGGAACCTTTCCACTCGGAACCGGAATCTAGCCCGATGACCCCCCGAAACACCAACCGCAGCCCTGTCGCACCCACGGCCGACGCCACCTCGATCTTCGCCAACCCACTGGAGTACCTTCCGCGTACTGACGTGCCCACTAGCGCCATTCACCACGCCTTACCTAACACCACGTCCGAAATCTTCGTCGCCCAAACAAGTCGTAGCTGCGAAAACAGAGTCGTCACTGGGACCCGCCTGGCCATACATCGATCTGGAGACATTACGACCCAGGTATACCGCCAGACCCACGAAACTACGCCACTCACGGCCAACGCTACCCCGATCGTCCCCACATAAGCGACTACCCACGTAGGCTCGAACACCCCAGCGCGTTCGACACAACTATCCTCCCAGAAGACCACAGCCAGCCCAAGGACACCGACACCCCCGATCTCACCGAATCCGATCCAGAACTGATTTCCGATCCCTGGCCGCCAGACATAGCACCACAGATCCAAGAATTTCTGGATACAGAACTTGCAAAGTTCAATAATCTCCACGGGACCTCCAACATCGCCGAACACACCATCGTCATGAGGGATAACCGACCCATCAAACAGAGGTACTACCCAAAGAACCCAGCCATGATGCGGATTATCGACGAGCAAGTCGACCAATTGATCCAAGAAGGTCTCATCGAACCCTCACAAAGCCCGCACAGCGCCCCCATCGTACTCGTACGTAAAAATAACGGCAAAAGGCGCATGTGCGTGGACTACCGACAACTCAACACTCACTCTATCCCTGACGCATACCCACTGCCCAGAATCAACTACATCTTGGAGCGCCTACAGAACGCACGCTTCATAACCACCCTCGATCTAAAGAACGGATACTGGCAAATACCCATGGCCAACGGAAGTCGAGAAGCCACGGCCTTCACGGTCCCCGTCAGAGGCCTCTATCAATGGAAAGTGATGCCCTTCGGATTACATTCTGCACCAGCAACATTCCAACGGGCCCTTGATACTGTGATCGGTGCCGACATGGAACCCTACGCATTCGCATATTTAGACGACATTGTCGTCGTCGGACGAGACTTCAAGGACCACCTACACAACCTGGCAATAGTCCTCTCCCGCCTTCGAAAAGCGAAACTGCGGATAAACGCGGAAAAGTGCACATTTTTCCAAAGCCGGATCAAATATCTTGGTCACGTCATCAGCGAAGAAGGTATCCACACGGACCCCGACAAGATTGCTGCCGTTAAAGAACTCAAGCCACCCACGAACCTAAAAGAACTACGTCAGTGCATCGGAATGGCATCCTGGTACCGAAGATTCGTGCCAAACTTTGCTACAGTAGTCCAACCAATGTCCCAGCTACTCAAGAAAGGACAAACATGGGCATGGACCGCAGATCAACAAGCGGCCTTCGACCAACTAAAGGAACTACTCACGACCGCTCCCGTACTTGCTTGCACCGATTTCAACGTCAAGTTTTCACTACAAACCGATGCGAGTAACCTCGGCATAGGCGCCGTACTCACGCAGGAGATCGAAGGAAAGGAACACGTCATCGCCTATGTCACTACTACTACTACTACTACTCCGCCACAGACAAGGAATGCCTCGCCGTCATTTTGGGCAATCCGAAAACTACGGTGCTACCTAGAAGGATACAGGTTCGACGTTATAACCGACCATCTCGCGCTGAAATGGCTGAATACTCTGGAAAGCCCCTACGGAAGAATAGCGAGATGGGCGCTCGAACTCCAACAGTATCAGTACGACGTCCACTATAGAGCAGGAAAACAAAACGTGGTTGCCGATGCCCTGTCCCGACAACCCTTGGAGACGCTAGCAAGAATCAAAGAGGACGCAACATCTTGCCCCTGGCTTACGACGGATTCAGCAAAACAAAGAGGAACCCAATAAATACCCCGACTACGTCATCGAGAATGGAGAACTCTACAGGCATCTGGGCCACGGAGCCGACGATCACGACTACGTGTCATGGAAACTTTGCGTCCAAAAGACCGACGCCAAAGAGTGCTCAAGGAACTCCATTATCAGCCCACGGCAGGCCACCTCGGCATTCGGAAGACCATCACACGGATAACACAACGATACTATTGGCCCGGCTTATATCGCGATGTGCGGAAATACGTAAGCAGCTGTTTGAGCTGTCAAAAGTTTAAGGCACTGCAACGAAAGCCCGTGGGTAGGATGCTTACCCGCAGAACAGAGGAACCTTTCGCCACACTATGTGCGGACTTCGTAGGGCCACTTCCTCGATCAAAACGAGGGAACACCATGCTGCTGGTATTCTTCGACACCTTCTCAAAATGGGTCGAACTAGTGCCCCTTAAGAAAGCTACCACCGCCACTCTAGAGCTAGATTTTCGGGAACGCATTCTCAGTCACTTTGGCGTACCAAAACAATTCGTCTGTGACAATGGAACGCAGTTCACCAGCCGCTCATTCCGCACAGTTATGCAAACAGCCGGCGTGGATCTGCAACACACCGCACCGTATTGCCCCCAGAAAAACCCTACGGAACGGGCCAATCGGACAGTGAAGACCATGATTGCACAATTCGTAGAGGAACATCAAAACACATGGGACGAGCTCGTACCCGAAATCTCACTGGCAATTAACTCCAGTGTCTCGGAAACAATTGGATTCAGCCCCGCCTTCCTGCTACACGGGAGAGAACCTCGCTTACCTGGAGCACTGTACGACGAAGTTACACCAGGGACAGGAAGCCCTCCGGACACAGCCCACACTAAGGCAACCCGACTCAAAAGAAGTATTCGCGATAGTGCGGAACAACATTCAGCGGGCGAGTCAAGAACAATCCGTCACTACAATCTCCGCCGACGACAATGGCGCCCCACGGTGGGTCAACTAGTACTGATCAGACAACACCACCTTTCCAACGCAGCCGACGGATTCGCTGCAAAATTCGCCCCAAAATATGATGGGCCATACAAAGTCAAAGGTTTCGCGTCAACAAACATCGTTAAGTTGCAACACCCCGGAAGTCGGAAACTGAAAGTCGCAAATATCAACGACCTGAAAGAGTACCACGACACGTTGGACAACGACCCTGCTGAGGAAGCAAACGACCCCAGCGATCACAACGATCCCCTGACGACGGCAAACCACCAGTAGAAACGCCAAAACACGTTGGCCAGAAACTTTGCCGACCCAGCAAATAACAACAGCGGCACTTTGTAACTCCACCCGGAAGAAAAGTGGAGGGTGTACCGAACCCTGGGACCAGGGCCCGTTACATTCATATACATATTCATATTCATAGCACTAAGTTACTTTTGTCATATATAATCCATACACCAACAACACAAACACAATACACCTGACACTATACATTTAAAGTCCCACGCGCCGATCGATTTATGCAGAATCGACACACGCGCCACAGTCTCCCCAGAGTTACACAACTCCACGCAGGTCATTTCTCGGTACGACCGAGCCAATGACCAAAGCCTGGCTCAGCTCATTTCTCGGTGCAACCGAGGCAATGACCGTGTCGGTAGCACGCGTGGAGAACTCGACACCACCTCCGTAACCAAAACTTGCGGACTCAGCCCTCGAGATCGGGCTTAAATAGCCCGAGCCCTCGATCAATCAGGGCAGTCCATCGCATATCCTAAACAGTAACGGCAGTCCATCAGCCGACCATCAGCCGATCGTCAACAGTAACGGCAGTCCATCCGCCGCGGTTACCGACGCTACTCACGAAAACACTCAAGAACTACCACGAAATATAAAACCAATATAAAACAAGAATAAATACAAATAATAAACTTCAAAACTCAACGAAGTGTCATCATTTTCCTCGCCGAGCGCAAACGTAAATAAAGTAAACCCAACAACATATTACCGCACACCAAAAACTCTGGTGTCAGCGCTTTCCTCGCCAAGCGCGAACAAGGTAACACAAAAGACACATTACCGCATACACCAAAACTCAGGTGTCAACATTTGCCGTTCATCGCCAAGTGCGATTACCAAGTTACCTGCACGGTAACCAGACTCTTCGCCCGCTCCACTTTCGGTCTCACGGCCAAGCCCCTTGTCCCTAAAGTCCCAGCACATCTACAAAAATGTCTTGTAGAGAAACCTGGACAGACTGAGCCTACCTCAGTCTGAGATAGGTATTTTTACAATCTTTTCTATCATGAAAAGCCTGTCAGGCTCATACACATAAATCGGAAACGTTTTCTTCTTATACTCCTTATCTTTTCGAGTACGGGTATAAAATCAAAAAATATAACTCACTGGCTGGCTTTTCAGCTTCACCTTTATTTTCATTACTATCTTCATTATCAGCACATGGTGAGATGCCAAGCTACAAGTGTTTGTTGTTAGGACACCATCGCCGAGATTCGGCAATCTGGTAGATATGGGAATTCTCTCCGATACTTCATTTTTAGTTTTTTGTTATTATTTGTTATCTTAAAATTGTGGACGCCACAGATGTGGGCCCTTTGTGGATATCAATTCAGTCTGGAAAAGAAATTCGGTTCCTCTAGCTCGAGAGAGGAGAAGGCGATAACAGCGAAACTCACAAACTCAGCGATCGACAATAAAGAAAGAGAGACGTGAAAATGGATGGCCACTCACCTGCCGCCCCCGCCATCTGGACCGTCTAGGTCTATTGTGGTCGTAGTGCAAGCCTCTTCCCCCAACGGAACGCTAACCGACGCCCAACGCCCTCCTCCAGCTTGAAAGCTCTCTATGGTGCTGCTTAGTCCGTATTACAGAACCTCACTGATTGTGGGCAGGAACTTACCGTTACCAGTATGACTAGACCATCCGCATATGCCGTGACCTTTTTCCCTTCCTCCCCAACTGAAGAACTGAACTCTGCGGTGTTATTATTCTGCTCCTGATTGCCAGTAGGCAGTGCGGCAGTTATTGACTCGATCCTGACGTTTGCTGAAGGCCCTCTCTATATATAGGGAGGCCATCTAAGCATATACCTTAGTCTTTTCGATGTACCCAAAAACTAAGTGAGTGCGGTCTCAACTGTTTTACCTTTGAGTTGAGCGTGCTATGCGCCGTCGAACCCTTGTATCTCGAACTTGGTTATTATATAAAGATTCATTAGTTTTTCCAACGTTTTCAGCAAATCGAGAACGAACGAACAAATCGCGTTGGTACCGCGACACTACTTGTATACTCGTACTCAGTCTCCAGAGAATAAATAGTTCCTCAAGAATTAGGGGAAGTATGTATGTATCTATGTATGTATGTATGTAGGAACTGCGTGTTTGAAAACATCTAATTAGTGGCACTCTGTGAAAAGACTTAGATTGACTACAAATGTAAAAACTTCAATTGCAAAAAAGTATTCGAAGGAATACTTGATTCAGATTGTGTTTCCAAATCTACACTATAAATTTATAGAAAAAAGCGAGAAAGAACTTACGGATTCGCTGTGAACGCTACTCTACTTTTTATACCCGTACTCGGTCAGTTTTTACAATTTACATGTTTTTTGCTACATCTGTCATCTACAAAGAAATCATCTATATCACTTCTCTCAGCAACACAGGTATACTAAACGAGGCAGAATGTGTGAGGTGTGAATGACCGAGAGAGAGAGAGAATCTGTAGCCCCTATCATCCCCATAAATGACTTACGTTGCAAGGGGGAAGGGGAAAATCGCTGCTGAAAATTCATGTTATCATTGTGGCTATAATAATGATCCGATCTGAACCAAATTCGGGAATCTGGTAGACATGATCATTCCCTCCCATACTGCATTTTCGATTATCTCCATCTTAAAATTGTGGACGTTCATATTTAGTGTGTGCGGAAGAAGGCGGGCCGAAATTTTGAAATACATTTGTACTGAAGTGATATCACAGAAGTCTGGACAAAAAGTTTGGTTGCTCTAGCTCTTATAGTCTATGAGATCCAGGCCCTCATTTGTACGAAAAGAGCAAAAGTCGACTCATTTGTGTGTGAGAGAGAGCGAACAATGTTTTCGAAATGGTTTTCTCTGTTGTGGCTATATTAATGATCCGATCAGATTTCGATTTGGGCCCCTGATAGATATGGTCTCTTTCTATGAATCTGCATTTTTCGTTTTCTGCTATCTTCAAAATTGTGGACGCTACAGATGTGCGCCCTTTGTGGGGGCGTAAGTGGGCAGTGTGAAGTTTTTAAAACACTTTACTAGGAGTGAGATATAACATCAGCTTGGAAAACAAATTTGGTTGCTCTAGCTCTTATAGCCTCCGAGCAATAGGCGACAAACAAGTCGGACTGACAGACAGACGGACTTTTACCACAAATACAATATCTTATCCTCTTTACTCTTCGAGTACGGGTATAAAAAATGTGTGTATACGCATCTATCTCCGCAACGCGTGCAACAAATTTCATGGGGTAATCAAAAAATCTGAAATTTGGTATACAAATGTGTGTTTGAACGCTTATTTCATTTCAGTTTTTGTCATTCTGCTAAATAATTTCAATTATTTCAAAAAATAATTTCACCAAGCAACCACAATTTATGTTCTTATCCATCCTCTGAACTTAAATAAATCAAATATTATTTTCATATTACTATGAACCAATTAATGTTATTCACTTGAGTTTGTACTGCAAATGAAAAACAAAGAAATGTAAAGTTAGTTATGTTCTACTACTAATATATCCACTATTTAATTTCAGAAAATCATTGACAGGAAATAAATTTATAAGTGTGGCCTGTTTTGGCTACTTTAAACGCTATCAGCTTTTGCAATGACTTTCCATGCACAGCAAAGACTAAAGGTTTTCGTGCTAATCAATGTGCAACGTACAATGGCATTCTGTTTGAAGGACATCGATATAGCTGGAAACCTTACATAAAGGGTATGATTTAATGAATACAATTAAAATACACTAAACTAAGTAGCTACCACATTTAAAAATGCAAAATGTGACGGAAGTGCCATTGTTTAAATGTACACATTTCTCAGAAAGGTCCTGTATCCAGCACATTTCCTGCCAGCAATTTTCTAGGTATTTCGCTGCCTTCCGTCCCACAATCGACGAAAGCACACAAAGATAGAAAGAAGTAAAGATAGAAAAAGCGGAAAATGGAGTATCGTAGAGAATAATATCTACAAGATTTCCAAATCTGGTGCAGATCGGATCTCCATGGTTCTGCATCTGTTATCTTTAAAATTGTGGACGCCACAGATTTTCGTCCTTTGGCCGGTCGGGCGATACTGGGGTGAAATTTTGAAGAACATTTGTTGGAGTGAGATATCATATTAGCAAATTGGTTGCTCAGCTCCTATTGACTCCGAGCACTGGGCAAAAAACAAGACGGACGAACAGACATAGACTAGGCTATTGATGCTGATCAAGAATATATATACTTAATGGGGTTGGAAACGATTCTTTCTCTGAAATAATACACACATCCTGTTTAGAATGCTCTAAAACATGAAGGATAATAAATAAAGAACATTTACGGCCGCACTTATGTACACCAATGTAAATTGATATTTGGACGTAAACTCATTAATTGTCCCAAAATACGAACCCTACAACCCTTATCTAGTCCTTAAGTGCATCGCCGAGATATCTCCCTAAAAAGGATCCCACGCTAACACATGTCTGCAATGCGTTGGTCGCCGACGCAAAACACAATGTACTTATCTTATCTTACTACCTAAGCTATATATAAATCACACACACACATACTACTGCATAAGCCTAGTTTAACTTCACAGTAGAGCTACCTAAACTCTTACATTTGAAATAAAGAATTAGTTTTAATATTGAACTCAACAAATGTAGATGTTTTTTATCTCGGTTTAGTCAAGGCATCTACACATCCACTTTTACCACAAATACAATATAAAATACTCCTCGAGTGCGGGTATAATTACAGTGCCAAATTAAAGAACACATGCCCGAACACATTGTGTTTCATTCAACATTTATTATACCCGTACTCGAAGTGTAAAAGGGTATATTGTATTTGTGGTAATTGTCCCTCTGTCTGTCTGTCCGTACGTCTTGCTTGTCGCCCACTGCTCGCAGGCTGTAAGATCTAGAGCAACCAAATTTTTTTCCCAGACTGATGTGATATCTCACTCCTAGAAAAAGGTTTCAATATTTCGCCTCGCCCACTTCCGCTTCCAATTGTAAAGATAGCAAAAAAAAAAAAATTCAGAATCATAGAGAAAAACCATATCTATCATGGCCCCGAATCTGGATCGGATCGGATCATGATTATAGCCACAATAGCGAAAACCATACGAAAAAACTTCTCTCCCTCTCGCTCGCACTCACACAAAAACGAGTCGATTTGGTTTTTGTATTTTTGTATAGCCTGGATCTCAGAGACTATAAGAGCTAGAGTAACCAAACTTTCTGTCCAGACTCCGGTGATACCAAACCGGAACAAGTGTATTTCAAAATTTCACCCTTTCACCCAATTATGAAACTTCACTATTTTGAAGATAGGAAAATGAATACTGCAATGAATGCAGTATCGTAGAGAATGGTCATATCTACCAGATTCCCGAATCTGGTCCAGATCGGATCATTATTATAGCCACAATGATAAAATGAATTTTCAGCCCCCACCCACCGCTACAACCATACCAAAATATACATTTTTTTTTGGAGGGTTGATAGCCGCTACTGATTCTCTCACATTCACTCTCACGCTCACACGCTCTGTCTCGTGCAGTGTACGTGTGTTCTTGTGACAACTTGTTCAAAATATAATCGATATCAGCATCTAGATAAGCGACAATAATCTGGCAACACTGTTTCATAATGTACTTATGTACTCAATTACTCATTTACTCTTCACTCTCAAATAAATGTTCAACCGAACCATTCGTGTCTCTCCGTTGGCTCCGCTTTTTATTTTCATATATACATATATCTACATAACGGAAACCCAACTTTTTACATTCGTTATGGGCCAAGAGTGCGTTGTTTTTGGTTCAACAACAGACTATAAAGCGTCTATTTTTTTGAGTGTCGGTTGTACTATTGTCAATAGTTAATACAGTGCGCGCATTAACGCGAAACAATTAGTGTTGAGCTATTAAGCGTTTTTAATAGCTATTGCAAAAAGGTAGGTTTTAAATAAAGAGCCGAGGATTTCAATTGGAAATACAATTTTATTTATTATATGAGGTAGCGGCAATACGCGTGTGTAGCTGGGGTATAAAAGTGCACCGAAAACTATGATAGTTACATCCCAGACTGCTTGAGGGCAGGCGGACCGAATTGCCCGTGCCCCACTGCAAGAGTTAGAGAGAACCAAAGATGCTCGGGCTGCTGCTGAGCCGAGTGCGAGCGATAGATAGAGAGAGAGAGCGAGAGAGAGGGCGGGAGAACAGCATAGATGCTGCAGCTGTAGTAGCGAAATGAGCATAAGCGTAACCATAAGCATAAGCAATTACACTATTTACTAAAAATCGGGCTGGGAAAACCCGACTTCCTCCCCGTTGAAACCTGTCTTTCAACAGAATCTGCAGGGTTTCGCAGATAAATCGGATGTTGGGGTCCTGTTAAGCTCATCAACGACACGTTTTTGACTCGATCACAACCTCCAGACACGACCCATCCCAAGAGAGTTTCCTGAAGTATTGGTAATCCTGGCGAAAGCTTGAATTGCCCAACACATAAGAGCTCCAAAAACAGTCTTGCACCAAACAGCAGATCGATGCCCTGAGGTATATGATATCCTGGATCGGCGAGTGGCAGGTTTCCAGGGATCATCCAGCAGCAAGTGTTCACGCTGCGGCTTGGCTGCCGATCAGTGATATTAGGGACGATTACAGCAGTGATGGGAGCCGAGTATGTCGACAAACGAGAGTGAAGGCTTATTTTCACTGACATTCCATCGGTGACGAGGCTGGAGTCGCCTATTCCAGAAACAGCAGTGGACGATTTTATCTTCCGAAGCTGAAGCTGATTAGCTAAACGGGATGTTATTAGATGCAGCTGAGAGCCGGAATCTAGCAGCGCTCGGCAAGAAACGAAGGCCCCAGAACTATTTTTTGACTAGGACGGTGGCCGTGGATAATAGCACATCATCATTACTGAGATCCTGGGCAATAAGTGCAGAATATGCAGAGGAGGCTGAAGCAGAGGACTCAGTGATGAGATGCGACGACGTGTCAAGTAGCACAGATCCACCTTGGGCTGCAGTAGCGTCAGGACCTCCAAAATGCAGGAGAGTGTGGTGCCTACGCCCACAGGTACGGCATTTGCTGGAGCTGCATTTACTCAACCGATGGTCTGCCTTGAGGCAATTTACACACAGGGAACACCTTTTGGCTTCTTTATAGCGAGTTGATAGAGACAGTGCTATAAACTTCGGAAAATGATGGATTCCGTGAGCACTGTCATTGCACAGAACGCAACCTGATGTGTTTTGCTTAAAAGGCAGCAAGTATGGATTTGAATGGCTAGCTTTACTGCTCCTGCCCACCTGACCGCTCGGCGCATAGGTTGTCATAACGAAATCCACTGTTTCCAACGCCCCGCATCGCTGCTCCAAAAACGAGGCCATGGACTCCCATGACGGAATCAAGTTAACGAAGGCTGAGTCCTCTAATCGTTCCTCCCACTTGGCTTGAGTCGCTGGATCCAGTTTACGAAGCAGCACCTGCACGATGATGCTTCCTGCGATCTGCTCAGGAGTGCCCAAAGCCTGGAGCGCCCGAATATGAGCGTTAAACTTGTCCGAGATCTCCCGAAGCATCGACACTGACCCATTCTCCACAGACTGCAGCCCCAGGATCTCAGTAATGTGCGCCTAAAAAGATTAAACGACGATTATTAAACCTTTTTTCCAACAAATCCAACGCTATATTATAATTGCTGTCAGAAATTTCCAGCGCACGAACTGTCTCCAACGCCGAATCACGCAGGCAAGATCGTAAATGCTGGAACTTCTCAATGTTGGAGAGGTCCGGATGATTGTCGATGATAGTGGTGAACATCGAGTAAAGTCCGTCCATCCCGCATATCCTCCACTAAATTTTGGCAATTGTATGGGAGGCAGGGACAATGCTGGTCTGCGAAGAGGTGGCGGCTGAGAACCAGCAAAACCAGAAGTTAAATTTGGTCCAGCAACCGTAGAATGCAGTGGCGTATAGCCGCTAATCCTATCAATTTCACGCCGAATCGAAGCCTTGAGAGCAGTGGCAAGCGTTTCAAACCTGTCGCACAGTCCACTGTGAATCTCGCTGAAGTCCAATTCTTCGAGCTCGTTGTGCAATGTCTCAAATTGCCCGCTCAGCTTCTCAATCTGCTCCAACTTCCCCACTAGGGTGTAATAATTGCAGACAGCAGCCTCATCTTCCCAAGCGGTAGTCAATCACTTTACCTTCTCACAGAGTTCCGTTGACTTCATCCTCAAAAAGACACCCTGTTTTGCTCCCTTGTCACTGTCACTATAGTGTCGTTGGCAGCGTCCATAGCAGCAGCCGCTCTAGAAACGTTCGTAGCGGGAAGAGGAACGCAAAACGAAACGTGTGTAACAAACGGGAACCTCAAGCGCAATTCGTGTATGTAAGAGCGGCTGGTGTATATGCTTGTATAGCAGCTATGTGGTCGATGGCACTATTTATAGAATGGCTATTTACAGAAGAGCGAAAACAGACGATCGAACTAAAAATTATTGTTTATAAATGCAGTTTGTGATTGTACTAATCAATTACCCTTGCACAATCACGTCGGGGTCACCAAATGTTGAGCTATTAAGCGTTTTTAATAGCTATTGCAAAACGGAGGTTTTAAATAAAGAGCCGAAGATTTCAATTGGAAATACAATTTTATTTATTATATGAGGTAGCGGCAATACGCGTGTGTAGCTGGGGTATAAAAGTGCACCGAAAACTATGATAGTTACATCCAGACTGCTTGAGGGCAGGCGGACCGAATTACCCGTGCCCCACTGCAAGAGGTAGAGAGAACAAAAGATGCTCGGGCTGCTGCTGAGCCGAGTGCGAGCGATAGATAGAGAGAGAGAGAGAGAGAGAAGCGCGGGGAGAACAGCATAGATGCTGCAGCTGTAGTAGCGAAATCAGCATAAGCGTAACCATAAGCATAAGCAATTACACTATTTACAATTCAGTGTTCAATCGTATAAGCAAACATATGTAGGTAGATTTACGTTAGGCTGCTCCACTAACTAACAACAAAAGTTTTTATACCTAAACATCGGGCTGGGAAACCCGACAATTAGCAAACATGAATATGTCAAATCAAATTGAAAAACTTGATGAGAACAATTACGGAGTATGGCAAATGGCCATGAAAAGTGTCCTAGTAATGTCGGACTTATGGGATGTAGTGTGTGTGGAATTCTTGTAAAGAATGAATTAGATGCCGCAGCCGCCGAGCAATGGAATAAATTAGATCAGAAAGCAATGGCGTACATAACCTTAAATGTAAAGCCATCACAGTTTATGCACATAAAGTCGTGCGAAACATCTGAAGCCATATGGAAAAATTGAAGGAGCTTCATATGCCAAAAGGACCGATCTAGAAGGTACAACTCTATCAAAAACTAATTCGACTAAATATGAATCAGGGCGACGATGTATCTGCCTATGTAAATTCTTTTGTTGAGACGATTGAAAAATTGGCTGAATAGGACAAAAAACTTAACGACGAGTTATAAGTCATAATGCTCTTGAGCAGCTTGCCAAATACATGGGAAAAACTTTGTAGTCGCAATTGAAACGCGTGACGAGCTACCAAAATTTGAAGCTGTTAAAGTGAAATTAATAGAAGAAGGCACTAGAAAACAGGAAAATGCGGAACGTGAAAATCACTCAGCCACTCAAGCAGTATACACACATACACAGAGCAGATGGCGAGAAAACGAAAATTTCGAAAATAACAAAAAAGAGCGACGAGAAAAGCGCAAAAGCAATTCAAGGGCAAAATGCTTCAATTGCGAGAAATTTGGGCATCGAGCAGCGAATGCAGGTCAAAGAAAGAGGGTAAAAGTGGACAAAGAGAACAGGCAAGCAGTTTAATGCACTGCTTTGTCGGAGAGCAGCAAGAGAGAGTTTGATGCGTAGATAGTGGCGCAACATCACACATGTGTTGCGATCGCAGCATTTTCCTAAACTATGTTGAGAAGGAAACTTCAATAATGTTAGCTACATAATAATAAATAAAGAATAAATTCGTCTCTTCACCAGGATCTGGCAATGTTAAAATTCAAAATACAAATATGATAATCAATTTGCAAAATGTGTTATATACGTCCCCGATTTACACATGAATTTTTCTCCGTGAGTACAGCAGCTAAATTCGAAAATTCAACTATATTTGTTGGAAACGTTGCGCTAATTAAAAATAAAGAGGGGAGAAACAATCATAAAAGCTAAGCAATAAAAACAACTTGAATGTGTACAAACAGCGCTCAGAAAAAAGTGCAGTTAATATGTTGAACACAATTTCGCCTGCAATGAAGTGGCATAATAGGTTTGGCCACCTTAATTTTCAAGATTTGAAACAGTTGAACGACAAGCAGCTAGTTCACGGCATGAACGTTTGCATGAAAATGGAAACTCATTGTGATATTTGCAACAAAGCAAAAATATGTGCATTGCCGTTTCATAACAAGTTAAATCGTACAACGAAGCAAGTGCTTGAGCTAGTGCACACAGATGTGTGTGGCCCAGTGAATGTGAAATCAATCGGCGGTAATCGCTATTTTGTTACATTTATTAACGATTACTCGCGCAAAAGTATTTATTTACCCAATACACGCAAAAATCCCAAGTTTTTGAAAAATTCAAAATATTCAAAAGTTTTGTGGAATGCCAAACAGGCAACAAAATAAAAAGCTGTGCGCAGCAAAACGGTGTAGCCGAGAGACCCAATCGCACAATTATCGAAATGGCAAAAAGTATGCTTATCCATGCAAAGCTGGAAGAATTTTTGTGGGCAGAAGCTGTTACCACAGCAGTTTACGTACGCAATAGATGCCCTACAAAGGCCTTAATTGGCGGTACACCATTCGAAGCCTGGAAAGGACGCAAGCCATCAGTAAAGCACCTGCGAGTATTCGGATCTGGCGCATTTGCTTTAGATAGGACCAGAAAAAGCAAATTCCAGGCAAACGGCAAAGAATATATTTTTGTTGGATACTCTTTCACAGCAAAAGCTTACCGGCTGTACGACCGTAAGAAGCATATTGTGATTGATTGAAAATTTGTGGAAGGTGAGTTTAACACAAAAAGCAAGGAGAACTGTTGTATTTAAGATAGAAATTACGATTTTGTGACAAGTATGTTCCGCCTTGAGTCAATTGAAGTTTCAAATCAAAAGTCAGATGCACCATTGATAGCCGATAGTGCATAGTGATGAGTGATGAAGCACCGCCGCCGCAAGAGAATGTAGTACAGCGTGGGCCTAGCAGACCCAAAATCATCCGCACCGGTAATCGTGGGCGACCGAGAAAGCAGTACCAGGCAGTACTCAATAGTCTTTTAAAACAGGTGGATGATACTGAGATACCGCAATCAGTTTCTGAAGCATTGCAAGGCTATCACGCGCAAAATTGAAAGATTCAATGCAAGCAGAATACGACGCTCTGCAGGAAAATGATACTTGGTCATTTTGTGAGCTGCCTCCAGGACAAAAAGCCATCGGCTCCAAATGGGTTTTTCGAATTAAGAGAAACAAGGTTGGTCACATCGAGAAGTTGAAGTCTCGATTGTTTGCTCAAGGCTGTGGGTAACAATTTGGAGTAAATTATTGGGAAACGTTTGCACCTGTAATTCGATACGAAACCATTCGTATGTTATTCGCAATAGCTGATGAAAAACAGCTGTATATGCACCAAATCGATATATCAAATGCTTACCTGAATAGTAAACTCAACGAGACTGTATACATGAGACAGCCTCAAATTTTGTTGACTAGCATCATCCAGAAAAAGATCTTAAGCTACGTAAGGCACTTTATGGACTCAAGCAATCCGGTCGAGTTTGGAACAAAACTCGACGAGGTTCTGTCTGGAATGGGCTTCAAGAGATGCAGGAACGAGGCATGCTTGTATGTCAAAAATTATCAACAAACATTTGGCTATATTGCAGTCTACGTCGACGATTTAATTATTGCAGAAGAATATGGCATTAATCTTCAAGATGCACGATGGCGGCCCTATACTATTTCCTTGAATGGAAATTGAGCGAGACGGTTAACAATTTCGATTTACCAGAAATTGCATATTCAAACACTATTGGACACATATGGCAAGAGCAATTGCCGTCCAGTCAGCACACCGCTCGACCCTGGTTATCAAGTTGGCTGCATTGATGATAATTGTGTCAAGGTAAATATAACACAATATCAGTCGTTAATTGGTTCCCTTATGTATTTAGCAGTCTTGAGCCGACCGGACATTTTGCACGCAGTAAGCAAACTGTCACAACGAAATACTGATCCCCATGCAGAGCACGAGACTGCTGCAAAACACAATTTAAGGTACCTAGGAGGTACGAAGAATTTGGGCATCACTTATCGCTAGTGTGACGAACCAGTAAGAGGATTCGCTGATGCAGATTGGGCCAACGACAGGCTCGATAGAAAATCGTATAGTGGCTAAGCATTCTTTTAGTCGGCAGTGCATTCTCTTGGACTTCCAGTGTTGTCGTGTTGAGCAATACTGAAGCTGAATACATAGCTCTATCTATGGCTGCTAAAAGAAGCCGTTTATTTACGAAGACTTCTGAATGAAATTGGTTTCTCAACTGATGGAGAGCCGTTAACCATATACGGCAACAGCATCAGCTCGCAGCATATTGCCCAAAATCCGGTACATCACAAACGTACGAAGCACATCGATATTAAGTATCATTTTGTACGCGAAAAAAGTAGAATGTAATGAAATAATACTGGAATACGTAATAACAAACAGTAATGTTGCAGATCTACTAACGAAATGTTTAAGCAAGCAAAAGCATGACGACTTTGTTAAAATACTTTGAATGACAAAATTAAACATACGTTTCTTATTAATGATTATATGTAGCTTAAAATGAAGTGTTAAAATGTAATCGATATCAGCATCTAGATAAGCGACAATAATCTGGCAGCACTGTTTCATAATGTACTTATGTACTCAATTACTCATTTACTCTTCACTCTCAAATAAATGTTCAACCGAACCACTCGTGTTTCTCCGTTTTGCTCCGCTATTGTATTTTCATATATACATATATCAAAAATAACGGGAAACCCAACTTCTAACAGAACTGATGTAGATGTAGATGACAGTGCATAAACAAATGTAACATGTAAAGTTCCACATAAATCACATGTGTACAGACTGAGTACGGGTATAAAAGTAGAGTCGCGTTGACAGCGACTCCGTACGTTCTTTCTCGTTCGAAATGGTTTTCTCTATTGTGGCTATACTAATGATCCCATCCAATTCAGATTTGGGCTTAATAGATGTGGTCATTTTTATGATTCTTGCACTTTCCGCTTGCGATCTTTGTGGGGGCGGAAGTGGGCGGGGCGAAATTGTAAAACACTCTTGTATGAGTGAGATATAACATCAGTTTGGAAAAAAATTTGGTTTCTCTATCTCTTATAGCCTTCGAGCAATGGGCGACAAACAAGACGGACAGACGGACGGACAGACAGGGCTATATCGACTAGGCTATTAATGCTGATCAAGAATATATATACTTTATAGGGTCGGAAATTATTCCTTCTCAATGTTACACACATCCTCTTTTACCACAAATTCAATATACCCTTTTACTCTTAGAGTACGTTTATACCCGTACTCGTACTTTTAAAATTTTAATATTATATCCTGTGTTGTATTTTTTTGGATATATGTAGGTGCTTTTTGAAATGCCTTGCTATTTTGGCACCTACTATATATATTTCCCCAATATCGAATTAATAGCCAAAACGGGTTAGGTTAGGGCGGTTGTCAGGCCAGCTATGAGACCGATACATTTAGGCCGTTTTCAACCTGTTTTAATACCGCTTGCAATTCACGCCATTTCTGCAGTGTGAGACGCGATTGTGAGAGTGCACAAAGCCCCTCACAATATACATATTCCCCAATATCAATACCCATTAGCCAGTAAATAGTCGTAAGGTAGGATAGGTAGGTAATAATTTAATTTACTTTACGTAGGTCCCTGTATACAAATTTACTTGTAAACCCTCGGCAGCCCTGAGTTTTAACCCCGGCCAGCGGAACTACTTAACAAGTGGTACCCGAGCAGGGACCTTGAGGGATATTCATTATTTTTCAGATAGGGAGATCTGGCAGACTAAAGCCCTGCACAGCGTCGCGACGACGAGAAAGTAAAGAGGAGGCAGTACCGCGGGGTGACCGTTCAACCTGAATTGAATCATCAGGCGGGGAGATCAGAATATCAGAGGTACATCCGAGAAAAAACCCAACCCGTACAACGCAAAATCCTGGTGTAGGGGTAAAATGGGTAGTTTCGGTAATAAAAGCAGGGCTGTTACCTATGGCAGTAGAGTTCAGCTGTGAATCGCGGACCGGGTTAAGGTTAAGCTAACGATGTCTACTTGGACACGGTCGGCCGAGTTATAGGGTCGATACGCGGTCGGGTTGCCAACGAGGCCACCCACGGGAGAACCAGACTCCGAGACTCCTATTACGGGTCCCCACTCCGGACTACCCCAAGGTAGAAGGCACCTGCAGGCAATCTCGTTGCTCCTCCCGGACCCGGCAACCAGACACATTTGAACCATCGCGAGTGGAAGTTGGGCACAGGCCCGGCCTGGGTGGCAAACAGGGCAGTGTCTGGGGCGGACACGCAGGTGAACCCGTCCGCCTTCGTTACAGAGCATCCAGCAGAGATACAAAACCAGGGTACGGACAGAGGCTTATCCCCAGACGCCCACCGGAAGTAGCTTCGCCTTCAGACCACAACCACGCCTAGACCGGGAACATTTTACGGTACCGACCGGATCAGCTATACGGAACCCGTTCGGCAACACTTCACCGCCGCCGGTAACAGGAGACCGTAGTATCAGCACAGCCTTACAAGTCGTGCTTCAGAGTAACAAATCCCCGACGACTTCACATAGCGCCAGCGGATCGGTCCGTTCCGGCTGCCACAGGTGCCGCGAAACGGGACACTTCACTCGAGAATACAAGAACCCATGGCGTCTAGTTTGCTGGGACTGCGGAAAGGAAGCCATCCGAACAAACCGAGTGCTGCCGACGAACAAGTACGGGAAACGAGCAGTGTCTCCGGCCAGTACTGGGACAGACGGAGACACCAGGATTAGATTCCCAAAACCAAAACCACTAAGGGTGAAAGAAGGAAGGATCGTGGCCATAGTGACGATCTGTAGGTACGCAGTTTCCGCAACCAAAGACAGCGGCGCAACCAAGAGTTTCATCAGCGGCGAGTACGTCCGGCATTGGGATGTAAGAGAGCAGTTGACGGAAGTCCTCCTCAGGATCAGGTTAGCGGATGGCACAACTGAAGACATCAAGCAGGCATTGTGGGCGTGTATCTGACTCGGAGATCGGCGAGTCGAGATGTACTTACTAGTGATGCCAGCCATGCTCGACGACGTGATCCTGGGCATCGATTACTAATTCGCCATCGGGTCGACACTGCAGTGTCTATACCTTAGCCGGGCAGTGGGGCCAACGAACGATGAACGGGATAACGCACAGGGACAGCAAGACTCAGACAGGAAAACTCAGAGACACGCTGTGACCACTCAGTTAAGCCCAAAGACAACGCACTGAAACACCAAGACGGCCCAGAAGGACGCCAGGAAAACACAGAGACATGCCGTGACCACACAGGAAAGCCCCAGGATAACGCTCAGGAACACCGAAACGCCACCAGAGGACGTCGGGACAACACCGGGATGCGCCAGGACCGCACAAAAGGAAGCCAGGACTATAGAGAGGACGAACGACCACCGCCGGAGTAACGGGAAGAAAGACCGACGCCACACGGAGAGAGTCCAGGATCGCACGGAGAAACCCCAAAAGAACAGAAGGGCAGTTCGGGAACACGTAGACGAGAACCAGGTCAACACCGAGGCTCATCGAGTAGGAGACAAGAGGAACGAGCGGCCGGAGAGCCACGGCACGAGCGTGGCCCGGTTCTCCAGGATGGACATGAGACGATCCGCCCAAACACCCGGATGGAAACGAGGAAAAAGAATCGCGTGAGATTTGCCACCCCGTCAACTAGTCGCCCCCACACGAGTGCTAAAGAGAATGACGGAAGATTCAGGAGATCAAATCAGATCGGCACGTATCGACCTTCGTGGTCGCTTGACCTTCGGCCATGGAACGCCATATGGCCCAAAACATAAAGGCGAAGATTGACGAGAAAGATTTAACGAAATTCGATGGGCAGGCCGGAGTAACCCAGATCGCCCAACACGTCATTAAGATGAAAGACGACCGACCAATCAAGAGCCGTTACTACACGAAGAATCCGGCGATGCAGCACATTATCGACACACAAGTCGATGAGTTGATAGAGCAAAAGGATAATATAACCGTCCAAGAGTCCTAATAATGTACCGATAGTGCTGGAAAAAAACCAACGACTGCAGAATGTATATAGATTTCCGGCAACTAAACGGTCGATCTATACTGATGCTTACCCCTTAACAAGGATCAACCACATTCTGGAACGGCTGCGAAACGCGAGGTTTATATCTACCCTGGACCCAAAAAGCGAAAGTACTGGCAGATTCCCATGAGACCTGAAAGTCAACAATATGCGGCATTCACCGTACCCGGTAGGTTTATAACAACGGCGAGTCATTCCGTTCGGCCTACAATCGGAAGCCGCCACTTTTAAGCGTGCAGTGGATAGCGTAATCGGTCCCGATATGGTTCCATACCTTACGCCTTCGCATATCTCGACGACATCATCGTCGTCGGACAGAATTTCTAGGAACACGTTCGTAACCTAGGAGAGGTATTCAGGTGGCTTCGGGCGGCCAACCTGCGAATCAACAGGGCCAAGTGCGCATTCTTCCAGAGACGACTCGAGTACCTCGGACATGTCGTTAGTGAAGGAAAAGGTAGCCGCAGTTAAGACCTCCAACCCCTCGCCTGACGAAAGAACCGACACTAGCATGTCCCGATTTCGAGCTAAATTCGCGGCGCAGTACTGACGCAGAAAATCAATGCAGTGGAGAAAGTTATCGCATACGTGAGCCCGCGCATAGTGAAGACCGAGGAAAACAACACTACGACAGAAAAGACATGTCTCGCTATGGTATGGGCAATTCGAAAATTGCGCTGCTACCCTCGAGGGATACACGTTTGAGATCGTCACTGTCCATTTTGGCCCTGAAGTGGTTAAATTCTATCGAGAGTCCGTCTGGTGAAATCGCTCGATGGGCCTTCGAATTGTAGCTGTTCCAATTTGAGATCCGCTACCGTAAGGAGAACCAGAACGTTGTGGCCGACGACCTGTCCCGTCAGCCACCGCCGGTACTACAAAAGGTTGCAAGAGGAACCAGAGTCTTTTAAATGGTGGTCGGCAAAGTCACGAGCTGTGAAGACCACACCAGAGGAGAATCCGGATTACACGATGGAGAATGGACAGCTCTACGCCCGCATAGGACATCGACCGGACGATGACGACGTCATCCCCTGGAAGCTGTGTGTCCCCACCGCCCACCGGAAGCGAGTCCTCAACGAGTGTCACGACGCGCCCACGGCCGGACACTTAGGAATCCGCAAGAATTCTCCTTCGTCCGCGTCGCCCAGAAGTACTGCTGGCCAGATATCTTCCGGGACGTTGGCCGATATGTGAGGGGTTGTGAGACCTGTCAAAAGTTTAAGGTCAGTCAGAAGAAACCCGCGGGACACATGCTGACGCGGCGAGTCGTCGAACCGTGCTCCACTTGCTGTTAGAAGGGCAATACTATACTTTTAGTATTTTTTCAACGCGTTCTCCAAGTGGGTGGAACTCATACCACTGCGCAAGGCAACGACAGCAAACCTCACTAAATCTTTTCGAGAGAGGATTTTGGGGAAATTCTGAGTGCCCAAAACGTTTGTATGCGACAATGCATTGTCCCATTTACAAGCCTGGCATTCAAAGGATTTATCCAGCAGATGGGTTGCGAACTGCAATTCACGGCCCCGTATTCACCACACGAGAACCCGACGAAAAGGGCGAATCCCAACGCGAAAACTATTATTTCACAATTTTTAGACAGCCAACAGGACAGGTGGGATGAGCTATTAACCCAGAAAGCCGAGCGCTTAAAGGAAATTTTTGTGGTAGTCTCGGCCAACGCCAAACGCGCTAGCGACGATGAAGGACGGCACTACAACCTCAGGCGAAGGGAATGGCGACCCACCCTGGGAATGCAGGTGCTCATGCGGCAGCACAAACTGTCGAGGGCGACGGACAACTTCGCGGCTAAACCCGCCCAGAAGTTTGACGGCCCCTTCGAGTAACTTAATTCGTCTCCACCAACATCGTACGCCTGCAACGGAGGGGCGAACGTAAGCAACGAGTCGCTAACATCTCGGAACTGAAGCAGTTGCAGGAAGCCGGAGATGACGCGTGGGGAGAACAGCCCGGACGACACCAGAAGTCAACATAACAGAGAAATAATCGACCACAGAAGACCCCAGGCAGAGGGGTCAAGGAATACCCCCAAATATAGAACAATCCTAGAATCTAGAGTCTTTTGAATTATATTAAGAATGAATTCCCTAAAATGTAAGCTGCACGAGTAGGTAGGATTTCAGGAGAGTGTAGGACCATATATCTTTAAAACAATTAATTCTAGGCCTGTAAATTCAGTTTTTGAACGACGACGACATCGCTTACGTGGGTCCGGTGGACATTGGCGACGCCGAACGAAAAGGGTCATGGGCAGGGCCTCACGCCCAAGACGACGGGGTCCGGAAGCTGTCCACGACGCTCCACCCTCCAGCCAAAGACGGCGACAAGACCCGAGGGGCGGCCACGGTATACACCCGCCGTTCGAGCCAAGGGCCATGGAAGCGCGCAACCAGACCCCGAGACTGACGAGGAACGGGGAGGATCTGGAGTATGCGACAATACGCGGAGGTCCGACGGGCCGTCATGGGTCAAATGGGCGCCCCCGGAGAGGATCCCTCAAGGCTGTGGCGCAGAGGCCGACTCAGGGGCGAGCCCAGAGCAGCTTCTACGCCAACAGGCGGTCTGGTCCGGCACCCGCTTGTGAGAGGTGTAAGCGCCCAGTACGTAGCCGTTCCCCCGCCCTGCCATCTGCTCGGGAGGCTACACCACCAGCCGGCGTCCCGCGATAAAACATCGCCAACAATGGCCCCTCTCTCAAGGCCCAGTGCTCCCCCCTTCCACTACCGGTTGTAGTCCACCTGTCGCCAGTCGCTACACCCCCTCGTCGAGGGCGAAGTGCGACACTAGACTCAACTAAGACAGACGAAAACCCGGCTCAGGTCTGGCACCCACCAGCCTCATCACTATCAAAGACCGCTCGCGGACGAGGGAATGTACGGTGCGACTCCGACGGATCCAGGAGGCAGCCACAACGCGGCCTAATAATAAAACCTAATAAAACCTTCGTCGAAAGTTGTCCACCGGACACCGGCCACAACGGTGAGTTCTCCCGGGCCCAAAGTTCACCAGCGTCACCCAGCGAGAGGGTCGGGACGGCCAAATTTTCGCCCCGCGAAAGTCGCAGATGACCTCGAACGCCATCACCGGATCCGCCAAAGCCAAGGATTAAATCCTCCGGATGGCATCGTCCGGCGCCATCGTCGACACCACCCAAAACCCGCCGACGTAAGTCGGACGTGTTTTGGTGAGGGGCAACCCACAGACGACGAGGTGGAAAAGCCGCTATTCCGCCGCACCTACCCCGAGCTGGCAGTTACGGAAGAGAGGTGGTGGGTCGTTCCATCGTCCCAGTTCCCCAGGATGCGGATACAGAGGGGTGCAACCGACGACAGAGGTATCAACAAAGCCGGCCGTAGCTACGACGATCGAGCGAGCCGTGATGTTTTCTGGTCCTCACCGAGACACGCCGAGGTTTCCACAACTTAGCAGTTGGTTAGCCAGGCCGTACTCTCTGGGTATCATATTCAGTCAGTTAGCTAGGGCCTGCTCTCTGGTCCCCACCGAGACACAGAGTTACGACCCCAACCGTAGCCAGTCGGTTAGACACGCCGAGGTGTCTACAACTCAGTAGTCGGTCAGTTAGCCAGGGCGTACTCTCCGGTTCTCTCCGAGATACTCCAGTGTGTCCACGACTCAATATTCAGGCAGTTAGTAAGGGCGCGCTCTTTGGTTCCTATCGAGACAAGCCAGCGAGAACACGACCCAGTATCTGGTCAGGTAGTTATGCCGTGTTCCCTGGTTCCCCACCGAGACACGCCGGTACGGCAATCTTCTCTACCTCCTCCCGGTTAGACGAAATCACATCATCCGTATTCCCGTGTCGCGGTGTGGGTTGCGTGGTTCTTACCGGGTCGCACAAGTAGGTAAGTGTTACCAGAAAGGCCTCGCTACGAGGGTACGATCTGGACACTACCGACCTACCCTCTCTACGGTCTAACCCCGTCTCAAGGCGCGCCTCCATCCCATCGAGAGTCCCCTATACAAATTTTCTTGTAAACCCTCAGCAGCCCCTAAGTTTCACCCCGGCCAGAGGAACTACTTTACAGTTATCGGTAGTTATCCCATCCGGATGGGCTTATAAAATTTCGATGCTTCTCAGACAGATTGCAGAATGCAAAAACATAGCAGGGGGTTCCACCGTTTCCTCCTCATCCTCGTCATCCTTAAGCTGTGGAAAAAAATCATTGTGTGGGGTCACTTAGTCTGTCTGCATAGGTTGCAAATTATCACCGTAACTCCACTGCAGCTCTTTTCTGCTAAGCATACATAGCTCAAATGTGCGTTGTCTATTTATAGTCTGTGAATCTAAAGTCAAAATTGTGGACGCTACAGATGTGCGCCCTTTGTGGGGGCGTAAGTGGGCAGTGTGAAGTTTTAAAACACTTTACTAGGAGTGAGATATAACATCAGCTTGGAAAACAAATTTGGTTGCTCTAGCTCTTATAGCCTCCGAGCAATAGGCGACAAACAAGTCGGACTGACAGACAGACGGACTTTTACCACAAATACAATATCTTATCCTCTTACTCTTCGAGTACGGGTATAAAATGTGTGTATACGCATCTATCTCCGCAACGCGTGCAACAAATTTCATGGGGTAATCAAAAAATCTGAAATTTGGTATACAAATGTGTGTTTGAACGCTTATTTCATTTCAGTTTTTGTCATTCTGCTAAATAATTTCAATTATTTCAAAAAATAATTTCACCAAGCAACCACAATTTATGTTCTTATCCATCCTCTGAACTTAAATAAATCAAATATTATTTTCATATTACTATGAACCAATTAATGTTATTCACTTGAGTTTGTACTGCAAATGAAAACAAAGAAATGTAAAGTTAGTTATGTTCTACTACTAATATATCCACTATTTAATTTCAGAAAATCATTGACAGGAAATAAATTTATAAGTGTGGCCTGTTTTGGCTACTTTAAACGCTATCAGCTTTGCAATGACTTTCCATGCACAGCAAAGACTAAAGGTTTTCGTGCTAATCAATGTGCAACGTACAATGGCATTCTGTTTGAAGGACATCGATATAGCTGGAAACCTTACATAAAGGGTATGATTTAATGAATACAATTAAAATACACTAAACTAAGTAGCTACCACATTTAAAAGCAAAATGTGACGGAAGTGCCATTGTTTAAATGTACACATTTCTCAGAAAGGTCCTGTATCCAGCACATTTCCTGCCAGCAATTTTCTAGGTATTTCGCTGCCTTCCGTCCCACAATCGACGAAAGCACACAAAGATAGAAAGATTTAAAGATAGAAAAAGCGGAAAATGGAGTATCGTAGAGAATAATATCTACAAGATTTCCGAATCTGGTGCAGATCGGATCTCCATGGTTCTGCATCTGTTATCTTTAAAATTGTGGACGCCACAGATTTTCGTCCTTTGGCCGGTCGGGCGGGCTGGGGTGAAATTTTGAAGAACATTTGTTGGAGTGAGATATCATATTAGCAAATTGGTTGCTCAGCTCCTATTGACTCCGAGCACTGGGCAACAAACAAGACGGACGAACAGACATAGACTAGGCTATTGATGCTGATCAAGAATATATATACTTAATGGGGTTGGAAACGATTCTTTCTCTGAAATACACACATCCTGTTTAGAATGCTCTAAAACATGAAGGATAATAAATAACCACATTTACGGCCGCACTTATGTACACCAATGTAAATTGATATTTGGACGTAAACTCATTAATTGTCCCAAAATACGAACCCTACAACCCTTATCTAGTCCTTAAGTGCATCGCCGAGATATCTCCCAAAAGGATCCCACGCTAACACATGTCTGCAATGCGTTGGTCGCCGACGCAAAACACAATGTACTTATCTTATCTTACTACCTAAGCTATATATAAATCACACACACACATACTACTGCATAAGCTAGTTTAACTTCACAGTAGAGCTACCTAAACTCTTACATTTGAAATAAAGAATTAGTTTTAATATTGAACTCAACAAATGTAGATGTTTTTATCTCGGTTTGGTCAAGGCATCTACACATCCACTTTTACCACAAATACAATATAAAATACTCCTCGAGTGCGGGTATAATTACAGTGCCAAATAAAAGAACACATGCCCGAACACATTGTGTTTCATTCAACATTTATTATACCCGTACTCGAAGTGTAAAAGGGTATATTGTATTTGTGGTAATTGTCCCTCTGTCTGTCTGTACGTCTTGCTTGTCGCCCCACTGCTCGCAGGCTGTAAGATCTAGAGCAACCAAATTTTTCCCAGACTGATGTGATATCTCACTCCTAGAAAAGGTTTCAATATTTCGCCTCGCCCACTTCCGCTTCCAATTGTAAAGATAGCAAAACAAAAAAATTCAGAATCATAGAGAAAACCATATCTATCATGGCCCCGAATCTGGATCGGATCGGATCATGATTATAGCCACAATAGCGAAAACCATACGAAAAACTTCTCTCCCTCTCGCTCGCACTCACACAAAAACGAGTCGATTTGGTTTTTTGTATTTTGTATAGCCTGGATCTCAGAGACTATAAGAGCTAGAGTAACCAAACTTTCTGTCCAGACTCCGGTGATACCAAACCGGAACAAGTGTATTTCAAAATTTCACCCTTTCACCCAATTATGAAACTTCACTATTTTGAAGATAGGAAAATGAATACTGCAATGAATGCAGTATCGTAGAGAATGGTCATATCTACCAGATTCCCGAATCTGGTCCAGATCGGATCATTATTATAGCCACAATGATAAAATGAATTTTCAGCCCCCACCCACCGCTACAACCATACCAAAATATACATTTTTTGGAGGGTTGATAGCCGCTACTGATTCTCTCACATTCACTCACGCTCACACGCTCTGTCTCGTGCAGTGTACGTGTGTTCTTGTGACAACTTGTTCAAAATATAATCGATAGCATCTAGATAAGCGACAATAATCTGGCAACACTGTTTCATAATGTACTTATGTACTCAATTACTCATTTACTCTTCACTCTCAAATAAATGTTCAACCGAACCATTCGTGTCTCTCCGTTGGCTCCGCTTTTTATTTTCATATATACATATATCTACATAACGGAAACCCAACTTTTACATTCGTTATGGGCCAAGAGTGCGTTGTTTTTGGTTCAACAACAGACTATAAAGCGTCTATTTTTTTGAGTGTCGGTTGTACTATTGTCAATAGTTAATACAGTGCGCATTAACGCGAAACAATTAGTGTTGAGCTATTAAGCGTTTTAATAGCTATTGCAAAAGGTAGGTTTTAAATAAAGAGCCGAGGATTTCAATTGGAAATACAATTTTATTTATTATATGAGGTAGCGGCAATACGCGTGTGTAGCTGGGGTATAAAAGTGCACCGAAAACTATGATAGTTACATCCAGACTGCTTGGGGCAGGCGGACCGAATTACCCGTGCCCACAAGAGTTAGAGAACCAAAGATGCTCGGGCTGCTGCTGCTGAGCCGAGTGCGAGCGATAGATAGAGAGAGAGAGAGCGGGAGAACAGCATAGATGCTGCAGCTGTAGTAGCGAAATGAGCATAAGCGTAACCATAAGCATAAGCAATTACACTATTTACTAAAATCGGGCTGGGAAACCCGACTTCCTCCCCGTTGAAACCTGTCTTTCAACAGAATCTGCAGGGTTTCGCAGATAAATCGGATGTTGGGGTCCTGTTAAGCTCATCAACGACACGTTTTGACTCGATCACAACCTCCAGACACGACCCATCCCAGAGAGTTTCCTGAAGTATTGGTAATCCTGGCGAAAGCTTGTTGCCCAACACATAAGAGCTCAAAACAGTCTTGCACCAAACAGCAGATCGATGCCCTGAGGGTATATGATATCCTGGATCGGCGAGTGGCAGGTTTCCAGGGATCATCCAGCAGCAAGTGTTCACGCTGCGGCGGCTGCCGATCAGTGATATTAGGGACGATTACAGCAGTGATGGGAGCCGAGTATGTCGACAAACGAGAGTGAAGGCTTATTTTCACTGACATTCCATCGGTGACGAGGCTGGAGTCGCCTATTCCAGAAACGGTGGACGATTTTATCTTCCGAAGCTGAAGCTGATTAGCTAAACGGGATGTTATTAGATGCAGCTGAGAGCCGGAATCTAGCAGCGCTCGGCAAGAAACGAAGGCCCCAGAACTATTTTTGACTAGGACGGTGGCCGTGGATAATAGCACATCATCATTACTGAGATCCTGGGCAATAAGTGCAGAATATGCAGAGGCTGAAGCAGAGGACTCAGTGATGAGATGCGACGACGTGTCGTAGCACAGATCCACCTTGGGCTGCAGTAGCGTCAGGACCTCCAAAATGCAGGAGAGTGTGGTGCCTACGCCCACAGGTACGGCATTTGCTGGAGCTGCATTTACCAACCGATGGTCTGCCTTGAGGCAATTTACACACAGGAACACCTTTGGCTTCTTTATAGCGAGTTGATAGAGACAGTGCTATAAACTTCGGAAAATGATGGATTCCGTGAGCACTGTCATTGCACAGAACGCAACCTGATGTGTTTTGCTTAAAGGCAGCAAGTATGGATTTGGAATGGCTAGCTTTACTGCTCCTGCCCACCTGACCGCTCGGCGCATAGGTTGTCATAACGAAATCCACTGTTTCCAACGCCCTGCATCGCTGCTCAAAAACGAGGCCATGGACTCCCATGACGGAATCAAGTTAACGAAGGCTGAGTCCTCTAATTCCTCCCACAGGCTTGAGTCGCTGGATCCAGTTTACGAAGCAGCACCTGCACGATGATGCTTCCTGCGATCTGCTCAGGAGTGCCCAAAGCCTGGAGCGCCCGAATATGAGCGTTAAACTTGTCAGATCTCCCGAAGCATCGACACTGACCCATTCTCCACAGACTGCAGCCCCAGGATCTCAGTAATGTGCGCCTAAAAGATTAAACGACGATTATTAAACCTTTTTCCAACAAATCCAACGCTATATTATAATTGCTGTCAGAAATTTCCAGCGCACGAACTCTCCAAACGCCGAATCACGCAGGCAAGATCGTAAATGCTGGAACTTCTCAATGTTGGAGAGTCCGGATGATTGTCGATGATAGTGAAACATCGAGTAAAGTCCGTCCAATCCGCATATCCTCCACTAAATTTTGGCAATTGTATGGGAGGCAGGGACAATGCTGGTCTGCGAAGAGGTGGCGGCTGAGAACCAGCAAAACCAGAAGTTAAATTTGGTCCAGCAACCGTAGAATGCAGTGGCGTATAGCCGCTAATCCCTCAATCACGCCGAATCGAAGCGAGAGCAGTGGCAAGCGTTTCAAACCTGTCGCACAGTCCACTGTGAATCTCGCTGAAGTCCAATTCTTCGAGCTCGTTGTGCAATGTCTCAAATTGCCCGCTCAGCTTCTCAATCTGCTCCAACTTCCCCACTAGGGTGTAATAATTGCGACAGCAGCCTCATCTTCCCAAGCGGTAGTCAATCACTTTACCTTCTCACAGAGTTCCGTTGACTTCATCCTCAAAAAGACACCCTGTTTTGCTCCCTTGTCACTGTCACTATAGTGTCGTTGGCAGCGTCCATAGCAGCAGCCGCTCTAGAAACGTTCGTAGCGGGAAGAGGAACGCAAAACGAAACGTGTGTAACAAACGGGAACCTCAAGCGCAATTCGTGTATGTAAGAGCGGCTGGTGTATATGCTTGTATAGCAGCTATGTAGTCGATGGCACTATTTATAGAATGGCTATTTACAGAAGAGCGAAACAGACGATCGAACTAAAATTATTGTTTATAAATGCAGTTTGTGATTGTACTAATCAATTAATATTGCACAATCACGTCGGGGTCACCAAATGTTGAGCTATTAAGCGTTTTTAATAGCTATTGCAAAACGGAGGTTTTAAATAAAGAGCCGAAGATTTCAATTGGAAATACAATTTTATTTATTATATGAGGTAGCGGCAATACGCGTGTGTAGCTGGGGTATAAAAGTGCACCGAAAACTATGATAGTTACATCCAGACTGCTTGAGGGCAGGCGGACCGAATTGCCCGTGCCCCACTGCAAGAGGTAGAGAGAACCAAAAGATGCTCGAGCTGCTGCTGAGCCGAGTGCGAGCGATAGATAGAGAGAGAGAGAGAGAGAGCAGCGCATAGCATAGATGCTGCAGCTGTAGTAGCGAAATCAGCATAAGCGTAACCATAAGCATAAGCAATTACACTATTTACAATTCAGTGTTCAATCGTATAAGCAAACATATGTAGGTAGATTTACGTTAGGCTGCTCCACTAACTAACAACAAGTTTTTATACCTAAACATCGGGCTGGGAAACCCGACAATTGCAAACATGAATATGTCAAATCAAATTGAAAAACTTGATGAGAACAATTACGAGTATGGCAAATGGCCATGAAAAGGTGTCCTAGTAATGTCGGACTTATGGGATGTAGTGTGTGGAATTCTTGTAAAGAATGAATTAGATGCCGCAGCCGCCGAGCAATGGAATAAATTAGATCAGAAAGCAATGGCGTACATAACCTTAAATGTAAAGCCATCACAGTTTATGCACATAAAGTCGTGCGAAACATCACAAGCCATATGGAAAAATTGAAGGAGCTTCATATGCCAAAAGGACCGATCTAGAAGGTACAACTCTATCAAAAACTAATTCGACTAAATATGAATCAGGGCGACGATGTATCTTATGTAAATTTTTTTGTTGAGAGACGATTGATTGGCTGAATAGGACAAAAACTTAACGACGAGTTATAAGTCATAATGCTCTTGAGCAGCTTGCCAAATACATGGGAAAACTTTGTAGTCGCAATTGAAACGCGTGACGAGCTACAAAATTTGAAGCTAAATTAAAGTGATTAATAGAAGAAGGCACTAGAAAACAGGAAAATGCGGAACGTGAAAATCACTCAGCCACTCAAGCAGTATACACACATACACACAGAGCAGATGGCGAAAACGAAAATTTCGAAAATAACAGAGCGACGAGAAGCGCAAAGCAATTCAAGGGCAAATGCTTCAATTGCGAGAAATGGGCATCGAGCAGCGAATGCAGGTCAAAGAAAGAGGGTAAAAGTGGACAAAGAGAACAGGCAAGCAGTTTAATGCACTGCTTTGTCGGAGAGCAGCAAGAGAGAGTTTGATGCGTAGATAGTGGCGCAACATCACACATGTGTTGCGATCGCAGCATTTTCAAACTATGTTGAGAAGGAAACTTCAATAATGTTAGCTACATAATAATAAATAAAGAATAAATTCGTCTCTTCACCAGGATCTGGCAATGTTAAAATTCAAAATACAAATATGATAATCAATTTGCAAAATGTGTTATATACGTCCCCGATTTACACATGAATTTTTCTCCGTGAGTACAGCAGCTAAATTCGAAAATTCAACTATATTTGTTGGAAACGTTGCGCTAATTAAAATAAAGAGGAGAAACAATCATAAAAGCTAAGCAATAAAACAACTTGAATGTGTACAAACAGCGCTCAGAAAAAGTGCAGTTAATATGTTGAACACAATTTCGCCTGCAATGAAGTGGCATAATAGGTTTGGCCACCTTAATTTTCAAGATTTGAAACAGTTGAACGACAAGCAGCTAGTTCACGGCATGAACGTTTGCATGAAAATGGAAACTCATTGTGATATTTGCAACAAAGCAAAAATATGTGCATTGCCGTTTCATAACAAGTTAAATCGTACAACGAAGCAAGTGCTTGAGCTAGTGCACACAGATGTGTGTGGCCCAGTGAATGTGAAATCAATCGGCGGTAATCGCTATTTTGTTACATTTATTAACGATTACTCGCGCAAAGTATTTATTTACCCAATACACGCAAAATCCCAAGTTTTTGAAAAATTCAAAATATTCAAAAGTTTTGTGGAATGCCAAACAGGCAACAAAATAAAAGCTGTGCGCAGCAAAACGGTGTAGCCGAGAGACCCAATCGCACAATTATCGAAATGGCAAAAGTATGCTTATCCATGCAAAGCTGGAAGAATTTTTGTGGGCAGAAGCTGTTACCACAGCAGTTTACGTACGCAATAGATGCCCTACAAAGGCCTTAATTGGCGGTACACCATTCGAAGCCTGGAAAGGACGCAAGCCATCAGTAAAGCACCTGCGAGTATTCGGATCTGGCGCATTTGCTTTAGATAGGACCAGAAAAGCAAATTCCAGGCAAACGCAAAGAGAATATTTTTGTTGGATACTCTTTCACAGCAAAAGCTTACCGGCTGTACGACCGTAAGCAGCATATTGTGATTGATTGAAAATTTGTGGAAGGTGAGTTTAACACAAAAGCAAGGAGAACTGTTGTATTTAAGATAGAAATTACGATTTTGTGACAAGTATGTTCCGCCTTGAGTCAATTGAAGTTTTCAAATCAAAAGTCAGATGCACCATTGATAGCCGATAGTGCATAGTGATGAGTGATGAAGCACCGCCGCCGCAAGAGAATGTAGTACAGCGTGGGCCTAGCAGACCCAAAATCATCCGCACCGGTAATCGTGGCGACCGAGAAAGCAGTACCAGGCAGTACCTCAATAGTCTTTAAAACAGGTGGATGATACCGAGATACCGCAATCAGTTTCTGAAATTGCAAGGCTAATACCGCAAAAATTGAAAGATTCAATGCAAGCAGAATACGACGTCGCAGGAAAATGATACTGGCCGTTTTGTGAGCTGCCTCCAGGACAAAAAGCCATCGGCTCCAAAATGGGTTTTTCGAATTAAGAGAAACAAGGCTAATACATCGAGAAGTTGAAGTCTCGATTGTTTGCTCAAGGCTGTGGGTAACAATTTGGAGTAAATTGGGAAACGTTTTCACCTGTAATTCGATACGGAACCATTCGTATGTTATTCGCAATAGCTGCAGAAAAACAGCTGTATATACACCAAATTATTGATATATCAAATGCTTATCTGAATAGTAAACTCCACGAGACTGTATACATGAGAGACAGCCTCAAATTTTGTTGACAAGCATCATCCAGAAAAGATTCTTAAGCTACGTAAGGCGCGCACATGGACTCAAGCAATCCAGTCGAGTTTGGAACAAACTCGACGAGGTTCTGTCTGGAATGGGCTTCAAAGAGATGCAGGAACGAGGCATGCCTGTATGTCAAAAATTTATCAACAAACATTTGGCTATATTTGCAGTCTACGTCGACGATTTAATTATTGCAGAAGAATATGGCATTAATCTTCAAGATGCACGATGGCGGCCCTATACTATTTCCTTGGAATGGAAATTGAGGCAGAGACAGTGAACAAGGTGCAATTTCGATTTGCCAGAAATTGCATATTCAAACACTATTGGACATATGGCAAGAGCAATTGCCGTCCAGTCAAAGCAATAACGCTCGACCCTGGTTATCAAGTTGGCTGCATTGATGATAATTGTGTCAAGGTAAATATAACACAATATCAGTCGTTAATTGGTTCCCTTATGTATTTAGCAGTCTTGAGCCGACCGGACATTTTGCACGCAGTAAGCAAACTGTCACAACGAAATACTGATCCCCATGCAGAGCACGAGACTGCTGCAAAACACATTTTAAGGTACCTAGGAATTTTTGAAGAATTTGGGCATCACTTATCGCAAGTGTGACGAACCAGTAAGAGGATTCGCTGATGCAGATTGGGCCAACGCGACAGGCTCGATAGAAAATCGTATAGTGGCTACGCATTCTTTTTAGCCGGCAGTGCATTCTCTTACGGACTTCCAGTAAGTTGTCGCGTTGAGCAATACTGAAGCTGAATACATAGCTCTGTCTATGGCTGCTAAAAAGTCGTTTATTTACGAAGACTTCTGAATGAAATTGGTTTCTCAACTGATGGAGAGCCGTTAACCATATACGGCAACAGCATCAGCTCGCAGCATATTACTTAAAATCCGGTACATCACAAACGTACAGAAGCACATCGATATTAAGTATCATTTTGTACGCGAAAAGTAGAATGTAAATAATACTAGAATACGTAATAACAAACAGTAACGTTGCAGATCTACTAACGAAATAAAACATTAAAAAACCAAAAGCATGACGACTTTGTTAAAATACTTGAATGACAAAATTAAACATACGTTTCTTATTAATGATTATATGTAGCTTAAAATGAAGTGTTAAAAATGTAATCGATATCAGCATCTAGATACAAGCGACAATAATCTGGCAGCACTGTTTCATAAATGTACTTATGTACCACTACTCACGCATTCTTCACTCAAATAAATGTTCAACCGAACCACTCTGTGTTTCTCCGTTTGTTCCGCTATTGTATTTTCATATATACATATATCAAAAATAACGGTAATCCTAACAGAACTGATGTAGATGTAGATGACAGTGCATAAAACAAATGTAACATGTAAAGTTCCACATAAATCACATGTGTACAGACTGAGTACGGGTATAAAAGTAGAGTCGCGTTGACAGCGACTCCGTACGTTCTTTCTCGTTCGAAATGGTTTTCTATTGTGGCTATACTAATGATCCCATCCAATTCAGATTTGGGCTTCTAATAGATGTGGTCATTTTTATGATTCTGCACTTTCCGCTTTGCGATCTTTGTGGGGGCGGAAGTGGGCGGGCGAAATTGTAAAAAAACACTCTTGTATGAGTGAGATATAACATCAGTTTGGAAAAAAAATTTGGTTTCTCTATCTCTTTATAGCCTTCGAGCAATGGGCGACAAACAAGACGGACAGACGGACGGACAGACAGGGCTATATCGAACTAGGCTATTAATGCTGATCAAGAATATATATACTTTATAGGGTCGGAAATTATTCCTTCTCAATGTTTACACACATCCTCTTTTTACCACAAATTCAATATACCCTTTTTACTCTTAGAGTACGTTTATACCCGTACTCGTACTTTTAAAATTTTAATATTATATCCTGTGTTTGTATTTTTGGATATATGTAGGTGCTTTTTGAAATGCCTTGCTATTTTGGCACCTACTATATATATTTCCAATATCGAATTAATAGCCAAAACGGGTTAGGTTAGGGCGGTTGTCAGGCCAGCTATGAGACCGATACATTTAGGCCGTTTTTCAACCTGTTTTAATACCGCTTGCAATTCACGCCATTTCTGCAGTGTGGAGACGCGATTGTGAGAGTGCACAAAGCCCCTCACAATATACATATTCCCCAATATCAATACCCATTAGCCAGTAAATAGTCGTAAGGTAGGATAGGTAGGTAATAATTTAATTTACTTTTACGTAGGTCCCTGTATACAAATTTACTTGTAAACCCTCGGCAGCCCTGAGTTTTAACCCCGGCCAGCGGAACTACTTTAACAAGTGGTACCCGAGCAGGACCTTGAGGGATATTCCATTATTTTTCAGATAGGGAGATCTGGCAGACTAAAGCTCCCTGCACAGCGCGTCGCGACGACGAGAAAGTAAAGAGGAGGCAGTACCGCGGGTGACCGTTCAACCTGAATTGAATCAGGCGGGGAGATCAGAATATCAGAGGTACATCTGAGAAAACCCAACCCGTACAACGCAAAATCCTGGTGTAGGGTAAAACGGGTAGTTTCGGTACGTGCCAGGGCTGTTACCGGCAGTAGAGTTCAGCTGTGAATCGCGGACCGGGTTAAGGTTAAGCTTAACGATGTCTACTTGACACGGTGGTCGGTCGAGTTATAGGTCGATACGGTCGGTTGCCAACGAGGCTACCCACAGGAGAACCTGCACCCAGACCCTATTACGGGTCCCCACCCGGACCACCCCAAAGGTAGAAGGCACCTGCAGGCAATCTCAAGCTGTTCTCCCGACCCGGCAACCAGACACATTTGAACCATCGCGAGTGGAAGTTGGGCACAGGCCCGGCCCCCTGGCTGGCAAACAGGGCAGTGTCAGGGGCGGACACGCAGGTGAACCCGTCCGCCTTCGTTACAGAGCATCCAGCAGAGATACAAAACCAGGGTACGGACAGAGGCTTATTCCCAGACGCCAACCGGAAGTAGCTTCGCCTTCAGACCACAACCACGCCTAGACCGGGAACCTTTTACGGTACCGACCGGATCAGCTATACGGAACCCGTTCGGCAACACTTCACTGCCGCCGGTAACAGGAGACCGTAGTATCAGCACATCCTTACAAGTCGTGCTTCAGAGTAACAATTCCCCGACGACTTCACAAGAAGAACCCATGGCGTCTAGTTTGCTGGGACTGCGGAAAGGAAGCCATCCGAACAAACCGAGTGCTGCCGACGAACAAGTACGGAAACGAGCAGTGTCTCCGGCCAGTACTGGGACAGACGGAGACACCAGGATTAGATTCCCAAAACCAAAACCACTAGGGGTGAAAGAAGGAAGGATCGTGGCCAGTGACGATCTGTAGGTACGCAGTTTCCGCAACCAAAGACAGCGGCGCAACCAAGAGTTTCATCAGCGGCGAGTACATCCGGCATTGGGATGTAAGAGAGCAGTCGACGGAAGTCCTCCTCAGGATCAGGTTAGCGGATGGCACAACTGAAGACATCAAGCAGTCATAGTGGGCGTGTATCTGACTCGGGGATCGGCGAGTCGAGATGTACTTACTAGTGATGCCAGACATGCTCGACGACGTGATCCTGGGCATCGATTACTAATGCGCCATCGGGTCGACACTGCAGTGTCTATACCTTAGCCGGGCAGTGGGGCCAACGAACGATGAACGGGATAACGCACGGGACAGCAAGACTCAGACAGGAAAACTCAGAGACACGCTGTGACCACTCAGGAAAGCCCAAGGACAACGCACAGGAACACCAAGACGGCCCAGAAGGACGCCAGGAAAACACAGAGACATGCCGTGACCACACAGGAAAGCCCCAGGATAACGCTCAGGAACACCGAAACGCCACCAGATGACGTCGGGACAACACCGGGGTGCGCACAAAAGGAAGCCAGGACTATAGAGAGGACGAACGACCACCCTCCAGAGTAACGGAAAGAAAGACCGATGCCACACGAAGGGAGTCCATGATCGCACGGAGAAACCCCAAAAGAACAGAAGGGCAGTTCGGGAACACGTAGACGAGAACCAGGTCAACACCGAGGCTCATCGGAGTAGGAGACAAGAGGAACGAGCGGCCGGAGAGCCACGGCACGAGCGTGGCCCGGTTCTCCAGGATGGACATGAGACGATCCGCCCAAACACCCGGGATGGAGACGAGGAAAAAGAAGCGCGTGAGATTTGCCATCCCGTCAACCATTCGTCCCCCCACACGAGTGCTAAGAGAATGACGGAAGATTCAGGAGATCAAATCAGATCGGCACGTATCGGCCACGATGGCTCGACCATGGAACGCCGTATGGCCCAAAAAGACAGAAAGGCGAAGATTGACGAGAAAAAGATTTAACGAAATTCGATAGGCAGGCCGGAGTATCCCAGATCGCCCAACACGTCATTAAGATGAAAGACGACCGACCAATCAAGAGCCGTTACTACACGAAGAATCCGGCGATGCAGCACGTTATCGACACACAAGTCGATGAGTTGATAGAGCAAAGGATAAATGAACCGTCCAAGAGTCCTAATAGTGTACCGATAGTGCTGGAAAAAAACCAACGACTGCAGAATGTATATAGATTTCCGGCAACTAAATGGTCGATCTATACTGGATGCTTACCCCTCACCACAGATCAACCACATTCTGGAACGACTGCGAAACGCGAGGTTTATATCTACCCTGGACCCAAAAGCGAGTACTGGCAGATTCCCATGGGACCTGAAAGTCAACAATATGCGGCATTCACCGTACCCGGTAGGTTTATAACAACGGCGAGTCATGCCGTTCGGCCTACAATCGGCCGCCGCCACTTTTCAGCGTGCAGTGGATAGCGTAATCGGTCCCGATATGGTTCCATACCTTACGTCTTCGCATATCTCGACGACATCATCGTCGTCGGACCGAATTTCTAGGAACACATTCGTAACCTAGGAGAGGTATTCAGGTGGCTTCGGGCGGCCAACCTGCGAATCAACAGGGCCAAGTGCGCATACTTCCAGAGACGACTCAAGTACCTCGGACGTGTCGTTAGGTGAAGAAGGAATACATACGGATCCGGAAAAGGTAGCCGCAGTTAAGGACCTCCAACCCCCAAATCGCTAAAGGAACTGAAGCGCGCCTAGTCATGGCGGCTTCGTGGTACCGGAGATTAGTTGCCAACTTGGTTGACATCGTCCAGCCGATTACGACACTGCTAAAGGAAAAGCAGGAGATGGGACTGGGGCAAGGCACAAGATCGCCTGACGAAAGAACCGACACTAGCATGTCCGGATTTTCGGAGACGCCAGCGACGTTGGACTAGGCGCAGTAATGACGCAGAAAATCAATGCAGTGGAGAAAGTTATCGCATACGTGAGCCCGCGCATAGTGAAGACCGAGGAAAACAACACTACGACAGAAAAGACATGTCTCGCTATGGTATGGGCAAATCGAAAATTGCGCTGCTACCTCGAGGGATACACGTTCGAGATCGTCACTGTCCATTTGGCCCTGAAGTGGTTAAATTCTCTCGAGAGTCCGTCTGGTCAAATCGCTCGATGGGCCCTCGAATTGTAGCTGTTCCAATTTGAGATCCGCTACCGTAAGGAGAACCAGAACGTTGTGGCCGACGATCTGTCCCTTCAGCCACTGCCGGTACTACAAAGGTTGCAAGAGGAACCAGAGTCTTTTAAATGGTGGTCGGCAAAGTCACGAGCTGTCAAGACCACACCAGAGAAGAAATCCGGATTACACGATGGAGAATGGACAGCTCTACGGCCGCATAGGACATCGACCGGACGACGACGACGTCATCCCCTGGAAGCTGTGCGTCCCCACCGCCCACCGGAAGCGAGTCCTCAACAAGTGTCACGACGCGCCCACGGCCGGACACTTAGGAATCCGCAAGATTCTCCTTCGTCCGCGTCGCCCAGAAGTACTGCTGGCCAGATATCTTCCAGGACGTTGGCCGATATGTGAGGGTTGTGAGACCTGTCAAAAGTTAAAGGTCAGCCAGAAAAACCCGCGGGACACATGCTGACGCGGCGAGTCGTCGAATCGTGCTCCACTTTGCCGTAAGAAGGGCAATATTATACTTTTAGTTTTTTTCAACGCGTTCTCCAAATTGTGTGGAACTCATACCACTGCGCAAGGCAACGACAGCAAACCTCAATAAATCTTTTCGAGAGAGAGGATTTTTTGGGGGAAATTCGGAGTGCCCAAAACGTTTGTATGCGACAAATGCATTTGTCCCATTTACAAGCCTGGCATTCAAAGGATTTATCCAGCAGATGGGTTGCGAACTGCAATTCACGGCCCCCGTATTCACCACCGAGAACCCGACGAAAAGGCGAATCCCAACGCGAAAACAATTATTTCACAATTTTAGACAGCCAACAGAACAGGTGGGACGAGCTATCAACCCAGAAAGCCGAGCGCTTAAAGGAAATTTTTGTGGTAGTCTCGGCCAACGCCAAACGCGCTAGCGCCGATCCAGGACGGCACTACAACCTCAGGCTAAGGGAATGGCGACCCACCCTGGGAATGCAGGTGCTCATGCGGCAGCACAAACTGTCGAGGGCGACGGAAAACTTCGCGGCTAAACCCGCCCAGAAGTTTGACGGCCCCTTTAGAGTAACTTAATTCGTCTCCACCAACATCGTACGCCTGCAAACGGAGGGGCGAACGTAAGCAACGAGTCGCTAACATCTCGGAACTGAAGCAGTTCAGGAAGCCGGAGATGACGCGTGGGGAGAACAGCCCCGGACGACACCAGAAGACAACATAACAGAGAAGGAATCGACCACAGAAGACCCCAGGCATAGGGGTCAAGGAATACCGTAACTATAGAACAATCCTAGAATCTAGAGTCTTTTGTATTATATTAGAATGAATTCCCTAAAATGTAAGCTGCACGGTAGGTAGGATTTCAGAGAGTGTAGGACCATATATCTTTAAAACAATTAATTCTAGGCCTGTAAATTCAGTACGGAAAACGACGACGAAATCGCTTACGTGGGTCCGGTGGCCATTGCCGACGCCGAACGAGAAAGGGTCATGGGAAGGGCCTCACGCCTAAGACGACGGGGTCCGGAAGCTGTCCACGACGCTCCACCCTCCAGCCAAAGACGGAGACAAGACCCGAGGGACGGCCACGGTATACACCCGCCGTTCGAGCCAAGGGCCATGGAAGCGCGCAACCAGACCCCGAGACTGACGAGGAACGGGAGGATCTGGAGTATGCGACCATACGCGGAGGTCCGACGGGCCGTCATGGGTCAAATGGGCGCCCCACGGAGAGGATCCCTCAAGGCTGTGGCTCAGAGGCCGACTCAGGGTGAGCCCAGAGCAGCTTCTACGCCAACAGGCGGTCTGGTCCGGCACCCGCTTGTGAGAGGTGTAAGCGCCCAGTACGTAGCCGTTCCCCTGCCCTTCCATCTGCTCGGGAGGCTACACCACCAGCCGGCGTCCCGGGATTAACATCGCCAACAATGGCCCCTCTCTCAAGGCCCAGTGCTCCCCTTCCACTACCGGTTGTAGCCCACCTGTCGCCAGTCGCTACACCCCCTCGTCGAGGGCGAAGTGCGACACTAGACTGAACTAAGACGGACGAAAACCCGGCTCAAGTCTGGCACCCACCAGCCTCATCATTATCAAAGACCGCTCGCGGACGAGGGAATGTACGGTGCGACTCCGACGGATCCAGGAGGCAGCCACAACGCGGCCCAATAATAAAACCTTCGCCGAAAGTTGTCCACCGGACACCGGCCACAACAGTGAGCTCTCCCGGGCCCAAAGTCCACCAGCGTCACCCAGCGAGAGGGTCGGGACGGCCAAATTTTCGCCACCGCGAGAGTCGCAGATGACCTCGAACGCCATCACCGGATGCGCCAAAGCCAAGGATTAAATCCTCCGGACGGCATCGTCCGGCGCCATCGTCGACACCACCCAAAACCCGCCGACGTAAGTCGAGGAGCATTATCAATGACGTGTTTGGTGGGAGCTCAACTCCACAGACGACGAGGTGGAAAAGCCGCTATTCCGCCGCACCTACCCCGAGCTGGCAGTTCCGGAAGAGAGGTGGTGGGTCGTCCCATCGTCCCAGTTCCCCAGGATGCGGATGCAGAGGGTGCAACCGACGACAGAGGTATCAACAAAGCCAGCCGTAGCTATGACGATCGAGCGAGCCGTGATGTTTTCTGGTCCTCACCGAGACACTCCGAGGTTTCCACAACTCAGCAGTTGGTTAGCTAGGCCGTACTCTCTGGGTATCATATTCAGTCAGTAAGCTAGGGCCTGATCTCTGGTCCCCACCGAGACACACAGTTACGACCCCAACCGTAGCCAGTCGGTTAGACACGCCGAGGTGTCTACAACTCAGTAGTCGTTCAGTTAGCCAGGGCGTACTCTCCGGTTCTCTCGAGATACTCCAGTGTCCACGACTCAATATTCAGGCAGTTAGTTAGGGGGCGCGCTCTTTGGTTCCTATCGAGACAAGCCAGCGAGACCACGACCCAGTATCTGGTCAGGTAGTTAGGGCGTGTTCCCTGGTTCCCACCGAGACACGCCGGTACGGCGATCTTCTCTACCTCCTCCCCCGGTTAGACGAAATCACACTCATCCGTATTCCCCGTGTCGCGGTGTGGGTACGTGGTTCTTACCGGGTCGCACAAGTAGGTAAGTGTTACCAGAAAGGCCTCGCTACGCGGGTACGATCTGGACACTACCGACCTACCCTCTCTACGGTCTAACCGTCTCAAGGCGCGTCTCCATCCCATCGAGAGTCCCTCTATACAAATTTTCTTGTAAACCCTCGGCAGCCCTAAGATATCACCCCGGCCAGAGGAACTACTTTACAGTTATCAGTAGTTATCCCATTATTAAAATTTTGATGCTTCTCAGACAGATTGCAGAATGCAACGAGAAAGAACGTACGGGTCGCTTCGAACGCGACTCTACTTTTATACCCGTACTCAGTGATTTATGTGGAATTTTAAAATGTTTTATCAGTTTTTACATTTTACATTTTTGCTACATTCGTCATCGACATCTACATCTACACAATCTACATCAGTTCTCACAACAACAAACGTACACTGCACGAGGCAGCATGTTTGAGCGTGAGTGTGTGTGTGAGAGAATCTGCAGCCACAATCAACCCCAATAAATGACTTATGTTGCAGGGTGGGGGAATTGCTTCTGAAAATTCAGTTGATCATTGTGGCTACACTAATGATCCGATCCGAACCAAATTCAGGAATCTGGTAGATATGGTCATTTTCTACAATACTGCATTTTTGGTTTTTTTCTATCTTCCAAATTGTGGATTTTCGTCTTTTGTGGGGCCGGAAGGGGGCGGGGCGAAATTTTGAAATACACTTGTTCAGGTTTGGTATCACAGCAGTCCTGGCCAAAAAAGTTTGGTTGCTCTAGCTCTTATAGTCTCTGAGATCCAGGCTACACAAAATACAAAACCAAAACGACTCGATTTTGTGTGAGTGCAGAAAGGGATGGAGCGAAGTTTTTGCGTATGTTTTTCTCTATTGTGGCTATATTAATGATCCGATCCGATTCCGATTTGGGCCCCTGATAGATATAGTCTTTCTCTATGATTCTGCATTTTTCGTTTTCTGCTATCTTCAAAATTGTGGACGCCACAGATGTACGCCCTTTTGGGGGCGCAAGTGGGCGGGCGAAATTTTGAAACACTTTTCTAGGGTGAGATACCACATCAGACTGGATAAAAAGTTTGCTGTTTGCTCTAGCTTTTATAGCCTTCGAGCAATGGGCGACAAACAAGACGGACGGACGGACAGACGGACAGACGGACGGACAGAAATATCGACTCGGCTATTGATGCTGATCAAGAATATATATACTATATATGGTCGGAAATTACTCCCTCTATGTTACAAAACATCCCTTTTACCACAAATACAATATACCCTTTTACTCTTCGAGTACGGGTATAAAAACATAACAGGGGTTCCACCGTTTCCTCCTCATCCTCGTCATCCTTAAGCTGTGGAAAAATCATTGTGGGGTCACTTAGTCTGTCTGCATAGGTGCAAATTATCACCGTAACTCCACTGCAGCTCTTTCTGCTAAGCATACATAGCTCTAATGTGCGTTGTCTATTTATAGTCTGTGAATCTAAAGTACTCTGTGTACTCCGTCGGAACGAATTGCTGTAATTTCTGAAGGCATTCGACAGCATTTTGCGCATCATTTGGTCTGGTGCGGAAAGCAGCCTGAGGGTTATGGCTTAAGCTCGTTGAATCTTGTTCAGTTGTTTGGTGATGGTCCTTGTTAGGGTAGGCCACCAGAGTGTGACGCCGTATGGTAGTGTTGGTCTAACTATTGCTGGAAATATCCATTGGACCCCCAACTAACTATTGCAAGATATATCCATTGGACAATGGATATTGGCCAATGGCCTTTTGCAAGTTTAGAGGACTATCGTGACCTTCTTCATTATACCCGTACTCGAAGAGTCAAAGGGTATATTGTATCTGTGGTAAAAAGTGGATGTGTGTAACATGCAACAGGAATAATTTACGACCATATATATATATATATATATTCTTGATCAACATAAATAGCCGAGTCGATATAGCCATGTCTGTCCGTCTGTCTATCTGTCTGCCTGTCTGTCCGTCTTATTTGTCGCCCATTGCTTGGAGGCTATAAGAGATGGAGCAACCACATTTTTTTGCCAGACTGATGTGATCTCTCAATTCAAGAAAAGTTTTTAGATTTTCGACCTGCCCACTTCCGCCCCCACAAAGGGCGAAAATCTGTGGCGCCCACATATTAGAAAATAATCGAAAACCCTAGTCCCGTAGTACAATTAAAAGGATTTGAAGGTGTTTAATACACAGCTAATGTTCCGTTATGTGAGGAAGTGCGCCATCGATGTAGCCGGCCTACACCTGGGAGCTCTTCCGGCTAAGTGGTGGTACACCCAGGAAAATGTGTATCGAGTAGGATGTGTGGTGAATCTTCTCTAGAAATTTACCACGTACTATCGTTACTTCCCTACTAATGATTTTGAGATGATATTCCGCAACCTTGCTGCTTCTGTCTATTCCTATACTTCTTTTCTCTGGCATAGGGCCAGACTCTCTTTGTAGTCTTCCCAGTGTTTCTCCTCGTTGGCGCATTTTCCTCTTTGGAAGGGAGTCCTGCAGCTCCTACGTAGGAATTCTATTTGTTTTAACCACCAGGAGTTTTACTTTGTTATCCTTGATTCCGTGAATCTTTCCACTAGCCGATTTAAATCGTATTGAGTGTCCGGACAAGTTGGTGCTATGGGGGGAGTAGGTCCATTGTTTTTCTATATATAGTCAGTTGGTTAAGGGCACTTGACAGATGGAATCCATTTCGCTATTTCGAAAATTGAGGAGCAGTAAGATATTTAGGTGCCAGAATGCGGGGACGAATTTAACCATCTTTTGGAGCTACAATCAGCTTCTACAAGCTAAAATCAGACATTGTCTTCTACCACCCAAGGCTTATAGACAAGGACTATATCCGCTCCGCTTGCATCCAAGCGAAATATATGATCAGCGGATCCTTTTTTACATTGGTGGAAATAGATACAGAAGTCACAGAAACATCCTTAAAATTAATCTCCGCCACCGTTGTCTCGGCGTCTGTGTCGTCGGTGATGTCCTCTTGACTCAAAGTCTCGCGGGCAGTGACTCCTTCTTGATGAAGGCCACCACCTAGTTTGAGGGAACCTGCGTTGTCTCAACTTTGACGACCATCCGTCCATAAAACATCGTTAGGATGGGTTCCGGCTCCTTCAATAAGACGGGCCCCCAATTTATTGCCCTTTATCTAATGAGAACTTCGCGCCAGTCTACAGCGACTTCTCCAACTGACGCTATCCCTGCAGGCTCGTCTTCGCAGGATCGACTGTCTTTAGTCACTGCACAGATGTGCTGGACATCTCAGTGGCGTTCTGGCGATAGAGACTACTAACAGCGCTCCTTATCTTGGCATATGTAAATGTTTTGGCTTGGGCGCTTGTCGATGGCAGATCTTCTCTCCCAAGTTTACAAGCAGGTAGAGGTACGAGGGTTGCTATTTATATTTTTGGCCTAACTATGAAAGCCCCAACTTAGGCGTTTGAAAATGGTTTTATTATTTCTCATAATATTCTCCTTGATAATTGAAATACTTTTGCATTCGACTAAACCAATTTTACAGCTTTTTTCCCGTCCGAATGAGAGACCTCTAAAACATGCATTTTGAATGCATCAACCGCTTTTTCTGGCGTCGTAAACCGTTGACCGCGAAATTTATTCTTGATGTTAGGGAACAAGAAGAAGTCATTGGGGGCTAAGTCAGGACTGTGCGGCGGGTGACCCATCAATTTCACGTTTCGGTCGGTCAAAACTGGCTTTGTCTATGCCGATTAGTGAAAGCTAACATTGGCATGGTGAAGAAGGCTTTGTGTCTTTTTGTTCATTTTTCGAATTTCACCGAAAACTTCTTGGGTTGCAAACCAATCAGAATTAACTTTTTACGTTTCTCTAAGGCCACTGTAGACACATGACCATTAATGCCGAAAAATCAGGGCACCATTTGTTCGCTTTGCAGGCGAACAACTTTTTTTGGATTTGGTTCATTTTTTAGTCGTATAGCAGCCCTAGATTATATAGCCTTTCTGCGATAGATCATCGGTTCGCTCCAGCGCTTCTTGCCGAACAGGATTTCGCTGCAGTGCAGCGGGTTAGGCCAGGCCTTAGGAATGTTGCTTTCTCTGTTTGGGATTTCTCCCTGTTGGCAGTTGCGGAAAGCCAAACTCGTTTGTGTTTTGTATTTTCTTAGATTCCATTGTATTCCTATGACTTGAAAAAAAAGGTAAAAGTCCGTCCGCGCAAAGATTGACGTTAGCCGTAAAAGGCACACTTGGAACAAAGAACTGCCAGTTTTGCCAGGACTGGGCTAGTTTTTATTCAGTGTTCCCAGCCATGGAGACTCCCGGAACAGGCCGAATAACACTTTTAGTCCAGCTCCGTGTGAGGTAAGTGTGGTTGGGGTGTGGGTCGGTAGTGTGTGGGGAAGGGCAGGGTGTGAGCTACTGAGGAGAGGCTGTCCAAAACTGCTTATTTTCGGTACTCTTCTCCAGAGAAAACGAAGTTGAATTTCTTTGGGATGCCCATTTATTCGTCCTACCAACCGAGGTAGGACGTTCGCTATCCGCAATTTGCGACACGTCTGTTGGCCTCAGCTAGGCCCCTCTGAGCCACCTCAGAACTCGCTGGGTCATCAGACTTACTTGAGTCAAACGTTATGAGCTTTATATGCTGGCGGCAGAAACCAATGGCTCGGCCAGATAAATAAATTTTGCCAGGCCAGATAAATTCACAATTAGGGTTCGATAAAAAAAAATGCGGCGAAAGATTAGCATATAACTTTTAGAACTAAGTTCGGCACCGTCGAGCCGATCCCGGCTCCAGTCGCAGAGGCAGGTGCAGAGCGCCCATTTAACAGCGAAAGCGTATTTCGGATCATTATCGTTTACACAGTTGTGGTTGAACTTATACAAATCGAGAATATTACATTTTATCTTATAAGCAACACAAGTAGTATTTCAATCTATGATGCCTTGCTAGCTGCTGGACCAAACAGGTGCATTAATTAAGCGGCGTTGAGGTAACATTTTTTGACCAAACCTCTGAAAATCCATTGGTCTCGGGTATGATGGATTGCTTTCGTCCTATATCGATAGCTGGCATATCGATTAGAATACGCATTAAATAGAGAAGATTCCAATACGATAATTTGTTAGACAATTGTAATAACGATGAACAGTCGGGTCTTCTGACATTTCAGCTTGCTGATTGAAGACCTTTCGAACAAATCAAGACATCTTCATAAAACAAACTGCATTTGGAAGAAAAATTCCAAAATGTAACTACGTTTGGTTTCTAGATTGTAAAAAAGAGCTTAAGGTTAACGTGGAATTTGAAAATATTTTATAATTTTGTATATTTTACCATTTAAATTTTTCTGCTTCATCTGTCATCTACATCTATAGGTCAAGCGAGGTAAAGGGCAAGCAGAGTTTGTGAGTGATTGAGGGGCCAAGCTTTTTGGCACCTATTTATTTTCAAATCAATTAAAACAATTAGATTCAAACGTTATAAAATGCTTATTTATTCAGGCGGCTAGCGAAAGCCAATTGCTCGCTCTTTGCCAGGCCGGATAAAGTACACAACGGGGGCTCGGTATGCAACCTATGCGGAGAAAGATTAGCATAGAACTAACTGAGGCAACGACGGTCGATCAACGCTAGAGCCGAAGCGGCAGGTGCAGAGCGCCCTTTAACAGAGAGAGCGCAGCAGCACTGCCGAACGCTGGAGACGACATAATTTTTAGGGTTTTACATGCTCTTATACAAATACATAACTTTACATTAACTTGACGCTTAACCAGCCGCTGGCCCGAACATACTCCCCGTTGGAAGCTCGCCTTCAACTGACTTCTCAAGGGGCATCAAGCACAGCCGAGTAACAGCCCTCCCGATGGCTCCTGAGGCCGTCCTTAAGTCAGCCACGCGGCACACTCCATCCTTGCCTTTGACGACGTCGACCACTCTAGCCAGTGGCCAACGCATTGAGGAAGATTCTCGTCCTTCACCAGGACGACATCGTTCACGCAGAGGTTTTGCGTAGCCGTACGCCACTTCGAGCGCTCCTGCAAAAGAGTCAGATACTTTCGCGACAGCGCCCGCCAGAATGTCTGCTGAAGTTGAGTGACCCGCTGCCAACCATCCAGACGATTGTAGTTGAGCTTCGTTAGATCAGGCTCGAGAATTGCTTCGTGCGGGCCCCCCAAAAGCAGATGAGCAGGCGTCAACACATCCAAGTCATCAGGATTTTCTGAAAGCGAGAGCAAAGGGCGAGAATTAACAATTGCCGTGATCTGGCAGATCAAGGTACGCAGCTCGTCGAAGCTAAGGACGGATGGCCCAACTGAGCGGTACAAATGATGCTTGGCGGTCTTCACGGCCGCTTCCCCACAATCCGCCAAAGTGCGGAGAGCGCGGCGGGATGAAATGCCAGTCGATTCCGTCAGCCAAACAGGATTCATGGACCTCCTTCATGGGCGAGTCGCTTAGAAGAGCCTCTTTAGCTCCAGAAGCTCGTTCTTGGCTCCAACGAAGTTTGTCGCATTATCTGACCAAATTTGACTTGGCCTTCCTCGAATGGACGTGAACCGTTTTAATGCGCCTAGGAACGATGCGGTGGTAAGATCCTTAACAAGCTCCATGTGAATGGCCTTAGACGTGAAGCATATAAACACGCTTATGTATCATTTGATTGGAGGCCTACTGCGGATTTCTGACCGGTAGAAAAACGGTCCACAATAGTCCACTCCAGTTACTTCGAAGGCCCGGGATCCTTCCAGACGCTCCTTTGGCAAGTCTCCCATAATGTGTTCAACGATGCGTGGCCTCGTCCTGAAGCATCTCACACACTTGTTAACCACCTTTGAAACGGCCTTGATTCCTCCAATAGGCCAATATTATAATCGAATTTTGGCAAGCAAGGCGCGAGGTCCGGCGTGGAGGCTCCGTTGATGATAATAGTTTATCACTGCAGCCGTCACGGGATGATCCTTGGGCAGAATAAGCGGGTGCCGAGCACTAAATGGGAGCGATGAGTTGCCGAGCCGACCTCCAACTCGAAGCAAACCAGCCGGATCGATGAACGGAGAAAGCGAACTGATGGAGCTAGACTTCCTGACCTGCCCATTGCGCCTAATCTCCTTTATGTCCGACCACAAACTTGCCAGCTGAATATGCCGAACTAGAAGATGCGTTCCTTGCTGAATGTCAGAAACCGTGAGTCCAGGATGCCTAAGACGATGAATGAATTTATGCATGTAGGCAAATGTGCGCTGCATGCCAAAGAATGAATTTGCAAATTTGCATCCGGGAGTGAGATCAGCATGTGGAGAAACGATCAGCAATACACGCTTGCGAAGCTCAATGGTCGGAGTTTCAGAAACGGGAGATGCAGGCCACTCATCCTTAGATCCCAACAAAAACGACGGGCCGTGAAACCACAGCTCTGACTGGATGAGGTGACTGGGAAGCGAGCCTCTCGAGAGGATATCAGCGGGATTCAACGATGTGGGAACATAGTGCCATGCCATGCCTTGCGTCAACTCCCCGAATTGTTGCCACTCGATTTGCCACGAAAGCCTGAAATTTGGCTGGCTCATCCCGTATCCAAGCGCCGTCGACGAATCCGACCAGCAATGAAACTGGCCTGGGAAGATTCCAGTCTCCCCTTAGGTTGTGCATAACCTTCGCAAGCAAATGGGCTCCACTCAATTCAAGCTTTGGAATTGACAATGATTTTAGGGCGCCACTCGTGACTTTGAGCACAAAACATTGCTCGACGACTCCCCCTCTGCCTGACACGACATATACGCACGCACCATATGCCTCCATACTGGCATCACAAAATCCATGGATCTCTAAAACTGCACTGGAAGGACAAGGACAAGGCGAGGAAATGAGATTCGAGAGATGCTGGCCGGTAGACTCTCATCCCAGTGCAAGTTTTTCTCTCCAAAGCTGCTGAAGGAAAATCTTGCACCTGACAATAACAGGATTAATCAATCCAAGAGGGTCGTAGAAACGCGCAATCGTTGACAAAACCGAACGCTTGAGGGCCTTGAATTTGTGTCCAGCGCAGACAGGGCAAACAGCAGCTGATCTGACGCAGGGTCCCCAAAGCTAAACCAAGAGTTTTTGTGATGTCGCTTCCATCATGAAACCGCAGAAACTTCCCACGTCGCCTTCCGGAATTCCATCAAGCACCTCCTGGCTACTCGAGCACCATTTTCTAAGCTTGAAGTTTCCGCACGAAAGTAGACTTGAAGTTTGGCGCATCTTTTCCTTTGACCTCTGCGACCGAGATGCCGCCAGAGATGAGATCATCGACATAAAACTCCTGTTTCAGAGCAGCTGAGCCAAGAGGGTATGGCTCATCTTCGTCGATGGCCAGCTGGTGCATTGAGCGGATAGCTAAAAACGATGCAGCCCTCGTACCGTATGTGACGGTGTCTAATGTGTAGACCTGAACATCGGACTGGATGGAATCTCGCCAAAGGATACACTGGAGATAATTGTCAGGTGGAGATACCCTTACGCAGCGGTACATTTTTACAAATGTCACCCGTGAGAGCGACGGGATATGTGCGGAACCGGATCAGAATGGTAAACAATGCCGGCTGAATAACAGGACCTGTCATCATCACATCATTTAAGGAGAATCCAGTTGATGTAGCTGCAGAGCCATCGAAAACGACACGGAGTTTTGTCGTGGTGCTGTCCTCCTTTAAAACGCAGTGATGAGGCAGAAAAAATACTTGCAGCGGTTACGTGAGTCAGGATGGACTTCGGACATATGCTGCAAGTCAATGTACTCCTTCATAAAAAGCCGAGTACCGCTCCTTGAGCGTGGGATTACGATCCAGTTTTCGTTCCAAACTGAGGAATCGTCGGTAAGCCTGAGTATAAGATTCTCCTCCTAAGCGATCGGCATCATGCTTTAAAGGCAACCTAACGGAGTACTCCCCCGATGGCAAACGTGAAAGGTGGCTTACGAAATGCGCCTCACAATAATCTACTTCTTCCTTTGTACTTAAAGCAGCCTCCACACAATCTTCGACTTCCCAAAACATACGAAGAGTTTGATCCAACCTTGCATTCATTCTAGCCTACGAATCCGAAGAAATTTGAATTCCCAAAAGCGACGAACTTGATACCCTCTGTCCACCTCCAGATACGATCCACCCAAGCCGGGTCTTCTGCAGAAGCGGCAATCCGTCTAGGAGTTTGATTTGCCCTATGCAGAGAAGGTCATAAAATATGCTCGCGCCAATGAGGAGATCTACTCGCTGAGGATTAAAGAACGCAGGATCGGCAAGCTGAATATTGGAGGGAATGTTCCAATCGGCTACATTAACTGCCAGACTTGGTTGGCTATCTGTGATTGTGGGGGCGATGAGAGCAGTGAGCGTGGTCGAATAGTCCGAAGTGCGGGACTGCATGCAAATGCTCACGGTGGATCCCTCAGTAGACACGCTAGTATCGCCAAGACCAGAGACAAGGGCAGACGATTGAGTTCTCCTAAGCTGAAGCTGCTGGGCGAACCTAGAGGTCACGAGATGAAGCTGGGATCCTGAATCCAGAATGGCGCGACACGGAACCAAAACGCCCGATCGATTCTTCACCAGAACGACAGCCGTAGCCAGCAGCACAACATCGGAGTGGAGACCTTGGGCAGCAAGAGAGGTAGACGCATGAGACGGCATACTGCCAGTAGAATACTGAACCGGCGAAATAGGTGCTGGTTGTACTGCACCTTCTAGAGGAGAAACAGCTGGGGAGCTTTGCGCTATGGATGAGTCGAAGTGTAACAAGGTATGATGCCTTCTTCCGCAAACTCTACACTGGCCACCGGTACATGCACGAGTCCGATGACCCGACTTTAAACAATTGAAGCAAAGTGAAAGCTTCTTCACTTCCTTATGACGAAGAAAGGGAGATAAATTTGTGAAAATGCTGCACGAGTATATTCCGTGGCCCAATGAATGGCAGAAAGGGCATCCAGATGGGTTGGCGAAAGAGTTAGAGGCAACAAAAGTTTTCTTTGGATGTGTATTCTGGCTTTTTCCCACCTGAGCGCTACCAGCGTGTGTCGCTACAGCGTATTGCACGTGTTCCATCTTCTGGCATCTCTTCTCCAGGAAATCATAGAACTCCCCAGCTGTGGGTATCCTGTCCGATGACGCACTCTCCTCCCATTTGGCTTGTGTCTTGGCATCTAGCTTTTGTAGCAGCATGTGAATTATCATGCATCCAGATATCTCCTCAGCACTTCCCAATGTCTGCAGGGCACGCGTATGCAAGTTGACTGCGTCTGAGAACTCCCCTTCAGCCTTTAGCAGAAGGCGAATCTACCTTCTTGAGCCCAAGAATCTCCTTGATGTGTGCCTGGAAAACAAGTCGTTTGTTATTAAAGCGTTTGCTAAGTATATCCAGAGCCACGCGATAATTGGCACTGGAGAGCTCCAAAGATCGAACCGAATCCAGGGCCGCATCCGAGAGACATGAGCGAAGATGTTGGAACTTCTCGATTTCACTGAGGTCGGATCTCCTTCGATGACCGAATTGAACACTGCAATAAAATCCGCATATTCCACATAGCCGCCGGAGAAGTTAGGAAGCTTAAGCTCAGGAAGCCGCTGCTTGTGAGCCATGATGATGGTATGACCTCCAGAGTTGTTTGGCAGGCTAGTGAAATGAGCGGCTACGCGTAGGTGTCCTAATTAAAGAGCCGAAAGCAGCTCAGCTTTCAAAGAAATGAACAGGGCATCGAATGTTTCACGCAGCTCACTTCCAATCTCGTTTTCATCCAGCGATTCCAGTTCATTATGGGACTTGTTGAACTCCTCACGCATTTCCGCCAACATATCGAGGCGCACATCTATTTCGGACGCATTTAGTTTATCAATTTTATTTCCCGAGAATGATTCGCCAAGACGGTGCAGGCGATCATGCAGGGACTGAACTTTACGTTTGTAAAGCCTCAGCCTTTTTCACACATCGCAATATTTTCACCCGCGACTGTATTCGGCTCGTTGTCCATGCTAAGCGGTGTAATGCAAACGAAACAACGGAAAATGTAAGACCGCTTAAGCAACGTCGAACAGAGCGGGAGCGGGAATGGAAGAACGAAAAGTCAAGAACCGCGGCTGCAGCGGCGCAGGGGCAATGGAGATTAGGCGATTAAGCAACGGAATATTCGACAAACGGAATGTCTCACTGAGCTTGCACTTTAACTGTTTTATTGGCACAAAATGTAATTGCTTGCCGTTACACTGCACAGCAAAAGAATATATTGTTCGATTTTTAATAGTTTTAACAAAACACGATTTAAATTGCAGTTAAATCACGTCGGGGTCACCAATGATTGAGGGGCCAAGCTTTTTGGCACCTATTTATTTTCAAATCAATTAAAACAATTAGATTCAAACGTTATAAAATGCTTATTTATTCAGGCGGCTAGCAAAAGCCAATTGCTCGCTCTTTGCCAGGCCGGATAAAGTACACAACGGGGCTCGGTATGCAACCTATGCGGAGAAAGATTAGCATAGAACTAACTGAGGCAACGACGGTCGATCAACGCTAGAGCCGAAGCGGCTGGTGCAGAGCGCCCTTTAACAGAGAGAGCGCAGCAGCACTGCCGAACGCTGGAGACGACATAATTTTAGGGTTTTACATGCTCTTATACAAATACATAACTTTACATTAACTTGACGCTTAACCAGCCGCTGGCCCGAACAGTGAGCTAGAAACAGAATGAGTAGTGACTGAACGGGAAGGGGCTAAAAACTGAAAATTAAGTTCATCATTCTGGCTATAATAATTATCCGATTTGACCCAGATTCGCCAATCTGGTAAATATGATCTTTCTCTACGATACTGCACTTTTTCCGTTTTCTTCTATCATCAAAGTGTTGTACTTTTGTCGTTTGTTGTGTCGGAAGGGGCGTGTAAAATTCGGAAATACACTTGTAGCAGTGGAGATATCACATGAGTCTGGAAAAAAAAATTAGGTTTCTCTAGTTCTAAGTTTTTTTTTTATTCTCGAAGAAAGCCTTTGTTTCTTATTCATAATGCTTTTGTTTTTTAGATGACGCTGAGTGTGAACTAAACTGCATGCCATTGGGAATGAAGTACTATGCAACTTTGAGCGAATCTGTTATTAATGGGACTCCTTGTAAACGGCCAGCAGAATATTATCGCCTTAATTTCTTGGGACGCGCTTTTATGCGTTGATGGTGTTTGCAAGGTGAGTCTTAACATTTAAATATATTCCACAAAATTATCTTTCCATCTCTATGCCCTTGAGTTATATGTGCATAATTCTTAAGTATTTATAAATAAACTAGCACTTACTTCTCGCTGCTTACTTCTTTAATTTTTACGAGTAGTAATTATACCCGTACTCGAAGAGTAAAATGTATTGTATTGGTGATAAAAGTGAATGTGTGTAACACTCACAAGGAGGCGTAAAAGTATATATTACTTAATATACATAAAGTATATATAATATATTCTTGATCAGCATCAATAGCCGAGTCGATATAGCCATGTCGGTCCTTCCGTCGTGTTTATCGCCCATTGCTCGGAGGTTATAAGAGCTAGAGCAACCGAATTTTTTTTCCGAAAAAATTTCGCTCCGCCCACTTCCGCCCCCACAAAAGAACGCACATCTGTGGCGTCCACAATTTAGAAAATAATATAAAACTAAAAACGCAGAACCATAGAGAAAAGACCATATCTTTCAGAAGCTCAAATTAGTATAGCCACAATGGAGGAAACCATTTTGAGAAACATCATTCCCTCTCGCTCGCACTCACATACAAACGTGTCGACTTTGCGTTACGTACAAATGAACGCCTGGATCTCAGAGACTATAAGAGCTAGAGCAACCAAACTTTTTGTCCAGACTCCTCTAATATCACTTCAGTGCAAGTTTATTGCAAAATTTCGACACGCCCCTCCCGCCACCACAAAAAAAGACGATAATCCATAATTTTGAAGATAGAAGAAAACGATGCAGTACTGTAGAGAATAGCCATATCTACCTGATTGTGTTGTTGTGAGGAGTGATGTAGATGACAGACGGCAGAAAAATGTATTCAATATGTACAGGATTGAACAGTAGAAAATATAAAACTCATCAAAAGTTATACAAGAGAAACAACAGTACATTTTGTTATTGCTGGATATGTAACACTACGAGTATATAAGCGAAAACCATACGAAAAAACTTCACTCCCTCTCGCTCGCACTCACACAAAAACGAGTCGATTTGGTTTATTGTATTTTGTGTAGCCTGGATCTCAGAGACTATAATAGCTAGAGCAACCAAACTTTTTGTCCAATCTCCTGTGATACCACTTCAAGTGTTTTTCAAAATTTTGCCACGCCCCCTTCCGCCCCACCAAAATATGTAAGTCCACAATTATGAAGACAGCCAAAAAAAAAACGAAAAATGCAGTGTCGTAGAGAATGACCATATCTACCAGACTCACAATCTGGTTCATATTGGATCATTATTATAACCACAATGATGACATTAGTTTTCAGCTGCGAGCCTCCCACCCCCATCAAAGGGGTCAAAAAAAGTACATTTTGTTTGTTTGTAGCGGGCGCGCGGGGAAAAACTGCTGAAAATTCATTTCTTCATTGTGGCTACAATAATGATCCGCTCTGAACCATCGGCCAGAAAAACGTTTCAAAATTTCGGCTCGCCCACTTCCGCCCCCACAAAGGGCGCACATCTGTGGCGTGCACAATTTTAAAGATAGCAAAAACAAAAAATTCAGAATCATAGAGATAAGCCATATCTATCAGGGGCCCCGAATCTGGATAGGATCGGATCATTATTCCAGCCACAATAGCGAAAACTATACGAAAAAAAAAACTTCACTCCCTCTCGCTCGCACTCACACAAAAACGAGTCGATTTGGTTTATTGTATTTTGTGTAGCCTGGATCTCAGAGACTATAACAGCTAGAGTAACCAAACTTTCTGTCCAGACTCCTGTGATACCAAACCTGAACAAGTGTATTTCAAAATTTCGCCTCGCCCCCGCCGACCCACCGAAGACGAAAGTCCACAATTTTGAAGATAGAGAAAAACGAATGTAGTGTCGTAGAGAATGACCATATCTACCAGATTTGGTTCAGATCGGATCATTATTGTAGCCACAATGATCAAATGAATTTTCAGCAGCGATTTTCCCCGACCCTTTGCAGCGTAAGTCATTTATGGGGATGATTGTCGCTACAGATTCTCTCTCTCGCTCACACACTGCTCACACGCTTGGCCTTGTACAGAGTACGTGTGTTGTTGTGAGAACTGATGTAGATGTAGATGTAGATGACAGATGCAGCAAACAAATGTAAAATGTAAAATGTAAAACTGATGAAACATTTGAAAATTCCACATAAATCACATGTGTACTGACTGAGTGCGGGTATAAAAGTAGAGTCGCGTTTAAAGCGACTCCGTACGTTCTTTTTCTCGTTATACCCGTACTCGAAGAGTAAAAGGGTATATTGTATTTGTGGTAAAAATGGATGTGTGTTACATAGAAAAGGAATCATTTCCGACCCCATAAAGTATATATATTTTTGATCAGCATCAATAGCCGAGTCGAAATAGCCATGTCTGTCCGTCCGTCCGACCGTCTTGTTTGTCGCCCATTGCTCGGAGGCTATAAGAGCTAGAGAAACCAAATTTTATTTCCAGACTGATGTGATATCTCTCTCCTAGAAAAGTGTTTCAAAATTGTGCCCAGCCTACTTCCGCCCCCACAATTGCGCACATATGTGGCATCCAGAATTTTAAAGATAACAGAAAACACAAGGCCGATCGGATCGTTAGTATAGCCACAACGGAGAAAACCAACCGGAAAATTCAGAATCATAGAGAATCGGATCCTTAATATAGCAAAATTATAAATAGAAGAGGCATCGTTCCCTCTCGCTCTCTCTTACACACCAACGCGTCGCTTTGTTGCTTGTATTTTTTATACCCGTACTCGAAGAGTAATAGGGTATATTGTATTTGTGCTAAAAGTGGATGTGTGTAACATAGAGAAGGAGTAATTTCCGACCATATAAAGTATCCCTGATCAGCATCAATAGCCGAGTCGATATAGCCCTGTCTGTCCGTCCGTCTGTCCGTCTGTCCGTCCGTCCGTCTTGTTTGTCGCCCATTGCTCGAAGGCTATAAGAGCTAGAGCAACCAAACTTTTTATCCAGTCTGATGTGGTATCTCACTCCTAGAAGAGTGTTTCAAAATTTCGCCCGCCCACTTCCGCCCCCACAAAGGGCGCACATCTGTGGCGGCCACAATTTTGAAAATAACAAGAAACTAAAAAAATGCAGAATCATAGAGACAGCCCATATCTATCAGGGGCCCAAATCTGAATCGGATCGGATCATTAATATATCCACAATAGACAAAAACATACGCAAAAACTTCGCTCCATCCCTTTCGCACTCACACAAAATCGAGTCGTTTTGGTTTTTCGTATAAATGAGCGCCTCGATCTCAGAGACTATAAGAGCTAGAACAACCAAATTTGTTGCCTAGACTCCTGTGATATCGCTTCAGTGCAAGTTTATTTCAAAATTTTGCCACGCCCACTCCCGCCCCCCCAAAATACGAAAAAATACACAATTTTGAAGATAGAAAAAAAAAAAAAATGCAGTTTTGTAGAGAATGACCATATCTACCAGATTCCCGAATTTGGTTCAGATCGGATTATTATTGTAGCCACAATGATCAAATGAATTTTCAGCTGCGAGCTTCCCCTTCCACTTGCGGCGTAAGTCATTTATGGGGTTGATTGTCGCTAATGATTCTTTCGCGCACGCACACTTACGCTCAAACATGCTGCCTCGTGCAGTGTACGTGTGTTGTTGTGAGAAGTGATGTAGATGAAGCAGATGTAGATGACTGATGTAGCAAACAAATGTATGATGTAAAAACTTATAAAAATTTGAAAATTCCACATGAATCACATGTGTGCTGACTGAGTACGGGTAGAAAAAGTAGAGTCGCGGCAACAGCGACTCCGTAAGTTCTTTCTCGTTATCGCCTGGATCAGAGACTATAAGAGCTAGAGAAACCAAAATTTCTATCCAAACTCCTGTGATACCACTTCAGTACAAGTGCAAATCGAAATTTCGCCACGCCCCTTTCCGCCCCCTCAAAAGACGAAAGTCCACAATTTAAACGAGAAAGAACGTACGGAGTCGCTGTTGCCGCGACTCTACTTTTTATACCCGTACTCAGTCAGTACACATGTGATTTATGTGGAATTTTCAAATGTTTTATCAGTTTTTAAATTTTACATTTTTATGCTACATCAGTCATCTACTTCTACTAATCTACTTCATCTACATCACTTCTCACAACAACACACGTACACTGCACGAGGTACCATGTGTGAGCGTGAGTGTGCGTGTGAGAGAATCTCTAGCGTCAATCATCTCCATAAATGACTTATGCTGCAAGGGGGTGGGGAAGCTCGCAACTGAAAATTCATTTGATCATTGTGGCTACAATAATCAATGATCTGAACCAAATTCGGAATCAGGTAGATATGGTCATTCTCTACAATATTTCATTTTTGGTTTTTTTCTATCTTCTAAATTGTGGATTTTCGTCTTTTGGTGGAGCGGGAGTGGGCGTGGCAAAATTTTGAAATAAACTTGCACTGGAGCGATATCACAGGAGTCTAGGCAGAAAAATTTGATGTTCTAGCTCTTATAGTCTCTGAGATCGAGGCGCTCATTTGTACGAAAAATCAAATCGACTCGATTTTGTGTGAGTGCGAAAGAGAGGGAGCGAAGTTTTTTCGTATGTTTTTCTCTATTGTGGCTATATTAATGATCCGATCCGATTCAGATTTGGGCCCCTGATAGATATGGGCTGTCTCTATGATTCTGCATTTTTCGTTTTCTGCTATCTTCAAAATTGTGGACGCCATAGATGTGCGCCCCTTTGTGGGGGCGGAAGTGGCGGGCGAAATTTTAAACTTTTTCTAGGAGTGAGAGAACACATCAGACTGGAAAAATTTGTATGCTCTATCTCTTATAGCCTCCGAGCAATGGGCGACAAACAAGACGGACGGACGGACGGACGGACAGATGGACACACGGACAGACGGACGGACAGACAGGGCTATATCGACTCGGCTATTGATGCTGATTAAGAATATCTATACTTTATAGGTCGGAAATTATTCCTTCTCTATGTTACACACATCCACTTTTACCATTGAATACAATATACCCTATTACTCTTCGAGTACGGGTATAAAAATAGAAATTAACGAAAAATGCAGTATCGTAGTCTCCATATATACCAGATTATTGAATCTGGTTCAGATCGGATCATTATTATTGCTACAATGATAAAATTAATTTTCAGCAGCGAGAAAATTCCACATAAATCATACTGACTGCGTACAGGTATAATAGTAGTGTCGAGTTAACGGCGACTCCACACATTCTTTCTCGTTTGACTTTTTGGTTGAGGTACTCTTACTTTCTCCCTCTCACGAGTTGAGAATTGCCTGTTGGGGAAGTAGGCATGCAATCAAAATTCGTGTTTGATTTTTCTCGATTCAGATAAACATAAATACATAAGCTTATATACAAATAATAAAGTTTAATTATAAGATGAGACATATAGAAACTGAGTAGCGGGTATCTAATTGTCGAGGCCCGCCCAACTAGAAAATAACGTTCTGATTGGTCTACTTTTCCTTTGTTATTCGAAATAAATAAATCATTTTTAAAAATTAGTATTCGTTGCGAAGTGAAATACAGCGAACGTATGTGTCAGGCGATCGGAAATGTTAAATAGCAGAAATATTTAAAATACAAAAAGTTTCAATAATACAAAAAAACAAATTATAGTGCCAATTTACGAAATCATAGTGCGTTTTGCTTTTTATGCCTAAAAATGTAATGTTGTTTGCAGATTCCTTTGATATCACACTTTATCAAGTTAGCTTCAAATTTTTCCCACGCCCCTAACGGCGCCACTAAGGGTAAATACCTGTGCCATCTACAATTTTAAAGATACGACAAAACCAAAAATGCAGACACATACTAATGAAATCAACCAGATTGCCGATAAAGAAAGAAAGATAAGAACTTGCGGTAGTCATCAGTCCCGATACCAATGCCGGTGCTTACGAACATACTATACATATGCATATAATCATAAGATTACATACAATGTATGCTGGCTGTGTATCGGGTACAAAAGTAGAACCGTGGCACTTGACGCACATTAATAGTTCAAGCTTCATTAAGCTTTTGATACATATTTTTTTATAGGGTCATTAATAATGTCATCTGATAGATAAGTTCTGGGGCTTCAACAATAAAACTTTGAGGAAATCGGGTTTTTATACCCGTACTCGAAGAGTTAAAGGGTATATTGTATATTTGGTTAAAGTTAATGTGCGTAACCCAGAGAGGGAATCGTTTTCGATCCTATAAAATATATATTATATTGATCAGCATCAATAGCCGAGTCGTTATAGAAATGTCGGTCTGTCCGTCCGTCCGTCTGTCTGTTAGAGGGGGGTTGGTTTTATTCATTGTGGCTAGAATAATGTTCCGATTCGACATTCGGCATTCTGGTAGATAATGGCATTCTCTACGATACTGCATTTTCTGTTTTCATCTATCTTTCAAATTGTGAACGCGACAGATTTTCGTTTTAGGTCGGAGGCGGACTTTCTCTTTCTGCATTTTTCGTTTTCTGTTATCCTCACAAGTGTGGACGCCACACATTTTTGTCCTTGACGACTCTCCTTCCTCAGCTATTGATACTAATCAATCGGAAACGCTTCCTTCCCTGCATTACACACATCCACAAATACAATACCGTCTTAACATACAAAATTGTGATGCTGATGCACTTAGCTCTATTATGGCTGGTAAGATATAATGTGTTTGACTTTGAGAAGCAGAGTGGTCTATTTTAGCTGATCTAGCCGAACGAAATGGATTACTTTCGAAATAAATAAATTTATTTTATTTAAAATACCAAAGTCGGCTGATCTGGAATAAGTCGGTACTTTATTTTTCTTGCTGAGTACTCGTCAGCAAACAGCGCGAAGCAGAGAAACCTTTTTTGTCGGTTTCACTCAAATTTTGCTCTCTTTATACTTTTTTCGGATCTGTTTTGTTATCGTCTCGCTAGATCAGTCAAAGCGCTCATTGTGCGATGCACTGTCCAATTGTAAGACTTATGTATATAATTACAAATAGTAATTTTTCTATAATTATTATAATACAATTAAAATGTTTATCCGTATAGAAAATCATATATATTTTTGATCTTTTTTAAGGTCGTTAACGCTGATGGTTCCATTAATGGAGCTTATGCTCACAGTGGATCTGTTAGTTGTGGAGGATTGTTATGCCGGCCAGTAACTAGAATTTTTACTCGAGATCCACAACCAGACGAAGGCTTGGTTCACGTTGCTACAATTCCAAATGGAGCCTCGAATATATCGATAACTGAGCTAAAAAATAGTGTTAATTTGCTAGGTAAAACTATATGTGATTTATAAATTTTTTGACCGGCCTTAAAGCACCGATAATTGTTTGTCTACAGTTTTACGTAATTCCCAGCAAAAGAACATAGTTAATAGCGAAAGTAATGTGTCGGAAAGCGGATCGTATGAAGCGCTCGGTGCCACATTTGACTATCACCGAATCGATGGAATCCAAAACTCTGATGGAGTTACCGAATGGATAACAAGTACTGGGCCAATAAGGGATTCATTGGATATTTTGGTATTGAAATTCTAGTATCTCAGAATTAATAAAACTACTACTATTTACTTATTTCTTTAGATATTTGGGAAAAGTCAAAACCCTGGTATAAAGTATGAGTACATGCTTCCAATCATATCTGATTCTGAAGAAAACGAACTCTCTGTGGAAAATAATAATGGATTATTACGATCTGGAGGGGAGGACGACAGTTTTTTAAGTAATCCACGTCCTGGACGACGGCGTAACTTTACCTGGAAAGTGGTAGGATTTAGTGCATGTACAAAGTCCTGTGGTGGGGTGTACAAGCTCCTATTATACGTTGCATTCGTGAAAATCTTTTAAGGTATTATTCGCAGCGCCGGTGTTTTCATTCCGAAAAGCCAGTGCTCAATGAGAACTTATTGCACTGCAATACACAACCATGCCCCGCCTATTGGCACTATGAAAAATGGGGCGAGTGTCGCTGTTTGAATGAAAGGGCATTTAGACGTCGTGAAGTAAGTTGCTTGCAAGAACTAGCTTCTGAACTGTTATACAAGTTGATAGCACAGCATGTATGGAGGAGATGCCGCCCACTCAAAAGCAATGTGAGTGTCCAAACAATCGAAGTCGTGACCTTTCTCGGTATCGTCTACACTCAAACTCCGATTCTGCTAATAATACACGAAGACAACGAATCATGATTGATAGCATAAATGCAGTCTGGTTGACTTCCCAATGGAATCAGTATTGCTCTGTTACGTGTGGCTTAGGAGTAGACTACCGTACAATTTTTTGTGATCGATCTGAGGTTGGTGCGGTTCGCTGTGATCCCAAAAACTCCAGAAAATCGACGACCTTGCGTAAAACCTAGCTGTGAAGATGGCGAGTGGTTTGTTGGCCCTGGTCGGTTTGTAACGGTGATTGCTTTAACCTCAGACGAAGTCGAGTAGTTCTATGCATACAAAATAAATTAATTGTGGATCATAAAAAGTGCAAGTTAGAGCTAAAACCGCAATCCCTTGACAAATGCTCCCACGATGAGGGTGGCATTACATTCTGCGCTCCTCGTTGGCATTACTCTGAGTGGTCACAGGTAAAAAGCAACTATTAAATTTATTTAATATAAATAATTTGAAATATAATATTAATATATTCCTTTTAGTGTACTAAATCTTGCGATGGTGGAACACAGCGACGCAGCGTAAGATGCTTGACTACGATGAAGCACAGCAAAGCTTACGGACTCAACAAAATGTCGGTATGCGGCCAGGGAGCCAATATTTCGTAGCTGCAATTCACAAGACTGCGATGGTACGTTCTATTACAATTGTCTTTTATGTTTTTGAAATAAGTAATGTTCGAATATAGATACATTTTTAATATTTCCTTTTTTCAGAACATCACCAAAATTATTCTTCTTCTACGTGTTCCGATAAACTTTCCAACTGTAAATGGGCTGCAAAAGGAAATCTGTGCAGCTATGATTACTACAGAACTAGTTGCTGTTTCTCTTGCGCAGGCGGAATTAAATAGTTTTCTAAAAATAAAGATTACTCTAACAATTTCGAGTATTTACAATTAAAAATCACTGTATTTCTAAATCCAGTTTTATTAATATTAACTTATATACCTTTTAATAAAAATTATTGAACTTTACCTTAACTAAATTTTATCTAAAATGATCTAAATTAATTTATGAATTTTTGTTTTTATAAAGTGCGAAAAGATATAAAAAGCATTTTAAAAGTTGTATTCGTGTTTTTATTCATTCGCCTTAAAACAAAAATCTCAAGCGCTAATAATTAAAAACCCACACAATCATACACTGCGAGAAAATATAAATCGGTGTGAGAACCGATTAACTCGTACACATAAAATTGACTGCTCTTTTGGCTAATACGCGGATCGACCCAAACAAAGTCAAACGCGAGAAAACCCAACCAAAACTCTGTTCTCCGAGAGGCCTTCGGTTAAAATAGTTTGGTACGTCTTTATACCCATACTCGAAAAGTTAAGGCGTATATTGTATTTGCAAACGTTCCCGACTCCATACAGATAAAAAACTCGTATATAATGATTAACATCAATAACCGAGTCGATATACTCATGTCTCTCTGCCCGTCCGTCCTTCTTGTTGAGCGCTTAGTGCTCAGAAACTTTAAGAGCTAGAGCAACCAAAAATTTTTTCGAGACTTATGTTTCGCCACGCCCCGTTTTACATTTAACAAAACCACAATACAGACCACAGGGCAGTCATCTAAGTCCCTCCGTTTCATATTCTTTATTAATGTCTGCCTGCAATATCAAAAAATCTCGACTATACGGATGATGTTAAACTCTGTGCGCACTATAAAGATTGCAGTCAAACCTCAATAGTTTTTAATCATGGTTTTTTTAAATATGTTACACCTTTATACCCTCAAAGCGCAAATTAAGTAATTTTTTCATCGCTTTTTTTTGGCTCCTTACACCCTCTGCGGTGCTTGAGAGAATTACCCTGGTTAATATGCAATTTGCAATCGTAAAAACATTAGTGTGATTTTTATGCATAGTGTTTATGCAAATCACAAGTTGAGAACGTGCCGCTAAGGTTTGTCCAAAATCGCTGTAAGATAGCTGAGACGAGCTTCCTAATCTGCGAGCTATGACAGGTTGCCGTCTGGCTTTGGAAACTCGGACACGGGCGGAAGCGTTGCCAGCATTGCGACAACGAGTAGCTGCGTCGGTGTGACATTTCCCTCGATTTGGTCTCGAATTCAGGACTGCCTCGACTTTACTCCCAACTTATGAGCGGCGCTCTCGGAGGGATGAATTCGATGCTAAATTAGTTGGCAACAGCAAAGACCTAAAGCTCTTCTCTTTGGTGTCGAAGTCATCCAAACGCTTCTTCAGCATCCGACAGCAGTACTGTAGCATGCGTACATACATATGTATATAAACACATATAAATAAGGCTGCAACACTTTGTTGTTATGCCAACACAAAATACATAAAGCAGCGACTTTGTGCAGCGCGGCTAACGTTTAATGCCCCCTGCACATTTCAAGTGCAGACGAAATATGAGTCAGCGTTCTCACGCTTGACCGTCTATGTATATACATATGTGCGGGCATGACACTCTCAGCTAGCCAGCAACGTTCCCGTTGCTTTTACATAAACCTTTATAGCAGCAACCAACGACGGATCAGAAAAAGGATTGGAAAAGGATTAAGGATTGAGCACTAACGGATGGATGCTGACAATACTTTCCGAAAGATTCTAAAAGATTCTGAAATAACTGAGTGAGTATACTTTGTGCGTGTAATGGGTCGCGGTGGTATAGTCAAAAACCTGAAAAAGAAATTTCACATATAAAATGGCAATTATATTCAGGTAACTGTACACCATCGTGGAAAGCATGCGTGAATCTACACGCTAAGCTTGAGTTCTATCAAAAAGAACTTCAAAAGATAAAAGAAAAACCCACACCACAATCTCACTCAGTTAATATACAAATTATAAATGACAAGAAAATAATCACACCTCCTCAAAGAAAACCAGTGCCGCAGTACATCGAGAGCTGCCCAAAACGATTGCCCCGTACCGCTATAAAGCCCGGCGTGCAAATCAACTTGTATGGGACCCACGACAAGTGCAAAGACCGGCACCGGCACCGCCTGAGCCAATAGGCCCAGGACAACAGCAGCAGAGAAAATCAACAAGTGCGAGAGGCAACCCCGCCTCTTGCGCCTTCGAAGGAACGTCAGCGCAAACAGACCGGTGACGACCAGCTGACGTATGACGAATGATGAGGATCAGCAGAAAATTAAACATTAAAAAATTATATTATATATATTTGTAAACTATTTTTAAAAGTAGAGCGGAACACTTTCCGCCTGACTAGATGTATAGCCCGTAAAGCTATACGAAATAATAGGCAGGAACATTATTAAAATTAATGAACAGTACTGCTACATATAAGTAAATATTCTGAAGATTTTCCAATTAATATGGGACTAGTAGACGTTAAGTCAGTGGATTCCACTGCTAACGTTATAAATAAAGTAGAATCACAAAACACAGATTTAGAACTGCTGATAGTCATAGTTGTTATAATGTGTGCGAATTGTTTTATAAAATATATATGTAAGTTGCATAATAAATGCTTAAAGAAACGATTTATGAGCCAGGCAAATGACTTGACAAAATTTAAATTTGCTCAGCACAAACAACAATGATTCATCGTAAATTATAACTTTAAGAAAATGATTGAAACTAAATAAATAAAAGTCTATATATAAAAAAAAATATTTTGACTACAAATGGCCACGCTAAGAGCAATTAGGGAAATAATTCAATAATTAGTCTCAACGACTCTGATAAGCATCAACCAGTTAGAAGACATACTTCCAAACTTACAATTTAGAATTTTCTCGATTAATACATTTCATATTTGATAAATCATATAAGTCTTTTGACACAAAATAGGTCAACTCAAAAGTCAACAATTACAAAACATGCTGAAAAAAATTGATAAAAAAGCTTTAACGAAGCACGTATATTAATATATGATCATAGAAAACTATTAAGTAAAGATCATTGGTCACAGTATCAAAAATATTTGATCAGACTACGATCAAATTTAATATCAGTAAAGCAAAGGTACAATTTGATATTTCAGTTCCAACTATCCTAAGCACTCCTTTTGACAGTTGAAACTGGTGATGAACCAGAATCAACAGAATCAGTAGCAATAGACTTAATAGAGCCAGAAAAGTTTGATTCTGCAAACTCTAAAATAGATGAGCAAGATTTAAATAATCTTACCACCCCCAGCTGTTTTGATGTCAGATAGAGATAACACAGACTCAGATACTAACTCAAGTGTAAAAGAGCAAAAGTTCAGCAGCACCATCACAATGGCATTAACTATTATTGATTTCATTAACATTGCATCTAAGCTTATACCAGCTTTCGATGGTAAAGCGGAAAATTTAACAAAGCTTTATTGATGCATAACCATAATAGAATCTATAAAAGGCGAACACGAACAACTAGCTATTTCCAATAATAAAACAAAGCTAAAGGGTGACGCCAGAAATCTAATTGGAAATGAAACTACAGTAAACGAAGTCATTTCCCAATTAATAAACAGTGTCAAAGGCGAAACTGTAGAAGTATTGTCAGCAAAAGCTGATGAACCTACAGCAACGTAATAAAACTGCAAACCAATATACTTTTAGAGATTGAACAAATGGCAAAAGCTTTGGAAGGTGCGTACATAACAGATGGTACTACCCCTAGAGTTAGCCAGAAAATATTCAACTCAACATGCAGTAAAAGCAATGACAACCAACTGTGCAATTAGTAAGGTAAAATTAATCATGCAAGCTGGTACTTTCAATACAATGAATGATGCCATATCAAAGTTTATAAATAGTTGCACAGAAGAAACTGGACAGTCGAACACAGTCCTATTTTACAAAAATTACCCACAGCGCGGCGGAAACCGCGGACGTGGAAATTACTTTAGAGGCCGTGGCAACTCGAATCGAGGCCACAATAATCAAAATAATGTCAGATAAGCCCAGAACACTTCGGGAAACTCACAACCCCTTTAAATACCAACAGTAAAAAGACGCAAAAGTTCACACCATTAATCTCAGCCAAAACATATTCGTAACACTCAGCCACATAGCTACAGGAAAAGAACTTGTCTTTTTAATAGACACAGGTGCAGACATATCAATTTTAAAAGAAAATTCAGATGTTTTTCACAACATTCAATATAATAAAAATAATAGACATAACAGGAATAAGTCAAGAAGTCACCAAATCCAAGGGCTTACTACTATTGAGATACAGACTACTAAGTATATAATCCCACACGATTTTCATATATCGTGGATTTACAATTCGCTATTCCCTGTGATGGAATATTAGGAATCGATTTTATTAAAAATTACAACTGTCAATTAGATTTCAAGCCATCTAAAGATTGGCTTATAATTAAACCGAATAACTTAAAATATCCAATTTATGTTCCAATAACATTCAGTTCTGGCAACAACTCAATAATTCTGCCAGCAAGATCCGAAGTTATTCGAAAAATTCAAATTGATTCAAAAGAAGAAATTAAGCATGGTATCTACATAGCAAGTACCATAGCAACATCTAACGAGAAAGAACGTACGGAGTCGCTGTTGCCGCGACTCTACTTTTATACCCGTACTCAGTCAGCACACATGTGATTTATGTGGAATTTTCAAATGTTTTAAGCTTTTTACATTTTACATTTTTTGCTACATCAGCCATCTACATCTACTTCATCTACATCACTTTTGTTGGGTCAACACACGCACACCCGCACGAGGCAGCATGTTTGAGCGTGAGTGTGCGTGCGAGAGAATCTATAGCGACAATCATCCCCATAAAATGACTTACTCTGCAAGGGAAGGGGACTCGCTGCTGAAAATTCATTTGATCATTGTGGCTACAATAATGATCCGATCTGAACCAAATTCGGGAATCTGGTAGATATGGTCATTTTCTACGATACTGCATTTTTGGTTTTTTCTATCTTCAAAATTGTGGATTTTCGTCTTTTGTGGTGGCGGAAGGGGCGGGGCGAAATTTTGAAATACACTTGTTCAGGTTTGGTAACACAGGAGTCTTGGCAAAAAAAAGTGGTTTCTCTAGCTCTTATAGTCTCTGAGATCAAGGCGACACAAAATACAAAAAACCAAATCAGCTCGTTTTTGTGTGAGTGCGAAACAGAGGGAGCGAAGTTTTTTCGTATAAATTCCTCTATTGTGGCTTTATTAATGATCCGATCCGATTTAGATTTGGGCCCCTGAGAGATATGGTCTGTCTCTATGATTCTGCATTTTCGTTTTCTGCTATTTTCAAAATTGTGGACGCCACAGATGTGCGCCCTTTGTGGGGCGGAAGTGGGCGGGGAAAAAAATTTTAAACACTTTTCTAGGAGTGAGATATCACATCAGTGTGGAAGCAAAATTTGGTTGCTCTAGCTCTTATAGCCTTCGAGCAATGGGCGACAAACAAGACGGACAGACAGACAGACGGACATTTACCACAAATACAATATACCCTTTACTCTTCGAGTACGGGTATAAAAAAGAGAAAAGTCTGTATTATCTCAACTTTCAAAAAAAGAAGGAGCGACAGTTCAAGTCACAGCTTTCAATTTCCACTCCCTAGAATTGATGATATTTTGGATCAACTAGGTCGAGCAAAATACTTTTCATGCCTTGACTTAATGTCAGGATTTCATCAAATTCTTTCAGAGAATGACGACTATTGCATTCCTTGGGCTTGAACCTTCACAAGAAATTTAATATAGATGACTTAACAGTCATTATTGTTCCGAAAACATATGCTTAAAAACTTAACAGATGTTTTTGAGAAATGTAGGAAATATAACCTGAAGTTACATACACAAAAATGTTAATTTTTTATGCATGAGGTGACTTTTTGTAGCATACAAACGTACAGGGTACAACGTAGAGGTAAGCAGATGAAGATCTGACTGGAGGCTAGGTACGCGCTGGTTTCGGCTTTTACCTGGTCGGCGGGGTGTGGGAAAACGGATAAGCCACCACCACCTCTAGTGCTCGCTAATTTTAAGAATTTATAAAATTCGCGTACGAGTAGGGAAAGAGAGCAGGAGTAGGGATAGGGAGCCTAAGGGCAAGGTCAGCAAAAGCTAGCAAAGGAGGAAGGGGAAGAAGAAGGGTCATCAAGATCACCAGTCCAGTCATTGTTGGCTGCTTATCGCAAAAAAGTGCGAAACCGCCCACCCTACCATGATCCTTAGGGCCACCTACAGTCAAGGATCCCTCCAACAACGACCACGGTGAATCACCTCTATCAGCAGACACTGCATGGTTCCTTTAGAAATTACTTAGCCTTGATTCATATTACAACTTAATTTATTTAGAAAATTCATAATCAGACATTCAGGCGAACTGGCAACTACTTATATAATACAACGCATATGGCGGGAAATAGGGTAAATCATGTATGTATGGAAGATAGTATACTAGGGGTGGACATAAATATGGTTTTGTTTTAGTTTTCGTTTCGTTTTTTTTTTGGGTGGTATAAAAATATAGGGCTAAGAGTAAATATTTTTAATGATATTAAATGCTATGTATATATGAGTATGATGATTAAGGATTAAGGTGGAGCATAACTAATATTACGGCTTGAAAAAAAATAGAAATTATTGGCTAACGTTCATTGGCTGACGCCAAAGTTAAGCGAAGAACTTCAATTTATAAAACAAAGATGTCTATGACGGATGGTCATATGCAAGTTAGTCGCATGGTGCATAGATATTTGGTATTTGGGAAAAACTCGGTTATGGTAGAAGACCAATACTAGGCAGACAAAATACCACCTTCACTTTTTTCTCTCATGTCTCGATATCAATACATATGTTAATTAATCACTTACGATCTTGTTTTTATGTTGCTCCAATGCAGAAAGATCTTTCCTTGTGTTCGCTGTGAGGTTATTTGATGAGTAGATGATAAGTAGATGAATGTTTAGATGAATGGTTAGATGAATGTGTAGATGAAGGTTAAGGTGTTGGTGTGTCTCTGTGAATAATAATGTTTTTAGCACGAGGTTCCGAAAATGAATCAAATACACTTAGATCTGGGACTGAACTCTCTTGCATATTCAATTTTTCGATTTCTAAAAATGGCAAGATTATCCATTTCACATTTACTCAATTATTCTATTCTTATCCACATTGAAGCAAAAGGGGTTCACATAGGGTCTACAGTACATCACTACGATCTTAACTAAAACCAACTGCTGGACCCATGAAGGGATTTGGTACATCCTCCTGATCACGAAACGCTGTCTCAGGTTATTAGGTTTGCCGATTTACATTAGGCTTTATAAAGGCGTCGAGACGCGAGGGCAATGACCTGAGGCGCCGGTTTGAGGTTATGTTCTCTTCGACGCGTGTGGTTCTTAGGGAAGTCCATCCACAAACCAAACATATCACCAGTTTGAGGACTGAGAAATCCTTCTGGTTGCAGCACCGAGGAAAATCCTTCCGTCACCCGGGTGTTGTATACACATACGGGAGGCTATCAACGTATGAGCCGGGCTGTTCGTCTAGCCGAGCTTGGTGGCGTGACGGTCGCTTAACCTCGTTATGCGCGTAGCACCCTAGGTCCGAGGTAGGCACACACGAGCGTAGATCGGTGGCTCCCAGGTGAACCATTAGTGGTGCGAATCCCAAATGGAATTGCACCACTACTTGCACAAAGAATAAGATTATGGCACAGGTCTTTCTCCAGACGGTTTTGGTTGGGCTGGTGATGTGGTGGGGCGATAACCAACCACTTGGTTAGATTTAGCCTTATGCTGAGGCGCTGCACTTTGCACTACGAATGCACTTGACCTTGGCGCGGTGCAAGGGCACTGGATCAGATTGACACTTGATTCACTTGCGTTCACGCTGACGGCCACGAGGAGAAAGAGGTCGATGCCTGACTACGAGGTAAAAGTAACCCACGTTTTTCCTTTTCTTTCGTACTTGAATGCTGCTTCTGTTATACAGATTGCAGCCACAGCAATTGCTAATAAATTGTAGTGCAAAAGATAATGGTCAACTAGGACAGCGTTGCCACCTCCTCGCGAACCATATGATTAGAAGCTTTATAAAAGCTCCCACGATCAACACCCAAAAATTGGTTCATGGCCTAGTTTTAGGCGGTAATGTCCTACTAACCGTTTATAATTCAAAAACGGTCAAATGCACGACAAGCGTCGAATATTACATTTTCTCGGTCATAAATGCACAGATAGAGGAATACTTCCAGACGACAAGAAATATGACGTCCTTAGGAATTACCCAACGCCGCACGACAAAGCGCTAGACGTTTCTTAGCTTTTTGTAATTATTATAGACAGCGCTAGACGTTTCTTAGCTTTTTGTAATTATTATAGACTTTTCATAGAAAACTCCGCCGACTATTCACGGCACATAACAAGATTATATAACGAGAAAGAACGTACGGAGTCGCTGTAAACGCGACTCTACTTTTATACCCGTACTCAGTCTGTTCACATGTGATTTATGTGGAATTTTTAAATGTTTTATAAGTTTTTACATTGTACATTTTACATTTGTTTGCTGCATCTGTCATCTACATCTACATCAGTTCGCAACAACACACGTACACTGCACGAGGCAGAGCGTTCGAGTGTGAGTGTTAGTGTGAGAGAATCAGCAGCAGCCGCTTCTGCCATCAACCCCAATAAAAATGTACATATATTTTGTTTTGCTGTTGGGGCAGGGGGGCAGGGGCAGCTCGCTGCCGAAAATTCATTTGATTATTGTGGCTACAATAATAATCCGATCTGAACCAAATTCGGGAATCTGGTAGATATGGTCATTCTCTACAATACTGCATTTTTCGTTTTTTTCCTATCTTCAAAATTGTGGACTTTCGTCTTTTGCGGGGGCGGAAGGGGGCGGGGCGAAATTTTGAAATACACTTGTTCAGGTTCGGTATCACAGGAGTCTGAACAGAAAGTTTGGTTGCTCTAGCTCTTATAGTCTCTGAGATCCAGGCGTTCATTTGTACGAAAACCAAATCGTCTCTGTTTTTGTGTGAGTGCGAAAGGGATGGAGCGAAGTTTTACGTATGTTTTGTCTATTCTGGCTATATTAATGATCCGATCCGATTCAGATTTGGGCCCCTGATAGATATGGGCTGTCTCTATGATTCTGCTATCGTTTTTGTTATCTTTAAAATTGTGGACGCCACAGATGTGCGCCCTTTGTGGGGCGGCAGGGGCGGGGAAATTTTGAAAATTTTCCTAGGAGTGAGATATCATATCAGACTGTATAGAAAAATTTGGTTGCTCTAGCTCTTATAGCCTTCGAGCAATGGGCGACAAACAAGACGGACGGACGGACAGACGGACAGACGGACGGACAGACAGGGCTATATCGACTCGGCTATTGATGCCGATCAAGAATATATATTCTTTATGGGGTCGGAAACGCCTCCCCTTCTGTGTGTTACACACATCCACTTTTAGCACAAATACAATATACCCTTTTACTCTTCGAGTACGGTTATAAAAAAAGAATGTTCCTTTTGAATGGACAGATGAATGCCAAAAAACGCATTCCAATATTTAACGAGAAAGAACGTACGGAGTCGCTTCGAACGCGACTCTACTTTTATACCCGTACTCAGCCAGTACACATGTGATTTATGTGGAATTTTAAAATGTTTTGTAAGTTTTTACATTTTACATTTTTTGCTACATCTGCCATCGACATCTACATCTACATCATCTACATCAGTTCTCATTAACAACACACGTACACTGCACGAGGCAACATGTTTGAGCGTGAGTGTGCGTGCGAGAGAATCTATAGCGACAATCATCCCCATAAATGACTTACTCTGCAAGGGGAAGGGGGACTCGCTGCTGAAAATTCATTTGATCATTGTGGCTACAATAATGATCCGATCTGAACCAAATTCGGGAATCTGGTAGATATGGTCATTTTCTACGATACTGCATTTTTGGTTTTTTCTATCTTCAAAATTGTGGATTTTCGTCTTTGTGGGGGCGGAAGGGGCGGGGCGAAATTTTGAAATACACTTGTTCAGGTTTGGTAACACAGGAGTCTTGGCAAAAGTTTGGTTGCTCTAGCTCTTATAGTCTCTGAGATCAAGGCGACACAAAATACAAAACCAAATCAACTCGTTTTTGTGTGAGTGCGAAACAGAGGGAGCGAAGTTTTTCGTATAGTTTCCTCTATTGTGGCTTTATTAATGATCCGATCCGATTTAGATTTGAGCCCCTGAGAGATATGGTCTGTCTCTATGATTCTGCATTTTTCGTTTTCGCTATTTTCAAAATTGTGGACGCCATTAGATGTGCGCCCTTTTGTGGGGGCGGAAGTGGGCGGGGAAAAATTTTTTTAAACACTTTTCTAGGAGTGAGATATCACATCAGTGTGGAAGCAAAATTTGTTGCTCTAGCTCTTATAGCCTTCGAGCAATGGGCGACAAACAAGACGGACAGACAGACAGACGGACATTTACCATTAAATACAATATACCCTTTTACTCTTCGAGTACGGGTATAAAAAAAGAAAAAGTCTGTATTATCTCAACTTTCAAAAAACTTTCCTTTACAGTTCAAGTCACAGCTTTCAATTTCCACTCCCTAGAATTGATGATATTTTGGATCAACTAGGTCGAGCAAAAAATACTTTTCATGCCTTGACTTAATGTCAGGATTTCATCAAATTCCTTTCAGAGAATGACGACTATTGCATTCTCTGGGCTTGAACCTTCACAAGAAATTCTTTATATAGATGACTTAACAGTCATTGGTTGTTCCGAAAAACATATGCTTAAAAACTTAACAGATGTTTTTGAGAAATGTAGGAAATATAACCTGAAGTTACATACACAAAAATGTTAATTTTTATGCATGAGGTGACTTTTGTAGCATACAACGTACAGGGTACAACGTAGAGGTAAGCAGATGAAGATCTGGACTGGAGGCTAGGTACGCGCTGGCTTCGGCTTTTTACTCTGGTCGGCGGGGTGTGGGAAAACGGATAAGCCACCACCACTCTAGTGCTCAAGCAATTTTAAGAATTTATAAAAAATTCGCGTACAAGTAGGGAAAGGAACAGGAGTAGGGATAGGGGAGCCTAAGGGCAAAGGTCAGCAAAGTTAGCAAAGGAGGAAGAAGGGGAAGAAGAAGGGTCATCAAGATCACCAGTCCAGTCATTGTTGGCTGCTTATCGCAAAAGTGCGAAACCGCCCACCCTACCATGATCCTTAGGGCCACCTACAGTCAAGGATCCCTCCAACAACGACCACGGTGAATCACCTCTCTATCAGCAGACACTGCATGGTTCCTTTAGAAATTACTTAGCCTTGATTCATATTACAACTTAATTTATTTAGAAAATTCATAATCAGACATTCAGGCGAACTGGCAACTACTTATATAATACAACGCATATGGCGGGAATTAGGTAAATCATGTATGTATGGAAGATAATATACTAGGGGTGGACATAAATATGGTTTTGTTTTTTTTTAGTTTTCGTTTCGTTTTTGTTTTTGGGTGGTATACAAAATATAGGGCTAAGAGTAAATATTTTTAATGATATTAAATGCTATGTATATATGAGTATGATGATTAAGGATTAAGGTGGAGCATAACTAATATTACGGCTTGAAAAAATAGAAATTATTGGCTAACGTTCATTGGCTGACGCCAAAGTTAAACGAAGAACTTCAATTTATAAAACAAAGATGTCTATGACGGATGGTCATATGCAAGTTAGTCGCATGGTGCATAGATATTTGGTATTTGGGAAAACTCGGTTATGGTAGAAGACCAATACAAGGCAGACAAACTACCACCTTAACTTTTTTTTCTCTCATGTCTCGATATCAATACATATGTTAATTAATCACTTACGATCTTGTTTTTTTTTCATGTTGCTCGACGCAGAAAGATCTTTCCTTGTTATTTGAGCCAAGGGTCGAGAAAGTCCAAGTTCAAGTCCAAGAAGAGTCCAAAAAGAAATGCCGGGGTCGTCAGTTTCAATCAATTTATTGGGTATATATGTAGGTATATGTGAATGTACAGTTGTACTCGCGTGCGAAGGTAGCCCGAGTCGCTTAGGGTGAAGCAAACGAATGAGTTGAAGTTACGCTCAAGCTGCTGAGGGCTGCTGGGAGCGAGAGCGGGAGCGCAAGTAGATGGAAGTTGCGCCTGCTGCCGAGGGCTGTCGGCAGCGAGAGCGGGAGCGTGATCGTGGGCGGGAGCGTGCCCGTGGTGAATTTAAGAATGAAGAGAGCGTCGCCGGGGAAAAATGCTCTTAAGTATGAGGGCGAAAGCGAGGGCAGCCGCTTGCGTAGCTGGAGTGCCAACACTGAGATGTGGCTGGAATGCCCACAGAGCGGTTGCCCCGCCAGCGCCGTCCTCACTCTGAACATTCTCCCCCACCTTGCAGGATTGCAAAGAGTTTTTAAGTCTGCGTGCACGCACCAGACACAATCCACCCAAACACCGTGCTTTGGGCAACGGGGAGGCCGTCTTCGCGGGCGAGGAAGCCCGGCTGGATGACCTTCGGATATACATCTGCTCCCAAGACGAGCGAAATGGTCACAGGCTTGTGGAACTCCGTATTGGCCAGCTTCAGATCATCGAAGCGAGCCCGGACAGTGTCACCAGTGGACCGATCGGGGTGCGGACGCGGAGACGGGGCTCGATTTTGAAGACGGCCTCTCACTGGAGTCCTTCCGTCTTAGCCCGGATTATGGCGGTGCACACTCTCATCTCCGATGCAGGTGGTTGGCAGCTTCAATTCCTTAGCCACATCGGCGTCTATGCAGCTGACCGGCGTACAGGGATCGATGAGGGCGACCATGCTGTGCGTCCCCCTGTTGCACCGCGAGGACCACCCGTGCCGTCCGAAGGACGTTAATGCCCGGTGCTGCAGCAAGGAGTGCACTGTCGGGGCCGGATCCCCGAGGACAGGGCGGCTGACCGGATGACGAGGGCGTCGCTCTGCGCGGAGGTTGTAGGTGGAGACGTCGATGCCGAAGAGGAGCCGACGGGGCGCCGCGGTCCTGGAAGGTGGAGCAGGGTGTGGTGGTTCTTAGCGCACGTCTTGCACTTGTCTCCACTGCGGCAGTCCTTGCCCGAGTGGGCGTGAGCCAGGCAGTTCGAGCAGTATTTGTGCAATAATACTGCTCGTAGCCTCTTCTCGCCGCTCATGCGCAGGAATGTCCGGCAACTCTTCAACGGGTGGACTCCTGGGCACACTCCGCACTTGAACGAGGCACTCCTACCCTCGTGCCGGTGTGCTATCGGCTTTGCGGCTTGCCCGGACTGCGCGGAATGTTTAGGAGCCATGGCTATACCCGGAAGATGACTGTGATGGAAGAAAAGAGTCAAGGAAGGATTAGTACAGTGTTGGCACGGATTGTCAACGATTCGAAAAGGGAGCTTTCGAACTGCTTAGGAACTACGGATACTATTGCTGGATTAAGCGGATTCTTATGGATCGGAGCCTACGCGAGGGTAGGTGGAAGGGACTTCCGAATCCATAGGCAGCAGAACCACCTTCGTGATCGGTCGCTTGATAAGGCCGCGAGCGGTGAGTAAGTCTACCACGCGAACCTTTTCATCGGGTCCCGGATACATGCTCTGAACACGGCCGAGACTCCATTCGTGAGAGGGATGTTTTCCTCCTTGATCACTACGAGGTCTCCAACCTCGAGGTCTCTTTGTCGGATGCTGCCATTTGTTGCGCTTGTGCAACTCTCGCAGGTACTCTGTCTTCCAGCGCGAACAAAATTGCTGGTTGAGAGCCTTGAGGTGTTGCCAGCGGTTTAGGATGGAGGAGGATCTCGCCTGAATTTCGGGCTCTGCCACGGATAGTAGCGGCCCACCAATCAGAAAAAATGACCTGGGCTCAAAGCCAACGGGTCCGTTGGGTCCTCAGACATTGGAGCGATTGGTCGCGAGTTAAGGCATGCCTCAATCTTGGAGAGAAAGGTCGCGAACTCCTCTAATGTGTATTTGAAGTACACATCGACCGTTGGAAAAGAGCCTTGAAGCTCTTCACACCCGCTTCCCATAAGCCCTCCATATGTGGGGCCCCTGGAGGGATGAATCGCCACGTTAGCCCCTGCTGGCTGTACACCGCGGAGGTCCGAGTGCGGAGGGCCTCGAGAAGGTCCACAGCCAGAGAGCGGGATGCGCCGACAAAATTCCTCCCGTTGTCGGAGGGACTTCGTGGGGACAGCCTCGTCTCGCGACGAACCGGGCGAAGGCGGCTAGAAAGTGTCGGTGGACAAGTCGGACGTAGCCTCCAAAATGGATGGCCTTCGTGGTAAAACAAACGAAAACGCACACATACCCCTTGAGATGCGACAGGCGCGTCCTGTGAAACTTTTCACGTCGAACGGCCCGGCAAAGTCGACTCCGGTGTATGTGAACGGCCGCGAAAAATGTAACTCGTGAGGAAGGAAGGTCGCCCATTAATTGGGTTTGGAGTCGCTTGCGATGGATGACGCAGACCTTACAGGAGTGGATTACTGCCCTCACAACGTGACGTAGTTGAGGGATCCAGTATGTTGCCCGGAGAAGGCGGATGACCAGCTGGTTCCCACCATGTAGGGATACGTGATGGGTGAATCGAACCAGCAGGCGAACCAGGAGGCATGCGGGTGGCAACAGGATTGATGCCGCTCGTTGTAGGTCATGGATTCCGAGGCTCGGACCCGGCCACATGCCCGCATGACTCCGTTCTGGTCCAGGAACGGATTGAGGTTCTGAAGAGAGCTCGTAGTCGGAAGTGGCTGCTTGTTTACAAGACAGCGATGCTCCGCGGTATAATGGAAGCGTTGGGTCTGGATGGTGACAGCTTGGAGAGCTGCAGCGACCTCTTTATTGTCTAGCTCTGTGGATACGTGGACTGGCGTTGCTTGCCCTCTGACGCGCTGGCCGAACCGCCGAACGTAGGCGATCACGCGCAGAGCGCGTCCGAATTCGGAAAAATCGGCTGAGAATGTCCGAGGCGGTGTCAGTGGCGTGGTGAACCTTGACGGCTCGTTTCTCCATGTCGGTCTCAAGGATTGAGCCTCGTGGACAAGGCCACTTCGACTGCGGACCACGCAGCCACGCAGGGCCATGCCACCACATATCATTGCGACCAGTTCAGTGGTTCCGAGCCCTCGACTGGCGAGGTCGGCCGGGTTGTCCTCGGATCGGACGTGGCTCCATCGTTCGCGGGGCCAACAGCGAGTGATTTTGGCTACTCGATTCCCTACAAAAGTGGTCCAATCACATGCTGGCCTGTTCATCCAGGCCAACACAATAGTGGAATCGGTCCAAAAGTACACCTGGCTGGCGTCGAGCGGCATTTGAGGAAGGCTGGCCACGGAGAGTTCTGTCAGAAGGACAGCTCCGCACAGCTCGAGTCGAGGCAACGAGACTGTTTTCACGGGGGCAACGCGGGTTTTGGCTGTGAGAAGGGTACACACAATGCCCTGCGGACGCTCAACTCGGACGTAAATCGCTGCCCCATAGGCACGTTGAGACGCGTCGCAGAACCCATGAATCTGTACCTTGGCCATCGGACAGACGTGTAACCACCGCGGAATGCGGATCCCTTGTATGGCCGGAAAGCTTTTCAGGAATGTCTCCCAGGCTTGAGACAGATCGTTAGGAAGGACGTCATCCCATCCTAACTCTCAACCAAATCTCCTGCATAAATATTTTCGCTTGACGACGAAGGGGCAAGCCATCCTGCTGGATGGCTCTTTTCGCTCGTTTAATGCGGGAGGCGAAAAGAAGAACTCGTCGGCACTGGCTTGCCATCGGATTCCCAACGTCTTAGCGATGCTACTCTCTTCCAGCTCTAGGAAGTCAGCGCGGAGTAAGTGGTCGACTGGAATGTCGCGCAGGACGCCCTTGGTGGTTAGCTGTCCACTTTCGGAGCGGAAACCCTGCAGAGTCGAGTGCTTCGCGTAGTTCAGCAATGGCGGAAATTGCCTGAGACTGAGAGTGAGCACCAGCGAGCACGTCGTCCACGTACATGTCGCTCTCTAGGATGACGCTTGCCATAGGTAGCTGTGGACGCACCTCTTGTGCGAGTTGCTTGAGGACGCGGAGGGCGAGGTACGGTGCGCAGTTGACTCCGAAAGTGACAGTGGTGAGTTTCGTAGTCACACACGTCCCCGTTACGGTCGCGAAACAGTATTCGCTGATAGGGCGTGTGTTGGGAAGCCACTTGAATTGCCGATACATCTTGTTGATGTCGGCATTGAAAACGTAGCGAAAGACGCGCCACCTCAGGATTTGCTTGGTCAAGTCAGACTGAAGGACTGGCCCAGCATGCAACGTGTCGTTGAGGCTTTTCCCGTTGGAAGACGGGCTGGAGTCGTTGAAGACTACGCGCAATTTGGTTGTGGTGCTGTCGGGTTTAAACACGGCGTGATGTGGCAGGTAGAAATGGCCGGAATCATGACTAGGTGTAACCGCTGTCATGTGGCCGTGGTTTAAACCCGCGACTTGAGCCTGGATAGCTTCGAACGGTGGCTTAATGATGTTAAAGAGGCGTTCAGTGATGAACATCGCTTCGGAGCCTGAGTCGATCAGAGCGTGGGCACGGAAATTGGTCCCCAGGTGGCAAATATTAATTAGTGCCGTGCCCAGAAGAACGGTACTTGTGCTGGAGGAGAAATAGCTCTGTACGTTGGGCTGAGAATTGGACGAGCTGGGGGTTTGGGCGGATGTCGAAGCCGCCATGTTGGACGGAGGCGCGGAACGATGCAGAAGCGAGTGATGCCTGGCTCCACAAGTGGAACAATTGTGGCTGCTTGAGCAGTCGCGAAGCTGATGGCCTCTTGCGAAGCAATTTAGGCACAGCTATTTTGTCTTGATGCAATTGGAAAGTGCATCAGCGACATGTTGAGAAAGCGCGACATAGTCGGATCGGGTGATTCTCCTTGGAACAGAGGTCACACGTCCTCTTCTTCGACTCACTTGGTTCTTGAAAAGAAAGAACCTTGTTCGGCACCGAACTGCCGTGCGACCGGAATGGATTGGATCGGTTGCAAGAAGTGGATGGATTCTGGCCGCCTTGGGAGGGTGGCGGATTCGTAGCCACTGGGAAGTGGAAGGGTCGCTCTCAATAGCTTCGAGCGTCAAATAGCGCTGAGTGAGGAAGGAGTCGATTTCCTTCCAGCGCGGCACTTCCTTCTTGTCCGTCACGGACGCTTCCCATAAGGCGCGGCTTAGCTTCGGCAATTTTGAAGCGCAGATAGTTACAAGCAGACTATCCCAATTGTCCGTGAAAACGTTGGAGACCGCTAGCGCATTTATTACTCCCTGCATCGTACTTTGAAGTTCCTTCAAAGCACGACTGCATTCGGAAGTTACGCGGGGCAAGAAGAGGAGAATGTTAATCTGGTTGGTCCCCAGAAGCCGATTGTTCTCATATCGGCTGCGGAGAGCCAACCAGGCGGACTCGAAACCGTCATTCGTGAGGGGACTTTTCTACAATGGCCTTTGATCGCCCCTGGTCTTCTCGGTGAGGTAGTATAACTTCTCTACCGGAGATAACTTTGGATTGTTTATCACGACCGCGGTGAACAGATCCCGAATGTGGGCCAGCGGACGTAGTCCCCGAGAAAACCTCAATATTGACGGGAGGCAGTCGACAGCCGCCCTGTTGGACTGGCTGTGCGGGAGGAAGGACTGCGGAGGGGCCAGCTGGGCATTGAGGTCGCTGAGACACTGCTCAAATACCCCATAGCATTCGCCATATGTTTCCCGGATGTCCGCTTAGATTTCTGTATCCTCGTCAGCCATCACCGCGGAACAGGCCTTGTATTCGGCCTCGACGTCCGTCCACATGCTGAGGATTTGGCCTCGGCGGACCTCGGACAGAGGGGCGGATGGGGCGGAAGTGATACGCTCTGCCAGGTGGGATAGTCGGCCAATGGCGGCTACCAATTTGGTCCGAGCGGCAGAGGTGGCGGATTGAGCCATTGTGGTGAAGTGGCGAGAGCTGACGGGACTAGTGATGCAACCTTTCGGATCCTGTTAAGTCACCGATGGACCCTTAAGGGTCACCGGAGACGGGAATAGAACCGATTTGGTCCTTGTAGCAGGGCTGCTACTGGCTGCTCTCGGAGTGAGGGAGGCCTTGATTGGTTGTGTCGCAGTAGTTCCGAGGCGAACGAGGTGCGTAGCCGGTGGGACGAGGTCACAGGCAAAAGTTGGTTACCGTCCTTGTGACCTGTTGGCATAATTTGAAAGTACACAGTACTCCCCAAGTAGTTTTTGGAAGTCTGTGAGGGACTGCAGACTGGTCTGAGTAGGGTTGACTCGGAAAACCGTCAGGAAACACCCGTAACCCAAACACGGACTATCAGACAAAAGGCCTCAAGCTAGCTGGAAGGCAATAATCGGAACGACTCGATTGTTTGAGATCACCTGTAGGTGAGAAATCTCAAACAATGAGTGACCCTATATTGAGCCGAGCTGAGGAGAGGAACGGTCACACTGGAGTAGCAATATTTGGAAATATTGACTGTGCGATGCTCCTCCGTTTACCCCTTTGACGCAGTCGTGAGCGGAACTGGGTTACTATCGGATGGAAGGAAGCAATGGAAGCAGGCACGGACACCTCACAGAAACGGAACAACAATAATTTCTTTATCAAAACAACAAAAAAATATATTTTTTGTTTGTGAACCAAACAAAATACTTGAGGTTTTTCTTGGACGTGGTCGGATTCTTTAATTATTTTTTTTTTTTTTTTTTCTATTCGATGAACACCGGGTTCGGATGCCGATAGGTTTGGGCCACCTCTCACTCTCGGAACAAAAAATATCAAAACACGAAACGAAATTTGCCAATTTGTAAGGTAAATTGCCAAATAATTACGGAAAAATGCGCCGTGCCTTGGTCGCGAGTAATTAATTTGGACTCTGGAAAATGTGGGAGAAATTGGAGACCTTGCGAAAAGTGGCTGGAGGGCACGAATTTCACTTAATCGCGGATTTTCAAATATGGCACTTGCGCGGAGTTGTGGAATGCGGTATTTAATTGTTTGGTATTTTTGTTGAATGTTTGTATGTTTGTATATAGTTGGGAGCCAACTATGCAAATAAATGTAATAAATAAATAAATAAAATAAATAATACATTTAATTAAGAAAACACAGGTAGCTGGATGGATACTTTTATTGTTGCTGTAATGTGTATATGTTGGTATGTGTGTGTTCACTTGCACTTGGAGTGTGCCAGTGTATATTGTATTAGGGTAAGGCGCGGATGGAATGCTCTTGGAGACCTGTATATTAATGTAGGTGTGTGTGAATTCACTTGCACTTGATCGTGCCAATATATATATTATTGGGGTAGGCCGCGAATGGAACGCACTGAAGAAATATTAGTGTATGTGTGTGTGAATTCACTTGCACTTGGAGCGGATGGAAGAGGATGGAGAGGATGGAACACACTAGAGAAATATTAATGTATGTGTGTGTGTATGTACGCAAGCCGCTCTCATGGGCTGGAATGTGTGTACATACATAGGCGCGGAATACACTTCTATTTAATATATTGTATTAAATAATTAATTATTTTGGTAAATAATTTGTCCGCGAGTTATGGACGGACACAAGAAACCGACGAAAAACTACCGTATTACTGGTAATTCGGAAGTGAAGTACCGGAGAACGGCCGGAATTGCCGATAATATGGCGGTGGCGAAGTTGGAAGCTCTACGGATAACGGAGATGGCGAGAGTACATATATAAGGTTATATATATGTACTTCGGTCGCGGCACTTTGAAATTGCGGAATTTTCTCTGGAACATAAAACCGCGAAATGGAGGCGGTTTATGGTAAAGAAGGCAAGCGTACTTATCTTGAGATTTCCTGGTGAGGGAGATGCCGTGCTCGAAGGCTGGAGAAGCTTTTGGGGAAGCAGTGAATCCGGCCTGAAGGACCAATATTTGAGCCAAGGGCGTCGTAAAATCTCCCAGGTCGAGAAAGTCCAAGTTCAAGTCCAAGAAGAGTCCAAAAAGAAATGCCGGGGTCGTCAGTTTCAATCAATTTATTGGGTATATATGTAGGTATATGTGAACGTACAGTTGTACTCGCGTGCGAAGGTAGCCCGAGTCGCTTAGGGTGAAGCAAACGAATGAGTTGAAGTTACGCCTGCTGCTGAGGGCTGTCGGCAGCGAGAGCGGGAGCGTGATCGTGGGCGGGAGAGTGCCCGTGGTGAATTTAAGAATGAAGAGAGCGTCGCCGGGGGAAAAATGCTCTTAAGTATGAGGGCGAAAGCGAGGGCAGCCGCTTGCGTAGCTGGAGTGCTAACACTGAGATGTGGCTGGAATGCCCACAGAGCGGTTGCCCCGCCAGCGCCGTCCCCACTCTGAACACTTGTGTTCGCTGTGAGGTTATTTGATGAGTAGATGATAAGTAGATGAATGTTTAGATGAATGGTTAGATGAATGTGTAGATGAAGGTTAAGGTGTTGGTGTGTCTCTGTGAATAATAATGTTTTTTAGTACGAGGTTCTGAAAATGAATCAAATACACTTAGACCTGGGACTGAACTCTCTCTTGCATATTCAATTTTTCGATTTCTAAAAATGGCAAGATTATCCATTTCACATTTACTCAATTATTCTATTCTTATCCACATTGAAGCAAAAAGGGGTTCACATAGGGTCTACAGTACATCACTACGATCTTAACTAAACCAACTGCTGGACCCATGAAGGGATTTGGTACATCCTCCTGATCACGAAACGCTGTCTCAGGTTAGGTTTGCCGATTTACATTAGGCTTTATAAAGGCGTCGAGACGCGAGGGCAATGACCTGAGGCGCTGGCTTGGAGGTTATGTTCTCTTCGACGCGTGTGGTTCTTAGGGAAGTCCATCCACAAAATCCAAACATATCACCAGTAAGAGGACTGAGAAATCCTTCTGGTTGCAGCACCGAGGAAAAGCCTTCCGTCACCCGGGTGTTGTATACACATACGGGAGGCTATCAACGTATGAGCCGGGCTGTTCGTCTAGCCGAGCTTGGTGGCGTGACGGTCGCTTAACCTCGCTATGCGCGTAGCACCCTAGGTCCGAGGTAGGCACACACGAGCGTAGATCGGTGGCTCCCAGGCCGGGATTAGTGGTGCGAATCCCAAATGGAATTGCACCACTACTTGCACAAAGAATAAGATTATGGCACAGGTCTTTCTCCAGACGGTTTTGGTTGGGCTGGTGATGTGGTGGGGCGATAACTAACCACTTGGTTAGATTTAGCCTTATGCTGAGGCGCTGCACTTTGCACTACGAATGCACTTGACCTTGGCGCGGTGCAAGGGCACTGGATCAGATTGACACTTGATTCACTTGCGTTCACGCTGACGGCCACGAGGAGAAAGAGGTCGATGCCTGACTACGAGGTAAAGTAACCCACGTTTTTTCCTTTTTCTTTCGTACTCTCTTGAATGCTGCTTCTGTTATACAGATTGCAGCCACAGCAATTGCTAATAAATTGTAGTGCAAAAGATAATGGTCAACTAGGACAGCGTTGCCACCTCCTCGCGAACCATATGATTAGAAGCTTTATAAAAGCTCCCACGATCAACACCCAAAATTGGTTCATGGCCTAGTTTTAGGCGGTAATATCCTACTAACCGTTTATAATTCAAAAGGTCAAATGCACGACAAGCGTCGAATATTACACCCCCACCAAAATCACACTTTGGGGACTTTCTAACCAAAGCGTGATCCACGCGTAGAGTGCAATGGCCATACTCAGTAGAACCTTCCGTTACATTAACTGTTTTATATCTTTGGCGTGATATTTACCAATAAATCGACCTTGACAATCTTCTAACTCATAGAAGCTGTTCCCCAGCCTTATCTTAATTCGAGCCTTTCGAAAAGAAGGAGCCAGTTTCGCATTAAAGCCCTTGGTAAAACTACTCTGTTCGAAGTTTCGTCTATAGACCTCTTGACCGACCTGGAAGTTGACTCCTCGACTTCGAAGGTTATAGGTGTTTTCATTGCGCACATGCTGCTTTTGCATTGATTCAGCCGCTGTCTTCCTAATCAACTCAAAGGAGTCATTCCGATCGAACACAACAGATCGATCTTCCAACATGTTTAAGTTTCTTAAGAGTTGATACGTGGAACCACTAGTTACCATATTTTGGCCAAAAGCAACGCGGTATGGGCTATTTTTGACGGCGGCATGTACACTGGATCGCAACGCGCAAGCGATGAAGCTAAGCTGTTCGTCCCAATTGGATTGGTCGGGCTTAATATAGGCTTTGATATCGGCGAGTACGGAACGATTTACACGCTCGGACGCATTCGTTTCCGGGGCGTACGCGGCTGTGTAAGAATGTCGAATCTGGTATTTCTCTAACAGGTCCTTGAACTTGTGCGATTTGAAATGGACACCATTATCCGACACTATCACTTCTGGTACTCCAAAGCAATGGAAAAGGTCTTCCTCCATGAATGGAATCACTGCTTCCGCCGTAAATTTTTTTACCACCTTAAGAAACGGAAACTTCGAGAAGTGATCTAGCACTACATATATGCCTATATTCCCCGATCGACTTCGTGGGTACGGGCCTAAAAAATCCACGTACAGCTTTTGAAACAATCGGTGGGTCTCTCCTGCTTTACCCATTCGCGGACGAAGAGGATGATTGGGATGTTTACAACATTTGCATATCTCGCAATTATTGACGAAGTTCTTCACATCGCCCACTAAGTTTTGCCAATAATAGAAACGTCGAATTCGCTCTAACGTCTTATTTATCCCACTGTGTGCCGATAATGGATGTTCGTGGCCTTGCTTAAGCACCTCGGTCACCAGAGAGCGGGGAACCCAAAGTTTCCAACACATGTCGTCGCTAATTTTATCGCCAACGGCGTGCTCCGCGCGACGATAAAGAAAATTATCCACTACCTTTATATCGGGTAACCGATCTGCATTAGCCTGTATTTTCGACATGAGTTCTTGGTACTCGGCCGAGTTAAATGCGTCAGATTTAAGGTCCACGAGACTATCAATGCCAATACAAGATAGGTCCTCGGTATGCACTCGTGACAATGCATCCGGTACAATATTTTGACTTCCTTTTCTATGAAATATCTTAAAAGAGAAACCCTGCAGTTGTAGTGCCCATCGAGCAAGCCTAGAGCTCAAATCGGCTTGGGACATCAGCCATTTTAGCGATGCATGATCGGTAATAATGGAAAACTGATGCCCTTCCACATAGGCTCTGAACTTCTTGACACACATTACCGCTGCCAAACACTCTTTTTCTGTCACGGAATAATTGCGTTGACATTGGTTTAACTTGCGCGACATAAAGGCAATGGGTACCTCGTTGCCATTTTCATCCGTTTGCATCAAGACGCCGCCAACACCGGTGTGGCTCGCATCGCAAATGGATTGAAAACGGATTGTGAAGTCGGGGCTATGCAACACGGGAGCGTCACACATTTTTCTTTTAAGGACTCGAACGCGTTCTGTGCCTCTTCGGTCCATTCAAATTTTCGCCGGGTCTTGAGCGTATCGGAGATAGGTGCTGCGATACCCGCATAGTTTTTATGAACTTGTGGTACCAGCCAGTGAGACCTAAAACCTTCGTACTTGTTTCACAGAACGAGGGATCGGAAACTGCCGAATCGCTTGGACCTTCTCAGCATCTGTCTGATAGTTCCGTTGCCTATCACATGACGTAGGTATTTGACCTCCTTTAAGCAAAACTTGGATTTCTCCACGTTAATGGTCAGACCCGCTTCTCGTAATCTGGCGGACAAGCTAGTGAGGACTTGGATATGTTGCTCAAAACGATTCTGAGACTACCAACAAATCGTCAAGGTAAATGAATATCTCGTTCCGTAACGATGGCGGTATGACTTTGTCCATCAGTTTGGACATCGTTTGAGGTGCATTGCACAATCCAAAGGGCATCACCGTGTACTGATACAATGGTCGCCCAGGAATAGTAAACGCCGTTTTTCACGCGCGCTCACTTCTAACGGAATTTGCCAATAGGCATCTTTCAAGTCAATACTTGAAATGAACTCCGCTCGAGGGATACGACTCAGTATACCATCGATAAGTGGCATAGGATAGGCGTTCTTTATGGTGACTTTGTTGAGTTTCCTACTGTCAATGCATAATCGTACCTTTCCAGGTTTACGAACGAGAACCACGGGTGACGACCATGCGCTATTTGACTCTTCGATTACCCCAAGAGCTAGCATTCGGTCTATCTCGAGGTACATCAGGTTTTCCACGGCTGGAGACACCGCATAATGTCGCTGCTTGATTGCCTTAGAGCTGCCCACGTCAATATCGTGCGACAACCAGCTCGTTTTCCCAAGACCGCGTTTCGCAAAGGAGGGAAACAAGTTGACCGTTTTCGCCAACTGCTCTTGCTGCTGCTCTGACAAGCGTACGTGCAACATACTATCGAATGACACACTTGCAATCGCGGACTTGACGCTTGGTTGGCTAGAAACGCAGGTAGCAAATTAAAAGCTGGACCAAAAATCTATGCCCAGATATAAGTCTTGCGATAAGGATGGGACTATGAACAATTTTAATGATTTAATCTGTCCTTGAAAGCATACATCAGTCGTGATTTTGCCAGTTATTGGTTGACTCTGGCCATCTGCCGTACGTACTGCTGTTTTCACCGACTTGAACGGTGTCTGATCTCGAATTAGATCGGTTGCAAACGTTCCACCTATGCAGCTAATGGATGCACCCGTGTCCATAAGTCCACTGAGTGTCCTTCCCATTACGGTTACTTGCGCATAGGGTCGCCAGTCCTTAGACCCGTTAACAACTGACGCCAATACATTTGCGCGCTCGTTTTGAAGTTCTGGCGATATTGGAGCAATCGCTTACGAGATCGGTTCGGGCAAATGGGGGTTTTCAAATCTGGGGTAACATACAAGTATGTGAAGGAACGTCTGGGAGCTTAGGTAAATCAGGGAGCAATGGAACTGTCGAAACTTCCATTAATTGGTGTTCGTTGCTTTCGAACTGTTTGGTTTTGCGTGCACCTGTCGACTGTGCACGGCTTACTGAGTTTTTGGATCGTTACACCTAGGACACGACGGTTTGTACGTATCTCGTCTGCCACAGCCGTAGCAAAGAACGGTTCGATCCCCTACGCAATCTTGGTACCGATGCCCTAGAGTACCACAGTTCCAACAGGAAAGGTGTGGTTCTATTTCATCGACATCAGGTTCCTCCTCCTTGTCTGTATGTACGACAATTTCATGAACCTGTCGTCGAATGGGGATACGCTTAAGTTCATCTCCGACGCTGGACTTAGCCACAGACTGCAAAAATCGTTCGCGAGTACGCACTATGTTTCGCAATTGCGCGACCGACAGAATCGGAATATACAAGATTTCGTGTTGATATCTGGTAAGAGATTCGACTTCAGGACTTCCAGCAATGCCATCTCGACACGGGGCTGACTAACTTGTCTGCCAAAAACGACTTCATAGGCTTCAATGGCTTCATAGAAAGCGTCGAATGGTTCGTTGGGCTTTTGCTTTGCACTATTGCGGTACGAATTTCTAAATCGGTCCGCCCATCTCTAAAACGAATTTTGAGGGCTGAACTTAACTGAGGCCAGTTCACAGAGGGTACGCTTTTATGGTATCGCCAAAACCACTCGCTCGCACTGCCTTGAAAAAGATAAATGGCGTTTCTGGCAACAAGATCAAGGTTTCCGATGTATAAAATCTTCAACCGACATAGACGAATTTCCGGAAAAATGGACTTTCCAACCTGCGAGTATTTGTCCAATCCTATCTGGGCGTAGTCCCGCTATCTGTTGCGATCCCCATGGGGTTGCTGAGACAGTAGACTCGTTAGACTGATTCATTTGGACATTTATACACTCTCGAGGGGGTATTTGGAACCACTGTTCAAAAGTTTGGGTTTCCCCACTAGGTTGACTGGTCCAGCCGCTTGGTTAATCGGCGGTGGTAACGCTTGACTTGACATACGTTGGAAACCTACTTGCATTGTCTGCGTCATTTGGGTCATGGCTTGAGACAACAACCCGATTTGAGCCATGGCATCCGTCAACGCCTGTGACATTTGGGTCAAGCCTGATTGGTTGCTTCCGTTGCCTCACGGCTTGTAGTTGGCATGATTGGGGCAAGGCCTTCAGTTGGACCAACGGACGACAAATTTTCAGCACGATCTGCGGTCAAACCCTGCGATCGGGTTCTCATCAGCCCCGGAGAAGAATCGTCGCTCGAGACGGTCGACTGTGCTAATGCTAATTCCTCAGCCAAGCTAGGGGCGGATGGGAGCAGGGGCTTGGTGCACGCCGGACACACTGTCTTGGCACCTCTTCTCGTATTAAAACACGTCAAGCGAAATACGTGGTTACAAATAGTCCTTAGAAGCTGTGTTTGATATTCTACCCGTCGTACGCATATACAACAGATAAGCTCGGAATTGTCGTTTTGATCGATCTCTTCAAAACTCCAATCTAAAGACATTATATTCTAATTGGCTAAATTTAAAAATGTTCTTTTCTACCATCGACTGGTAACTAAAACGTTCGAGATATTCTAGATATTTTATCAAAAAATTCGGAAACCATGCAGCGTCTGTCTACCAGATGTGTTTGCACCCAGGGACTTTTTGATATTTTTTTTTTAAAGATAGACAATCACTACACTGTGTCCTCGGATACATAACTGGGTCCGTACAGTAGTTCTGGACCACTGTCGGATATCCGAGTAATCCCTTTGACAAACCAATGGCTTTCTTCATACACTGTAGGTCACAACAACACAAGAAAGTTCTGAATCACGGACCACCAAATTATCCAGAACCACAGTATATAAGAACCATTTCCATCAGGAACCTATACCAAGATTCAAGCACTCTTTGAGATTTTCTCAAGGAAAAGTTGTATACAAAAAAAAACTTTCGTATACTACAATCGGAACTTGCAATCAAATGTATGTCACCCAAAAATAACAGAACAAGACAGCGTAGGAGAAGCGAAAAGGAGGAAAAGATTTATGCTAACCCAAGGAATATACCATCCCTGATACTATTGCTTCCGTTCGCGGGAAGGCCGTAGCTTTACGCCACTGAGTAACCTAATCCAGGCCAAAAACTTCCGACAATGATCAGCAACGGTACGGATAAGCTCATCCACTATACAGCACGTATGGCCAAGGAGACCGCAGAGCAGGATTCGCAGGGATTTCGGTCTTGGAGAACACAGCGCGAAATCCCACTCAAGCGCACACTTTTGGCCGCACGCACGAAGCTCCCGGGGAGAGTGAGTTTTTCTCCTCTCTCCGACTCAATACGGAGGGCGACGGAGTTGCCGTGCCTGGCAGAGGTGTTGCCAGCACGGTGCGTATGCGCAAAACAGCCCCTTGAAAGCCAACTCGATTGGGGTATTGTAAACGTGGCTATTTTGGCAAGGTGAGCACGCTGGCACGTTCCACGTTCCGCTTTCTTTTTCTTCCTAGCAAATGCGGAATACTAGCTGCCAGCCAGGGCTCCAGCACCTCGGCGATAATAAGTTTAGTATCTACACAGCGATTGGTACACCTGCAGATGGCGCTATCAGGTAGTACTGGAGGGTACTGGACGCTAACCACCGACAGAGTACAGCACCCAGCCTCCGACAGAGGGCGCCTTATCATCCACCCTAAAAAGTAGGCAACGACCCCTTAATTTCCGAGCGCTGCTTTTAGGACTAGGAGATACTATACTAGGAGATACTATGGACGTAACTATCCACAAAGGCGCATTGGGGTCAGCGGCTACTAAACGGGTCGCGGACCTGACCTCATGCCAACTCACCGCTTTGGCGGCGTAGCAGCAAACGGGGCCCTGGCGACCGAGAAGGGGCGGTATAACCCCATCTTCAGAAGCCAGGAAGAAATGCCCGGCCGACGCGGGACGCCCCAAATGAGCCTAGTGTGGCGGACCAATTATGGCCGCAGTCGCTGATGGACGATAGCGCAACGGTAGACACATCCTACCCGTAACACCGAGACCAGTAAGGTGTTACGTACGACCCACTGAACCCCCTACGTGCATTGGACATTGGACTCTGGGCTGACGGTGAGGGCATTCTGCGACCTGACTAGGCAGTCTGAACCGCTGCTGAAATGGCTCGTAGGCTAATGTCCTCACTGCCCCCGTCTCGTTAAAAACCTTGGCAGGCCTCGGGAAACGCTTGCTGGTCGTTCCATTTAGGTGGATGCGTAGGATTGGTTGATTTATATCCCAATTAGCACCGATCTGGCTCTGAACCCTGGTGCTCATAAGGCCCAGGGTCAACCTTCGCATGGACCTCACCCACGGAAAGGCACCCATGGGATCGCGATGGTGACTACGCACTGCGACCAGGAACAACGAACCCGAGTTGAGACCCTCATATTATGAATTCCACACCACACACCCCGATTGACAACATGACTGAAGAGGCAGTCTTTGGTAAGCGCAGCGCACTTGCCAGATCCCCACCACCTTCGGCACCTGCGAAAGCAACTGGATCGAGCATGGTACCGATGGCAAGGAGGCTGAGCGTTCGCATTCCGACCCACTGCAGCCCTAAAACCCTAGGCACGCGCGCGAACGATTTGGTCAAGAGGATGAACGACCAGCGCCACGTTGATGTCCCCATGAAGGATCTAGCGCTGAGAATCGTTGCATTGCAGGCGCTAGTTCTCAAAAACTTCGACAAGCTGCACCCCATGGAGATTGCGACCGCCACCAAGAGCACCCAAACATCCGTGAAGCCGCCACCAGCAGGAACGAAGAGGCTACGAGAGTCTCCCCAGCTGGCCCTTGGGCCTACAAAAGAGGCAACGAGGCACCAAGCAGAAGCAACCGACGACTCAGCTTTGAGCTGCCAGCGCAGGATGACGTCGAGATGACACCCTCCGGCGCAGTGGACCATGCTGTCACCCCAGCCGCGAGAAAGCAGCTCAGATGGCAACAGGTGGGCCCCAAGGTGAGGAAGAAAAAGGAACCTCGTCCCCGCGAGCCGAGGCCGGACGCGATCATAATCCAGCCCCAGGGAGAGCTAAGTTATAGCGACATTCTTCGAATGGTTACCAGGCGCCAGGACGGTAAGCTCCAGGAAGTGGGCGAAATTGTAAATAGGATCCGGAGGACGGCAAAGGGCGAGCTGCTGCTTGAGCTAGATGGCGCGAGCAAGAGCAACACGGCGAAGCTCAAGGAGGTCATCGGCGAGGCACTGGGCATGCAATCCGGCATTAGGGCGGTGACCGAGGAACTCTGTGTGGAGATCAGAGACCTTGACAGCCTGGTCACAAAGGAGGATGTCGCAGCAGCGGTGGCGGCAAATGTCGGCGTACCCTGCGTGACATTGCAGCGGTCAAAAGCCTGAGGCCGTCTTATGCTGGAACGCAAATAGCGTTTGCGTGCTTGCCCCCCACCCAGGCAAAAGCCCTGCTGGTACCGGGGAAGATCAAAGTCGGGTGGTCGATCTGTCGGCTCCGGCAGCGGATATCTCAGAGGCGATGCTACCGATTTCTAGAGTTTGGACATCTTGCAGCCGTGTGCAAAAGCATGGTGGATCGCACCGGATGTTGCCTCAGGTGTGGCGCAGATGGGCACAAAGCAGCTACCTGCCAGAGCGACCCAAGCTGCTTCCATATGCATCGCCAACAAAAGCTAAGGAGACGCAACATTACGCGGGCAGCTCAAGATGTCCAGCAGCCAAGGGAGGATCCAGCATGCCGCCCGAATGATGAAGCTATTGCAACTTAACCTAAACCACTGTGCTGCGGCCCAAGACCTCTTGAGCCAAACTGTAGCGGAGTTAAAGATAGACCTCGCAGTCCTTAGCGAGCCATACAAGGTCAGGAGTCGGCTGACTTTATTCTAGATTTGACCAAAAAGGCGGCGCTGTGGATGTGCGGCGATTTTCAGTTCACCGACATTAGCCGTGCGAGTGGGTATGTTCGTGAAAAGGTTGGAGCTACGTGGGTCTATAGCGTCTACCTCGCCCCAAGCCTACCCCTCTACGAGTTTGCAGGTATCCTCGATAACCTTGCGGCGGATGTCAGAGGTCGACACCCAGTGGCTATTGGAGCCGATTTCAACGCGTGGGCTGAGGAGTGGGGAAGCGTTGCGACAAATGCTAGAGGCAGGGCGGTGGTGCTGGAGACTTTCGCTCCATTGGACATCGCTCTTCTTAACCAGGAAGGGAGCACACCTTCTCTAGAGCAGGAGTCGGTTCGGTAGTTGATCTCACCCTGGTCAGCAGCTCGCTCTACAATATAACTAGCTGGAGCATCAGCAGCGCCTACACGGCGAGCGATCATGTGGCAATCATATGCCATATCGGACAGCGGAGAGGTAGCACAGCATCGGCAGAGCCCAGATGGAAATGCTACCGCGCCGACAGCATGAACACGGCGCTGTTCGCAGAGCTGGCGGCGAACCTACGGCGGGTGGAAATGCGGAATGTATGGCAAACCACGTCATGGAGGGCCTGGAGTCAGCATGCGACGCCTCTATGTCCAAGAGGAGGCAATATGGTCGCCACCACCGACCCGTGTTCTGGTGGAACGAGAGTATTGCCCAGCTACGCCGGGAATGCAACCATGCACGTCGACGTTGCCAGCGATCACGCGGAAACCCATTAGGCGGTCAACTGCAGGTAGCTTTTAAGACTGCAGACGCGCGCTCAAGACGGCCATAAAGGAGAGCAAGCGCAAGTGCTTCCTGGCGCTCTGCGACAGTGCTGAGCACGACCCCTGGGAAGGGCATATCGGTTAGTGGCCGACAAACTGGGCGGCAAAAGCAGACACCCCCATCGGACCCGGACCTAGTCAGATCCATTGTCGAGGAGCTCTTTCCGCACATGGCGGACCACATAGAGGAGACCCCCCAGCCCACAGGAAACCCAAACCAGCCCGCCTTTGAAGAAGTGACGCTGGAGGAGGTGAGAATCGCAGCCAGGAGCATAAACCCGAACAAGGCACCAGGGCCTGACTCTATTCCAAATAGGGCCCCTGATTCTCGCCCTCCCCTGCGACCAGAAATTTTCGCTGCGCTGCTGAACCAGTGCCTTCGAGAAGGAGTCTTTCCTGAGAGGTGGAAGAAGCAGAAACTTGTGCTTATTCCCAAGCCGGGCAAAACGCCAGGGCCAGCGTCGTCCTACAGGCCAATCTGCCTGATTGACACAGCATGAAAGCTGCTCGAGAGGGTGTTGTGCTCCAGACCGGTACAGAGCAATACGAGGTGACTGGTGGCGTCCCCCAGGGTTCGGTGCTGGGCCCTCTACTCTGGAATGTGATGTACGACGGCATCTTGCGACCCAGGCTCCCCGAGGAGTGCACGTGGTGGGCTTCGCAGACGATGTGGCCATACTGGTGGTTGCGAAAGAGCTGACCCTGGCGGAGTCGACCTGCAACCAGACGATCTCGCTCATCCAGCAGTGGCTGAACAAGTCGGACTTGAGCTCGCGCCTCAAAAGACCGAGGCAGTGCTGGTGTCCAGCCGCAAGAAGGTGGAGACGGCCTGCATCAGGGTCGCAGACACCACAGTGACGTCCAAGAGAGCGGAGAAATATCTGGGGGTCATGATCGACACACGGCTCTGTTTCCTAGAGCACCTAGCCTACACGAGTGCGAAGGCAGCGTCCAGTAATGCGGCACTGACAAGACTAATGCTGAACACCCGTGGACCAAAACACTGGCGGAGACTCCTTTTAACTAGCGTGACGAGATCGGTGATGCTCTATGCGGCACCGGTCTGGTCCAGCGCCCTCAAAACGGCGAGCTACGCCCGAGGATTAGTATCCACGCACCGCCTCCCTCGCTACGGATCATCTGCGCTTTTTAGAACGGTCTCCGACGAGGCAGCCCACGTGATCGCTGGAGTGGCTCCCATCGAGCTGCTGGCGGACGAGCGGGCTACGTACTACAGGGAGACTCACGGCAGAGGCATCACCGACGCGGAGAAGAGATATGTGCGCACGGCATGCAAGCAGCAGAGCCTGTCCAAGTGGCAACATCGCTGGGATACGTCCACCAAGGGACGGTGGACTCACCAGCTCATCCCGGCCATCGAGCAGTGGGTGGAACGAAGGCACGGGCAAGTCAATTTCCACCTGGCGCAGCTCCTCAGCGGCCATTGTTGCTTTCGGAAATACTTGCATCGTTTTGGGCACGAACAGTCTGCGGAGTGTTCATGGTGCGGGCGAGGAGTTGAGGAGGATGCCGAGCATGTAATTTTCTCGTGCGGCAGATTTTCCGAAACTAGAAGCATTCTTGAAGTCGCCCTGGTGGTGCCATTACCGCTCAGAACCTGGTGCCGCTGATGCCCAGTCTCCGGAGCACTGGGAAGCGGCCAGCAACTTCGCGGCGTCTGCCATGATTCAAACTGCGCGCTGTTGAGCGCGAGAGAAAGGGAGCGGATAGCCTAGGCGAGGACCCCGCATGTGCGAAGCAATGCTTCACGGCCGTACCGCACATTAACGACTCGCCAAGCCAGATCCAGTATTAACTCTGTACATACATATTATTAAGATAATAAATGAATTTAAAAAAAAAAAAACCATACAGCACGTTCCCACTTTAGCGGGTAGACAGTAGAGCTAATCCACTTTGAAACCTATATCCAACCAAAACATTGAACAGTGCTATATAGCGGAGTTGCCCATCCGGCCAGACAATACCTGTCCCCTACTATGTCAAGGGCTTTGGTTAAATTCAAGCGCGGGGGCTTCAGTTCTTTTAGCAACTACAACACAATCCGGCAACTCATTTTAACCACCCAGATAATGAACGACCAGGTATATCTATGAGGAGGAAAAGGATGAGGAAATAAGTCTTACGAAACTGCATTTCCATGCAGCACTCATAGGTGTTGAGGACTTCTATAAATTGTTCTTGGTCGGGGCAAGCCGAAGAGAGGCCCCACGTTGGGCGCCAAAAATTCTTAAAAATCAAATTTGTTATTTATCTTTACCTGTAGCATACAACGTACAGGGTACAACGTAGAGGTGAGCAGATGAAGATCTGACTGGAGGCTAGGTACGCGCTGGCTTCGGCTTTTATACTCTGGTCGGCGGGTGTGGGAAAACGGATAAGCCACCACCACTCTAGTGCTCAAAGCAATTTTAAGAATTTATAAAATTCGCGTACGAGTAGGGAAAGGGAACAGGAGTAGGGATAGGGAGCCTAAGGGCAAGGTCAGCAAAGTTAGCAAAGGAGGAAGAAGGGGAAGAAGAAGGGTCATCAAGATCACCAGTCCAGTCATTGTTGGCTGCTTATCGCAAAAGTGCGAAACCGCCCACCCTACCATGATCCTTAGGGCCACCTACAGTCAAGGATCCCTCCAACAACGACCACGGTGAATCACCTCTATCAGCAGACACTGCATGGTTCCTTTTAGAAATTACTTAGCCTTGATTCATATTACAACTTAATTTATTTAGAAAATTCATAATCAGACATTCAGGCGAACTGGCAACTACTTATATAATTCAACGCATATGGCGTGGAAATAGGGTAAATCATGTATGTATGGAAGATTTTATACTAGGGGGTGGACATAAATATGCTTTTGTTTTAGTTTTCGTTTCGTTTTTTGTTTTTGGGTGGTATACAAAATATAGGGCTAAGAGTAAATATTTTTAATGATATTAAATGCTATGATGATTAAGATTAAGGTGGAGCATAACTAATATTACGGCTTGAAAAAAATAGAAATTATTGGCAACGTTCATTGGCTGACGCCAAAGTGAAACGAAGAACTTCAATTTATAAAACAAAGATGTCTATGACGGATGGTCATATGCAAATCTAGTCGCATGGTGCATAGATATTTGGTATTTGGGAAAACTCGGTTATGGTAGAAGACCAATACAAGGCAGACAAACTACCACCTTCACTTTTTTTCTCATGTCTCGATATCAATACATATGTTAATTAATCACTTACGATCTTGTTTTTTCATGTTGCTCCACGCAGAAAGATCTTTCCTTGTGTTCGCTGTGAGGTTATTTTTTTGATGAGTAGATGATAAGTAGATGAATGTTTAGATGAATGGTTAGATGAATGTGTAGATGAAGGTTAAGGTGTTGGTGTGTCTCTGTGAATAATAATGTTTTTAGTACGAGGTTCCGAAATGAATCAAATACACTTAGACCTGGGACTGAACTCTCTTGCATATTCAATTTTTTCGATTTCTAAAATGGCAAGATTATCCATTTCACATTTACTCAATTATTCTATTCTTATCCACATTGAAGCAAAAGGGTTCACATAGGGTCTACAGTACATCACTACGATCTTAACTAAACCAACTGCTGGACCCATGAAGGATTTGGTACATCCTCCTGATCACGAAACGCTGTCTCAGGTTAGGTTTGCCGATTTACATTAGGCTTTTATAAAGGCGTCGAGACGCGAGGGCAATGACCGGAGGCGCCGGCTTGAGGTTATGTTCTCTTCGACGCGTGTGGTTCTTAGGAAGTCCATCCACAAATCCAAACATATCACCAGTAAGAGGACTGAGAAATCCTTCTGGTTGCAGCACCGAGGAAAAGCCTTCCGTCACCCGGGTGTTGTATACACATACGGGAGGCTATCAACGTATGAGCCGGGCTGTTCGTCTAGCCGAGCTTGGTGGCGTGACGGTCGCTTAACCTCGTTATGCGCGTAGCACCCTAGGTCCGAGGTAGGCACACACGAGCGTAGATCGGTGGCTCCCAGGTTGGGATTAGTGGTGCGAATCCCAAAATGGAATTGCAACTTTACTTGCACAAAGAATAAGATTATGGCACAGGTCTTTCTCCAGACGGTTTTGGTTGGGCTGGTGATGTGGTGGGGCGATAACTAACCACTTGGTTAGATTTAGCCTTATGCTGAGGCGCTGCACTTTGCACTACGAATGCACTTGACCTTTGGCGCGGTGCAAATCACTGGATCAGATTGACACTTGATTCACTTTGCGTTCACGCTGACGGCCACGAGGAGAAAGAGGTCGATGCCTGGACTACGAGGTACAGTAACCCACGTTTTTCCTTTTCTTTCGTACTCTCTTGATGTTGCTTCTGTTATACAGATTGCAGCCACAGCAATTGCTAATAAATTGTAGTGCAAAAGATAATGGTCAACTAGACAGCGTTGCCACCTCGTGAACCATATGATTAGAAGCTTTATAAAAGCTCCCACGATCAACACCCAAAATTGGTTCATGGCCTAGTTTTAGGCGGTAATATCCTACTAACCGTTTATAATTCAAAAAGGTCAAATGCACGACAAGCGTCGAATATTACATTTTCTCGGTCATAAATGCACAGATGGAGACGACTTCCAGACGACAAGAAATATGACGTCCTTAGAATTACCCAACGCCGCACGATGCGGACAGCGCTAGACGTTTCGTAGCTTTTGTAATTATTATAGACTTTTCATAGAAAAATCCGCCGACTATTCACGGCACATAACAAGATTATATAAAAAGAATGTTCCTTTTGAATGGACAGATGAATGCCAAAACGCATTCCAATATTTAACGAGAAAGAACGTAATGGAGTCGCTTCAAACGCGACTCTACTTTTATACCCGTACTCAGCCAGTACACATGTGATTTATGTGGAATTTTTAAAATTTTTTGTAAGTTTTTAATTTTACATTTTTGCTACATCTGTCATCGACATCTACATCATCTACATCAGTTCTCACAACAACACACGTACACTGCACGAGGCAGCATGTTTTGAGCGTGAGTGTGCGTGCGAGAGAATCTATAGCGACAATCATCCCCATAAATGACTTACTCTGCAAGGGGAAGGAGGACTCACGCTGAAAATTCATTTGATCATTGTGGCTACAATAATGATCCGATCTGAACCAAATTCGGGAATCTGGTAGATATGGTCATTTTCTACGATACTGCATTTTGGTTTTTTCTATCTTCAAAATTGTGGATTTTCGTCTTTTTACTGGCGGAAGGGGCGGGGCGAAATTTTGAAATACACTTTGTTCAGGTTTGGTAACACAGGAGTCTTGGCAAAAAGTTTGGTTGCTCTAGCTCTTATAGTCTCTGAGATCAAGGCGACACAAAATACAAAAACCAAATCAACTCGTTTTTGTGTGAGTGCGAAACAGATGGAGCGAAGTTTTTTCGTATAGTTTCCTCTATTGTGGCTTTATTAATGATCCGATCCGATTTAGATTTGGGCCCCTGAGAGATATGGTCTGTCTCTATGATTCTGTATTTTTCGTTTTCGGCTATTTTCAAAATTGTGGACGCCACAGATGTGCGCCCTTTGTGGGGGCGGAAGTGGCGGGGCAAAATTTTTAAACACTTTTCTAGGAGTGAGATATCACATCAGTGTGGAAGCAAAATTTGCTTGCTCTAGCCTTATAGCCTTCGAGCAATGGGCGACAAAACAAGACGGACAGACAGACAGACGGACATTTACCACAAATACAATATACCCTTTTACTCTTGAGTACGGGTATAAAAACAAAACTTTTGGAACCAAATTTGCTACAATATCCAGATTTCAGCAAAAAATTTTGTATAATTACAGATGCAAGTAAGCAAGCATGCGGAGCTTTTTTAACTCAAAACCATGACGGACTCCAACTTTCTATTGCCTATGCATCAAGATCTTTTACAAAAGGAGAAAGTAACAAGTGTACTACTGAGCAGGAATTAGCTGCAATTCACCGGGCAATATTACATTTTCGACCATATATTTATGGAAAACATTTTTTTATTAAAAGAGACCACAGACCATTAACATACCTATTTTCAATGATCAACCCAAGTTCTAAACTGACACGTATGAGGCTAGAATTAGAAGAGTATGACTTTACAGTCGAATATTTAAAGGGAAAAACAATTATGTAGCTGATGCGTTATCGAGAATAACCATCAAAGATCTACAGAACCTTACTGGAAATATAATGAAAGTCACTACTAGATATCAAAGTAGACAAAATTCCGCGCGGAAAATAATGAAAATAAAGAAATAGAATTGCCTTCGCAATCTATAGAAAAAAAGCTTCAGAGCGCAACGTATATGAAGTCATCAACAATGACGAAATACGTAAAGTAGTGACCTTGCATGTAAAAATATGCTATGTTTCTTTAAACATGGAAAGAAAATTACTGCAAGATATGATGTTAGCGATTTATATACCAATGGAATTTAGACTTAGGTCAATTTTTCCAAAGACTTGAAATGCAAGCCGGTATAAACAAAATCAGCCAACTCAAAGTGGCACCGTCGGAAAATATCTTTGAACACGTTTCAATAGATAAAATCATTGAGAGTAGCGCTACTCAACCCGGTGACCCTAATAGAAAAAAAAAAAGATATAGAAGCTATATTGTCTACATTCCATGACGATCCAATACAAGGAGGTCATACAGGTATTTCAAAAAACTTTTGGCCAATGTCAAAAGACATTATTTTTTGGAAGGGTATGACTCGAGATATTACTCAGTTCATACGTAAATGTCAAAAATGCCAGAAAGCTAAAATAACTAAGCATAGCCCGACCCCATTAACAATAACTGATACGCCTATAAATGTTTTCGACAGAGTTATAGTGGATACTATTGGTCCACTACCAAAATCAGAAAAAATGGCAACGAATATCCAGTTACTTTAATATGTTAACTAAATAACTTAATTAACTCTAATTAACTAAATATTTAGTTGCCATACCTGTTCCAAATAAGATCGCAAATACTGTCGCTAAAGCAATATTTGAATCATTTACTCTGAAGTACGGTCCAATGAAGACGTTCATTACGGACATGGGAACAGAATATAAGAATTCAATTATAAAATGACTTGTGCAAATATTTAAAATTAAAAATATAACATCAACTGCACACCACCACCAGACAGTTGGAACAGTCGAAAGAAGTCGCAGTTGATAAAACTGATTGGGACGTATGACTTCAATATTTCGTTTTTTGTTTCAACACGACCCCCTCAATGGCACATAATTATTGTCCATTTGAGCTAGTATTTGGTAAAACAAATAATTTACCAAAACATTTCAATAGTATAGATAACATAGAAACATTATACAATATAGATGACTATGCTAAGGAAAGTAAATATAGACTAGAGTTAGCTTACAAACGAGCTAGAATTATGATAGAAGAACATAAGAAAAATAATAAGGAATTATATGACCAGAATACAAGAAATATAGATTTATTAATAGGCGATAAAGTTTTGCTAAGAAACGAAACAGGTCATAAGTTAGATTCTAAATATACTGGTCCGTATAAAGTAACGGAAATAGGAGAAAGAGATAACATTATAATAATGAATAATAAAACAAAAAGCAAACAGTTCATAAAGATAGATTAAAAATTTATATTTCATAATCAATTTAGTATGGCCATACTTAGATATAAATATTTTTCATAATTTCATTTTCCTTATTGTTATTAATTACGATTTAAAAACAAAATATACAATAGCAAAAATACATTTTTACTTACAACATTAAATACCATATATACAAAAAAAAACGAGAAAGAACGTACGGAGTCGCTTCGAACGCGACTCTACTTTTATACCCGTACTCAGTGATTTATGTGGAATTTTAAAATGTTTTCTCAGTTTTTACATTTTAAATTTTTTGCTACATCTGCCATCGACATATACATCTACATCATCTACATCAGTTCTCACAACAACACACGTACACTGCACGAGGCAGCATGTTTGAGCGTGAGTGTGTGTGTGAGAGAATGAGCAGCGACAATCAACCCCAGTAAATGACTTACGCTGCATGAGGAGGGGGAGGGGAATTGCTGCTGAAAATTCATTTGATCATTGTGGCTACAATAATGATCCGATCTGAACCAAATTCGGGAATCTGGTAGATATGGTAATTTTCTACGATACTGCATTTTTGGTTTTTTATACCCGTTCTCGAAGAGTAAAAGGGTATATTGTATTTGTGGTAATTGCTGTCTGTCCGTCTTGTTTGTCGCCCATTGCTCGGAGGCTATAAGAGCTAGAGGGACCAAATCTTTTTCCAAACTGATGTGATATCTCACCCTAGAAAAGTGTTTCCAAAATTTCGCCCCGCCCACTTCCGCCCCCACAAAGGGCGCACATCTGTGGCGTCCACAATTTTAAAGTTAACAGAAAACGAAAAATGCAGAATCATGGAGACAGCCGATATCTATCAGGGGCCCAAATCTGAATCGGATCGGATCATTAATATAGCCACAATAGAGGCTATATTATCTTCAATCTATCTTCAAAATTGTGGATTTTCGTCTTTTGTGGGGGAAAGGGGCGGGGCGAAATTTTGAAATACAATTGTTCAGGTATGGTATCACAGGAGTCTTGGCAAAAAGTTTGGTTGCTCTAGCTCTTATAGTCCTGAGATCTAGGCTACACAAAATACAAAACCAAATCTACTGATTTTGTGTGAGTGCGAAAGAGAGGGAGCGAAGTTTTTTCGTATGTTTTTCTCTATTGTGGCTATATTAATGATCCGATCCGATTCAGATTTGGGCCCCTGATAGATATGGGCTGTCTCTATGATTCTGCTATCGTTTTTTGTTATCTTTAAAATTGTGGACGCCACAGATGTGCGCCCTTTGTGGGGGCGGCAGTGGGCGGGGCGAAATTTTGAAACACTTTTCTAGGAGTGAGATATCACATCAGTCTGGAAAAAATTTTATTGGTCTAGCTCTATAGCCTTCGAGCAATGAGTGAAAACAAGACGGACGGACGGACGGACAGACGGACAGACGGACGGACGGACGGACAGACGGACAGACGGACGGACAGACATGGCTATATCGACTCGGCTATTGATGCTGATCAAGAATATATATACTTTTATGGGGTCGGAAACGCCTCCCTTCTGTGTGTTACACACATCCACTTTTACCACAAATACAATATACCCTTTTACTCTTCGAGTACGGGTATAAAAACCAAATCAACTCGTTTCTGTGTGAGTGCGAAAGAGAAGGAGCGAAGTTTTGTCGTATGTTTTTCTCTATTGTGGCTATATTAATGATCCGATCCGATTTAGATTTGGGCACCTGAGAGATATGGTTTGTCTCTATGATTCTGCATTTTTCGTTATCTTCTATTTTCAAAATTGTGGACGCCACAGAAGTGCGCCCTTTGTGGGGGCGGAAGTGGGCGGGGCAAAATTTAAACACTTTTCTAGGAGTGAGATATCACATCAGTCTGGAAAAAAAATTTTATTGGTCTAGCTCTATAACCTTCGAGCAATGAGTGAAAAACAAGACGGACGGACAGACGGACAGACGGACGGACAGACATGGCTATATCGACTCGGCTATTGATGCTGATCAAGAATATATATACTTTATGGGGTCGGAAACGCCTCCTTCTGTGTGTTACACACATCCACTTTACCACAAATACAATATACCCTTTTACCTTCGAGTACGAAAGTTATAAAACTGTGAGGAATTGAATTTCCTCACAGGGGCCGGTATAGGGTTGCCGGAGAGAGCACGAGCGAATGGCCGGCCCAGAGAGCCGACCAGAACAAGGAGTGGTTGGTAGCCCAACCCATGGCCAATGGTGGCCGTGAGAGCACGCC